>CM035427.1:174671831-175206831 GCA_020310875.1 Ceratopteris richardii | reverse complement strand
TAAAGGAGTAAACCAAGTAATAGAAGGTATAACTAGAGCCTTTTGCAGAAGGAAGTTGCAAAAGTGGATGTGATTTTTAGTATTGGTAGAATACTAGTCTCATCATCAAAACATTCGAATGGTTCGATGTTGTTCTCTTTAGTCATAAATGCATACATGCTCAGGACTCTTTGGACCTAAATTTTCTGGTGGATGCACCAAAGGGTGGTGAAATGACAAATCCCACCATAGCAATGCCTTCGAGGATATGGAGATTCATGAATATTATCATACACATTATGCAAATAAGGAAAAACATTTCCAGAATATCAAAATGGGGGACATGTTTTTAAAGTAATACTCAATCAAAATATTTTACTCTTTTGAAAATTGCAAGAATCTCAATTCTCATTGTGGGGCTTACAACTAAGTTCTTTGAAATTGGGCCCACCCATAAGCTCAAGCTTTCAAATCACCTCAATATGTAGGATATCTTCCATTCGAGCCTCTTATACTTGCATAAACTTGTTAAAATCTTAATATTGATATCAACAAGATATTTGTGGAAATAAAGTTTTTGAAGGTCCTCTAGTTCGATGGAGTATGATTTAGCAGAGATTTCTCTTGTGTTTTCAGGTGTGATTTGGAAAGGAGACACTCTGATCGATGGTGTACCTGAGACTCTAGATATGCTTCGAGATTTGGTCAGTTCATGCTTTTGCAGACATGAAACAGATTGTGTGCTGGAAATTTACTTAGATGGTCTGTTATGCACAGGGAAAAAGGCTTGTTTTTGTCACAAACAATTCCACAAAATCTAGAAAGCAATATGGGAAGAAGTTTGAGACGCTAGGTCTCAACGTAAGCGAGGTAAAGCAAAAACTTTGGGCTGTGGGGACCTTTGATGTAGTGAAACATGAGCAGTTATTTCAACCCTTTTTGCTCCTGGATACAGGAAGAGATTTTTGCCTCATCCTTTGCTGCAGCTGCATATCTCAAGTCCATCAATTTTCCAACTGATAAGAAGGTGCGCAATATGAACTTTCTTTTCACAGACTTCAAATGTTAGTGTCTTAACTTTTCAATTTAGTTGTATTGTGAGTATTGGAGCAAATATCTGTTTGCCAAAAGATTAAATGCTGAACCCTGCCTGTTTATAGGTCTATGTCATTGGAGAGGTGGGAATCCTGAAAGAGCTAGAGCTTGCTGGCATCAGCTATCTTGGTGGACCGGTAAACATGGCTACATTTATTTGGGTTTCAAGTTTTAGATGTAAAAATTCTGTAAAGAAATATCATGAGAATTGGAAGAGCTGGCCATGCCATTTACAATTGTGTTATTAGTACTTAATCATCCACCAATTTTACAAGTAATTTTGTTCTTCTCATTCAATATACTTTTTGGTTGTTTCGCCTCTCAATTAAAATAATGAAGTGGTCTCCCTTTATCAACTTAGATTATTTTGCTTTCTCTAACTGAAGTGGCATATGTAACCTGCTATCAATAAGTCTTACAAAGAATGAGCTGTTTACCTATAAGGAATGTGTTTAATGGGAATTTTGTGTTGCTTTTTTTTCGTTTACATCTCTTATATCATTCCATTTACCCAACCTACCACAGTGTCATTACATGATATGTTTAGAGAAGAACTTTGGTTATCGAATCACAGACCTTACATTTTTTATTTCTATATTCACTCTTTTTTTGACAGGATGATGGTGACAAAAGAATTGACCTGTCACCCGGTACATTGATGCATCATGATCATGATGTATGTTGTGTCACCCATTGGATCACAGTTTGAACTAGCTGGAATTTGACCTAGATACCAGTTATAATTGGTTATTTGATGTCCATTGTTTTGGCAGGTTGGTGCAGTGGTGGTTGGATTCGATAGATATATAAATTACTATAAGCTACAGTAAGTTAATTTTATCCTAGATCATATGAAGCCAGTCCTTCAACTGAAGAATTGATAACTAGAAGGTGAAATAAAACCATTGCTATTATTATAATCATTATTCATATTTTCTGCACTAGGTATGGCACCCTTTGTATACGGGAGAACCCAGGCTGTCTTTTCATAGCTACCAACTGTGATGCTGTTACTCATCTTACAGATGCTCAGGAATGGGCAGGTAGAATTTCATCAGATAGAGATTGAGAACTTCAAACATTTTTTTTGTTGTAGCTAAGATATTTGATATTCTATATCAGGTGGGGGCTCCATGGTTGGTGCGATCAAGGGGTCAACTAAGAAGGAGCCTACAGTTGTAGGCAAACCATCTACATTTATGATGGATTATCTTTCACAGAAGTAAGTGATCAAGAGATACATGCATCATATTTCCCTGCAAAATCTAGTCTATTTGTTTGGTCTATATGATCTACAGATTGTTGATTACATATGTATCTTTGGATGACACACTTCCTTATAAACAGGTTTGGAATCACAAAGTCTCAGATTTGCATGGTGGGAGATCGCTTGGATACTGATATTCTGTTTGGACAAAATGGTGGCTGCAAGACGCTTCTTGTTCTCTCAGGTCATTCATTGTTTAAAATTAAAATGAAGAAAATTTTTAAATAGCTGGATTTTATTTTGAATGGTAGCATATGATTTATAGGAAAAATTTGTTGGCCAGGATAGAGCAAAAATCATGGTGCATACACAAGTTTCATCCTTATTTGTTGGTTTTAACATAATCTTCTCCCCCTGTGTATGGTTGAAAGTGCGTTACCATGTTTTGCAAATATTTGTCATACAATAACAATATCTTACTATGCTTAAAAATAAGTCACAAACTTGGGAAAGATTGATCGCAAACTTACCTGCATAGTTTTTGATCCTATATTGACAAAAGACAATAATTCTGGCACTCAATACTCTGCATGATATAAATAAAAGAAAAGTCAGTGATGAAAGAGGGAAACATGGTAAGTGCAAAGAGCACATCAACATACAACCAGGGGAAAGCTTTCGCAGATTTACATTTTCTTAGATTTGCAAGATCTAAGGTTTTGCATTTTTTCCATCGCCCAGTCAATTCTGAAATCTGAATTATTTCTAATGTTTCATATTCTTGGAATTCAGATTATGACTTTACATTAAGATGCAGTTATCATTTATTTTCCTAAATTTATACTCATGAAATGCAAAGGTGAATGATTGGCAAAATTTTAGGATAAGTTCTTTTACACTTACCTACATGCATATGGGGCCTGGGCATAACAGGGAAACATATGAAATTTGGTGATAAATCATGCATCATGCCACATTATTTCTCATTATCATTATTATTGCATGAATGGTGTGATATACTGCAGTATTAAATAGACATTGTATGCTTAGAATGCACTTGGATACATCATTATATCATCACCATGTATCAGTGATGGAAGCTTCATACTGAATAGATGAAATATGTCAAGAATGTACATGACACATCATTGTATCAGGCCTTAACAATATACTTTACGTAGATAGAAGCTATGCATGTTATCAGTGATGGGACTCCAGTTGTGGGACTTCTAGCGCTAGTCTCTTATTGTAGTATTGTATTCTCTTGCGTGAGGAAATGAGAAATGTATTCGAGTAACATTGTGTCTAGTTTAGTCTTGATGAGCATAGTCTAGCGTTCCCATGACACTTCATTTGTTAAGTGGTAGTCACTCTTGCACACTTCTCTTTGTACATACTTACAAAAACAATAAGTAGTTACTGTGTATTTGTACTTTTGTGTGTACTAGTTTGAACATCAATATATGTAGCTTGTGCTTTTGTGCATTATTGTAGATTTGCATTTTGCTCCTCAGTACTTTGTGCACTTTGACTACCATAGTTGTTCATCAATTTGTAGTTGTGATTTAATAACCTTGTGCAGGATGGCATAACAATTTGATAATTGGTTCAAGTTGTGGTTTGTTACCATAGTATTTGTATGCTTGGTTTAGTTTTGTAGCCTTGTGGTTAGTCTATCCTTAGCAAGTTACACTCTTTGTGCGTAATGTCAAATTTTGATCAATCAAGGTTAGCATTATGGTTTGTACCGATTGTCACCCTTATTTACCCCTTTTCATTTTCAGTCAATCCTAGTTACTGTTGTGTGTTTGGTCATGTTTTGAGTTGTGCATAACATTTCTCCTATTTGAGACATAGTATGAACAAGAGAATTAATTTGGGAATCAATTGGTTGATTCGTTTAGATTCATAATAAAATTCGAGAATTTTTATCCATATGGAGAGAATTTTATTTGCTACATATAAGGTATATATGTGTTAAACACGTATGGAATCATGAATTATATTGCATAATTTAACAAAATACTTGCATAAAAACATCCTAATGCTCAATTGATATTAATATTAAACATACTTCATCATCAACTAATGATCTCTTGGAAGTAGTAGGCCTTTATGTTGGTTTTAAGGCCCACGATTAATATATAGACAGAGAGAGAACAGAGACATCATGAAGAGAAGACAACACATGAGAGAGATGTAAGGAGCCATGCTCCAAATATAATCATTACATTCCATGATAGAAGTTACAGAAGATACATGACGTACAAGCTGATGAATGCAAGCTGTCTAATAACTCCAACCACCTCCAAAGCTGAAGTATGATCTCCACAATAGATGTAAGCTGCTCCACACCTTGATGATGAAGGAAACACACTCCACCTCCTTCAAGTTGACGAGACCTCTCAAGCTCTTGATGAAGAGAGCTCCAAAAAGTGATGATTTCAAGTGTCTATGTGCTTGCCTCTTTATAGGCTATGATTTTGTTGATATATAAGTCAAAATTAAGTATAAAAAGCCCCTTTCATAATTCTCCCAGAAAATCTGGGCAGCTGTTTTTTTAGCTTTTTTTAATGTGTGACATGGCACATTATTAGCCATTAGATTTATTATTACTAGTTTTACCAGATTTGCCATGTGTCATATATTTTTGACATTGAAGAGCTGCTTTTCATATTTAACTGAAATTAGGGTTTGACTTTTCATGGTGTTGACTTTCTATTTTGACCAAATTTAGTAGCACTTGTGATAATCTTTCTTGAAGTACAAATGGTCCTAGCTTCCTTGAGGTCAGTGCCCATAAACCTGATCATTCTACCAAACTAAAAAGTAACTTATTGTCTCCATTATGTCTTAGAATTGAAGTCTCCTGCCTAAGCTCGTTGCAAGCTGAATAGCAAATGCCTCTACCTTAGGAGGTCGGGTGTGTGCCTTTCCATTCCAATTCATTGTACTCTCAACAAAAAAAAAAAAAAGAAAAAAAAAAGCTGAATAGCAAATGATATCTTCATAGAGCACATCATATGGTGAAGGCCCATGTTGTCACTCTTGAGTAGATATATCTGCCTCTCTTACAGGAGTATGTGATCTCTTTGGGAGAAAATAGCTTATATCCATATAAAGTGCTTGGTCCTCCTTTGTGGGAACTCATACCTGTAGAAATATAGCATGGGGGGGGGTGATTAGAAAGTTATTGGACATCTTTGTGAAGCTCTCTCTTGAATATTATTGCCATACCTCTAGAGCCCCTAATAGTGTGTTGATGTTGTGGGCTTCCAAATGAATCCCCCCAGGGTACACCAAAGGCTCTAGAGAGTCTTTGATAGAAAAGTGATGTTCTGCTTTTTAGTTATTCCCTATAGTGTGCCTAAAATGTGTCCAAAAAAAATCACTGCAGTTCCAAAGAGGAACATGTCTGATCCCATCTACATCACAACATTCTCGTCTACAATCACCTGACCATTCCTATAGAATGCTCAATGGACATCTTCTTGCAATTTGTAGCATACATGATTTTCTATTCTCGATCTTCAATGTGTGAGGTCCCCAACTAGACAGATGGGATCTCCCATAAGCCCTTTGAGAATAGTGTTTTCTTTTTCGGAGAAGGCTGTGTGTGACTCGGAATCTCTCAACTGAAAGATCGGTGGTCCTGTTGGAGGGGTTCTGACCCACTTTTCAAGCCTTGAAGATGTATAATGAGTCTCAATAACCAAGCATTTAGCCAAGCACTTGGACATGTTTGTTTTGAGAATTGCTGTTGTGGATAGTGCATTTAGCTTTACAGCCTGACACATCTTCTAGTATGTACTATATGACCTGCCTTGGTCTATTTCTCAATGTCCCGTTTTAATCCACCAAGTTTCACTGTTGACTTCAACCCTTACCCTTTGAAGCTCTTCTTTGATTTCATCAATTATGGAGATTTCCCTCTCTATTTT
The DNA here is from genome assembly GCA_020310875.1 of Ceratopteris richardii. Taxonomy (NCBI): domain Eukaryota; kingdom Viridiplantae; phylum Streptophyta; class Polypodiopsida; order Polypodiales; family Pteridaceae; genus Ceratopteris; species Ceratopteris richardii. Next base: position 175,200,609 of record CM035427.1, on the reverse strand, counting down.
ATGTGTAATTATATCACATATGTCCAACCTGCTCCTGTAATGTGAAAATCTGATTACTGTAAGCTGAGCACAATGAGTGTTGCATACATGCATGACTGAACAAAATAAAAAATATTGATCTAGAGGGAAAAAATACTCCACCATGAAAAGATTGTGTTGAGGCTGTCTCTGCTTATGAGCATCTGCCATCAACAATAAGAGATTTGTATGCAGAAACCAGCAGCAGCCAAGAGATGGCTAAGCAGCAGATTATAGATGGAGCCCACATCAGCAGAGATCCGAATTCTCGTCACAGCTATGAGTAGTGCTGTTTCTTCAACACACTTGGACTATCATTATGAATTTACAATGTCTATTTTCCTTTTTCGAGTTTCCATTCACACAACAATTGTCGTTATGAAGGGGCAAATATACATACAGTCATATAACTAGGACTTGGTATACTCTTAAGGCACTGATTGTATGTAGGAATATTTAATGCTATAGTCCTTTGATTTACATTTCTATTATTAAGTTCCATTCTGACTATTTTTAGGCACCACGAAATAGAGGTCTTTATGTTAGTTCTTTTTAGGCATGAGGATCTTATGCTACATTTTCTAGACCATTATAGTGGACTGCTAAGTGCCTGTTCATATATTCTTTTTCCATGAAATTGAGCATCTTTCCATGCCATCATTATTTCTTTGTTTTCTACTGATGTTATAGAGCAAAGCTGTAAAAAGTAGATGCTTTGCTTAAATGCCTCAATCCTGATATATGTGACTTTTACTGCAGGTGTTACTACTCCAGGGATGCTCACTGATCCCTCTAATACCATTCAGCCTGACTTCTACACCAATCAAATCTCAGACCTACTTGCTAAGAAGGTCAAGGTCTGATAGGAGGAAGTTTCTTTGATCTCTGCAAATAACCCAGAGAGCCTTATGAGAAAAAGAAGTGCATTCATTATTGTAACATATCATTCTTTGCTGCTTAAGCTGTCAATAGCATCAACATTAAGGCAGAAATTTTCTGCAAATGCATGTGCAAGCCCTCCCCTCCCCTTCCACCTCTTTTCTTTTGGGTATTATCAAGTGCATTACAAGCAAAGGCAAGCCATGAATATCGTATCCCAATGGAGATTATACAGCTCTTATGAAACTTAGATGAGAACTGATGGTGGTTTAACAAGAAAGAACCCCTCAGATGAGTCCATTATCCTCTGCGTAAGCTATGGAGAATGTACAACTGTGCCTGACAAACTGTTGCTGCATGTGATACCAGATAGACTATCCACTTTCCATAAATTTATTTTCTTGTTGAGCTATTTTAAAGGATCCATAAGAGTGACCATATCTTGTGAGAATTTCCTAACACTCATGTTCTGTGCATGGAAGAATGTTGGCAAATGATTAATATCTACTGTGTGCAAAGAGCAATGTTGCCATCAAACTATACCTAGGGCTCATAGCCCTATCTTCTTGTAGTGCTTTGGATGCCTCAAAAGCTCTCTGTGTGCGTGTGTGTGTGTGTATCTGAGAGAGAGAGAGAGAGAGAGAGAGAGAGAGAGAGAGAGAGAGAGAGAGAGAGAGAGAGAGAGAGAGAGAGAGAGAGAGAGAGAGAGAGAGAGAGAGGAGAGAGAGAGAGAGAGAGAGAGAGAGAGAGAGAGAGAGAGAGAGAGAGAGAGAGAGAGAGAGAGAGAGAGAGAGAGAGAGAGAGAGGCTTTCCTCAAAGAAGACATGCGAATGATGTGTGTGCCACTCTCCTCCCATCCATTTATATCCTCTTGTATCTAAAATAGCAGTGATCTAGAATGATCTAGCGTCGTCATGTGGCCAGCATGCAACACTCATCCCCACTAACCATCAAATACCTTAGGATATACCCCCGAGCTTAGGACCTTGGCTAACTAGCCCTCGTCCCACACACACATGGAATGGTCTCTGTAGACCAATGTCTGACACTCTCTCCCCCTTCTAAAGATCATTGTCCTCAATGATCAATGAGGGAAAGTACTTGCGAATCAGAGCTGCTGATTCTCAAGTAGAGTCAGTAAGTGGTAATCCTCTCCAGGCTACCAGATCCTCTTGGATGACACGATTCCTTAACCGTTTCTGTCTCTTATCTAGTATTCTGTATGGAGAATGATTTGCTCTATCGGTTTCGTGCAAAGAAACAATACCCTCTATTAGATTATCCTCCCTAGATATATACTTTCTTAGTTTACTGACATGAAACACTAGATGGACTCTCCAATCTGGAGGAAGCTCTAATCGGTATGCAACATCACTCAACTTCTTTAGTATCTTCCAAGGTCCATAATACCTCGGTGATAGCTTACTACACTTCCCTGTGGACAATGAAGTAGATCTAGCCGGTACCTGAAGGAAGACTCGGTCTCCTTCCTCAAAGGATCTAGGAGATCTTTTTCTATCAGCATACTCTTTGGCTGCTTGCTGCATCTTGGCTTTAGCTATTTCAAGGTTTGCTTGGAGATTCGCTAAGAACTTGGAAGCACTAGGACATTTCTTAGGCATTCCTATGGTACTTGGAGGAGTGGGATTCATGCCATAGTTCATCTCAAAAGGAGACATCCCAGTCACCTTGTGAGGCCTATTGTTATAAGCAAACTCTACTAGTGGCAAATAACTATCCCAATCTCTTAGACACATATGCCCTCAACATATCCTCTAGAATTTGTTTGACCCTCTCGGTCCGACCATCTGTCTGTGGATGATCACCACTACTCATTTTTAGTGACACTTTCAGTTTGTCAAATACAAACTTCCAGAAATGTCCTGTAAATCTGACATCTCTATCTGAGACTATGGATGTCGGTAACCCATGCAATCTGAAGACATGATGGATAAACAACTCCGCTACTTGTGGAGCTTCTATCGTCTCCTGCATGGGTATAAAATGAGCCATCTTGCTCATTCTATCTACCACAATTAGGATCGTATCCCGCTTCCTTCGGGTCCGCGGTAACCCCACTATGAAGTCTATGGATATACTATCCCAATTATGATCTGGAACTTGTAAATGATGTAAAAGACATGGTGTCTTTATCCTTTCTGCTTTGTTGACTTGGCAAATAAAGCATTGTTGAACATAAGTATGGATATCTTTGGCGAATCCAGGCCATGAAAATGTTCTTCTAACAAGCTGTATTATCTTGTCAACACCAGGATGTCCTACGCAGGGAACATCATGGTTATCATGCATGACTTTCTTTCTCAAATCTCGAGAATCTGGCACACAAACCTTTCCTTTCCGCTTCACTATTCCATTCTCTTGTGAGAAATTAGAATACGGAATGGACTTGTTTGCTTTAGTAGAAGAAAAAACAACTGGAACTGTCCCGTCTTCTAAAATAAAGTCATCACCAATGGCTCTAACTATCTGTAACAAATGTGGATCTTTCACCTGTGCTTTCTTAATTTCTTGAAGCAATGAGCTTTCTAAAGCTGTAAAGCTCATTTGATACATTATATGAGATAATGCATCAGCTACTATATTTTCTTTGCCTCTTCTGTACAAGATTTCCATGTGAAATTCTTGCATGAGCTCAGCCCAATGAGCCTGTCGGCCTCGAAGATCTAGATGACTACAAAAATACTTGAGTGTATGATGATCTATGAATACCTTAAAGTCCACACCATATAGATAGTGTCTCCAAACTTTAAGTGCATGCACCACCGCATACAACTCTTGTTTATGCACCGGCCAATTGCGTTGTGCTTAACTTCTTACTTTCAAAAGCTATTGGCCTGTCATCTTGACTCAAGACTGCACTTATGGCTATGCCGCTAGCATCGGTTTCTAACTCAAATGGTTTCTGAGGATCCACCACTTTGAGTATAGGAGCCTCTAAAACAGCTTGTTTCAGAGTATCAAAACTCTTTTGCTGCTCTTGCTTCCATGCAAATGGAGTTTTGCCTTGAAGCAAGTTCGTCATAGGTGCTGCTATCGATGAATATGAAGAGATGAATTTTCGATAGAAACCGAAAAGTCCTAAGAATGACCGTAACTGCCCCTCATCCTAAGGAGTAGGCCATGCTAAAATAACTGATACCTTCTTGGGATCCATCTGAACCCCATTGGCTGAAATCACATGCCCTACATACTCTATCCTCGAAAGAAACAACTGTGTCTTCTCCGGATTTACATACAACTGATTTTCTTTTAAAATATTCAACACAAATCTTAAATGATTTTCATGCTCATGCATAGTACCACTATACACTAGCAAATCATCCACAAAATCAAGAACACACTTTCCTATGTAAGGTCGTAAGATATCATTCATTAACATCATAAATGTAGCTGGAGCATTTGTCAAACCAAAGGGCATGACCAAATACTCATAATGACCAAAACGGGTCCTGAAAGTTGTATTATGTACATCATGATCTTTTACTCTAATGTGATGATAGCCACTCTTTAAATCTATCTTACTAAACACAATGGCTCCATCTAGAGCATCCAAAAGGTCATCAATTCGGGGCATGGGATATCTATGTCTAATAGGGATCTTATTGAGTGCTCGATGATCAACACACATCCTATAAGATCCATCCTTCTTCTTCGCAAGAAGTACTGGTGCGACAAAGGGTGAATTTCATGGGAACGTCGGTTGTCTCTTACATCTTGGGCGGGTCTTGTACCTTGACTGCCGGGCGGGCTGGCATCGGGACGGCCCGTCCCTCATCTTGGCCGATCACTCAAAGAGGCTTTAAATGTTTGTGGAAATGGAGAGCCACTATGCCTCTTAGCAAACGATAAGCTTGGACTTGACGACAATGCACTGTCGGGCTGGCCCACCTTTGCGGTCGTTCCTTCCATCTTTGGGTTAGGTCTCGATTTTGCTATGCAACCGGCCTCCAAGCAACCTTTACTCGCCTTGCTCGCTGCTCAGCCCCGCTCGCTCTGAGGTTACTTAAGGGGATTGCCCCTTTAACTCCCTGGTCATCCATCTTCTTGTGGAGGTTAGGCAAAGAAGGCCTCCCATTAGAGCGGACCGTCACATTTGGTATCAGAGATTTGTCTCTTGATTGGTGGGTTCATCCGCCATCGGTAGTGACGTTCTTTCGCAAAAAGGGCTTTTATTTAAAAAATAAATTTTTTACATGAGATACATTGCCATCAGTCCTCGCTTGGATGTCGGCTTGTTTTGGCACAAAAATGGAGAAATTTTTGTGGACGTCTCAATGTCTACCGTTCGCTCTCACTTGGGTCATTGGCAAACATCAGTGGATTTGTGCTTCAAGCCCACGAGGCATGGGTCATGGAGTCAGTGTGACAGGAAACCCCAATCTTTTATGATCCTATGTAAGGTGCAATGATCACCTGTCAATGTGTTTATGGGCCTGAACCACTTGTTGGCCCACCCACTCCCAATCCCTCATTCCCTTGTTGGACAGATCCATGTCGATGATTCCACGGAAACCACCCAGAGGTGGGAGGTAACATTCTCCATATGTCGGCAAGGCCGTCTTGTTCTCTGGGTCGGGATAGCACTATAACTCGCTCTTGCATGTCGTAAGTCGCATCCCTTTAGGTTGGGGGCCTCCATCTGCGAGACTTAAATCGGGTAGCAACTCAGGGTAGTTCCTTCGTGCTCAATTGTGGGTGGGCCGACAAGGTAAAGTGCTAGGAAAAACGGTGATGCTACCATGTGCCGAAAAACAACGTGCACTCAACTCGCTTATCGACCGTCATACATGTCCGTATGAAAATAAAGTAAGATCATTTTTCTACGTTGCCCTTGAGCTAAGCGCAATTATGGAAGCTTAAGGCCAACAAATTGTGTTCTCCTACGAGGGTATCACGTCGAACGGGATAGTGAGTTCCCTGAGGCCCAAAATTTTCATGGATGGAATAAAGTCGCAATCTTTTATTCTTGCACCAGTGTGCTGAGAGTTATGCAAAGTGAACTGTCGTGCTATCTGTCGGGCTGTATGGGGCTGAGGTATGCACTTTGTGTGAAAATCAGTGGCCGGCAGGTTCGTGGCCTTGCTCTCCCGTTTATATGTTACTGCACGTGGGTCCCTTTGTGTCCGGGGCAAAATTTTCAATGGAATCGGTTAGCGAGTTCGTGGCCTTGCCTTCCTGACCGTGCCTTATGTGGGTGCCACCCACGAGTCCCTTCGTGGTTGGGATAAATTTTCAAATAAACGACCGGCATGAGTCCAACCGTGTGCAACGCATCTATGCCTTGAGTTAAACGTCGCTTCGGCCATAGATAGGCTTGTTTTTCGAGTGGTCGGCAAGTATGGAAGTCCTGATACTGCATCTCCATGAGTTCTAAGATGGCAAACGCCGTCTTCTTTATGCCTAGGGATGGGGACTTGTACTCCTTCATGGTCGGGGTTTGTCCAAAGGGATTAGCTGGTTGGCATGCGTAAACTGCTTTGTGTAGTAAGTCGTCTCTATGGAGAATGAGTCCTCCTATGCGCAATGAAAACGTGTAGTGAACCCTTGTATGTCCAGCACTTTGAGAAACAACTACACCTTAGATAGCTTGCTGCTCTCAATACAAACCTCAAATGGACCTGTGCCTTTAGTCAATCAAAGTAGACAAAGAGAGCTTTCTAAAAAGCTATAGATAACTTAATTTGGACAAGTTTTAATTAGGAAACACAACTTGCAAAGATGAACTACCTGTCCACATAAATATGCTGAAGAATTGAACTTCAATCTCAGACTGATAACTCCTTGAATATATATCCTTTGAGGCAGATATTTGAGACACAGAAAGTACACATAAATAAATTTCCAATAAGCAAAAAAACAAGTAATCTGGATGAGTTTTGGTCAAGAAACGCAACTGACCAAAATAGATCACCTGTGCATACAAGTATACCGAAAAAGTAGACTTCACTCTCTTATACATATCTCATAGAATATAAATATTTTGAGTGACATATTTGGGACAGAGACATCAAAAAGCTTTCCAACAAGCTAAAAACCAAGCAATTTGGATACATTTTGGTCAAGAAAGTTAATCGACCAAAATAGACCCTCTGTCTACACAGGTATGCTAAAAAAAAGGAGTTCACTCTTTGATTGATATCTCACAGAATATCTAAGCTTTGAAGGAGATCTTTGAGATAGAAAAAGTACACGAGATAAGCTTTCTAGTGAGTGTTTAAGCGCAAGAAATGGTTACATATACACTGAGATATGAGCTTCACAACATAGCTGTGTACAAAATGACATGCGACTAGAAGGAGTCTAAGGGAAGACAAAATGACAAAATGACCAGATCCGACTATTGGGAGCTCTTGCCTCTTTCTCTCCTTATTTAGAACATGCTTGCACTCCATTATAACGAGTATGAAAAAGTTTGTTCCTCTTTCTTAACTCACCACTTTCATTTGATTGCCCACTACATGCCACTTACTACAAGGTAGATATTGTATCTTTTACTCATCATGAATTTTGACTAGACCTTTTTTTTTTTCTTTGTTTCTTTTCTCTTCTTTATCTTTATATTTGCTAAATTTATTCAAGCATAGCTCATGTAAACATGAGCTTGTACATTTATCTTCAACACTCCCCCTCAAGCTCATTTGGGAGTTATCTTCAACCATGTCTTGCAAATTTATTGCATCCTTGAAACCTTTGAGTTTAGAAGCATCCAAGAACTTTGTAAACATATCTGTAAGCTGCTCTTTGATTCTGATGAACTTTATCTCCACATCTTTGCTCAATACCTTCTCCCTTACATAATGGTAGTGGACCTCTATGTGCTTGCTCCTTGCATGAAACATAGGATTGCTTGCTAAGTAAATACTTGACATGTTATCACCGTATGTAGGGATGGTTCCAACTTGAACTTCAAGATCAACCAAAATCTTTTTAATCCACATTGCTTCACATGTGGAAAATGCTAATCCTCCATATTCAACCTCCATGGATGAAAGTGCAACATTAGGTTGTTTCTTTGGGCTCCATGTGATAGGTTTGCTTCCTATCATGAGCACATAACTTGAGGTTGATCTCCTCCTTTGAAACTGCCCAATCAGCATCGCTAAAGCCTTTGACCTACAATTCTTCATCAAAGTTGTAAAACAAAGCATGATTCACTGTATGCTTTATGCATCTCAACACTCTCTTGGCTGAGTTTAAATGTTCACTTGTTGGAGCTTGCATAAACTGAGAAAGTACACCAACAACATAAGATAAATCAGGTCTTGTAATGTTTGCATAGATTAATGATCCGACAATGCTTCTGTATAATATTACATCTTCCAATAGTTCTCCATAATTTGAGAAAATCTTTTTATTTGTGTCCATGGGTTGAGTGAGTGGTTTGCATTCACTCATTCCAAATCTGAAAAGAACATCCAACAAGCACTTCCTTTGCATCAAGTAGATGCCACATTTTCCATAAACAACTTCAATTCCTAAAAAATATTTCAGCTCTCCAAGATCTGAAATTTTAAACTCGTTACCAAGCTTCCTTTTGATATCTTTAATCCTTGTAACATCATTTCCTGTTATGATGAGATCATCGATGTATATGAAAATATATACCTCTATTTTTTTCCTTCTTCATGTACAATGAAGGATTTGCACTACTTGGATTGTATCCATACTTAGTTAGATATTCTACCAATCTCAGATTCCATGCTCTTGGTGCTTGCTTCAAGCCATAAAATGCCCTTTTCAACCTCCAAACAAAGTCTGAATGGTTTTCATATGCAAATCCAACCGGTTGACTCATGCATACCTCTTCTTGTAGTTCTCCATTGAGAAAAGCATTTTTGATGTCGAGTTGCTATAATGGCTATCTCCTTGAAGCACCGATTGCTATTAATGTTCCGATTGTTTCCATCTTTGCAACATGGCTGAAAACTTCATCATAATCTATGCCTTGTGTTTGTTTAAATCCTTTGGTAACTAATCTAGCTTTATATCTAGGCAGTGAACCATCAACCTTCCTCTTTACTTTACACACCCATTTGTTCGGAACAATCTTCATAACTTCTTTCTTTGGCACTAGCTCCCATGTGTGATTATCTTTGAGAGCTTTGATTTCCTCTTTCATAGCTTGCTTCCATTCCTTTTGTGTGAAAGCTTCTTCATATGTCTCAGGCTATTTGTCTTTGATAACCTGCATCATGTATGCAAAATGTTTCGCCTTGAAACTATCATAACTCAGTCTTTGAGTTGGATACCTTGTCATTGAAGATCTTTTTTAATTGCCTTCAGAAAATTGCTTCTTTAACCTATTTAGCTTTACCTTCGGAGTGATTACCTCTTCATATTCTTCTTCACTTGCATTTGTCTCACTATTTGGAGTAGCACTTGCTTTTTTGGCTCTACTATGAGCTGAATTTGGAGACAAAGAATGACGCCCCCTCCATGTTGAACATTCTTCATTTCATGTAGATGCCTCTGGACTTGAAACCTTTGTGCTTGATTGCTGAACTTATCTTTGATTTGTTCCTACATAATCATCACAATCTTCTTCAAGAACCTTTTCCTTTCCTTTATCTTCATACCATGGTCTAAGTTCATCAAAGGCCACATCTCGCAAGATTCTTACTTCCTTTGTTCTAGGGTTGTAACACTTGTATCCTTTTTGCTCTGTCGAGTAGCCGATGAAAATGCATTTTTCTGATCTTGGTTCCATCTTTGTTCTAGCTTCTTGTGGAATGTGAACAAAGCAAACACATCCAAACACTTGGAGGTGTGTAAGATCAAGTTTCTTATTGGAATATACCTCCTCTAGAGTCAAGTGATGTATTCTCGATGTTATGCACCTATTCATCAAGTAAATGGTGGTTATGGTAGCTTCAACCCAATAGTGCAATGGCACCTTCATCTCGTTGAGCATGTATCTTGCAATTTTACAAATTTGCCTATTTTTTCTCTCAGCTACTCCATTTTGTTGTGGTGTATACCTACAAGTAAACTTCCATTTGATCCCATTCTCTTGTAGAAAATATGAAAACTCTTTGGAGAAGTATTCTCCTCCACCATCGGACCTTAAGGTTTTGATGGACCTTCCTGTTCCTTTTTCAACTTCAACTTTGAATCTTTTGAATATAAAAAAGACCTCTAATTTTTGCTTCATTCAAAACAACCATACCTTTCTTGAGTGGTCATCAATGAAGGTGAAAAAAATCTATTACCAACCATTGATGCCTCTTGGGTTGGTCCCCATACATCTGTATCTATCAAGTCCAAGACATTTGGAGCCACATAATTGCTCCTCTTGAATGGCTTCCTTGTTTGCTTTCCTAGTTGACAAGCTTCACATAACTCACGTAATCTAATGCTATTAAATTTTGGAAGACCTCTTACCACTTCATGTTTGCTCATGTCCTTCAGCTTTGGAATTTTGATGTGTCCTTTTCTTTTGTGCCATAAGTCCAGCTCTAAAATCTTCTTGTTCCCACATTGAATGTACATGACCTTTCCATGTGGATGTCGGATGTCCAAAGTGAACATCCTTCCTTCTCTTCTACCTCAAGCAATGACCTTGAAGCCTTCCTTTGGATTCTTTATGAAACACCCATTCTTATTGAATATGATATGATAATCCTTCTTTAGCATTTGTCCTACTGAAATCAAGTTCTTTGAAATTTTAGAAACATGAAGAACATTAGACATTACCTTTTCTCTGCTTGTATCTCCAAGCCTTACATCTCCAATATGTTCAATCATGTGTTGAGTATCGTCACCTATTTCAACACATCCTTTTCCACTTGGTACGTGTAGATAGTGAACAAACTTCCTTGGCATGACATATGGTTACTACAACCCGAATCAATGTATCATTTTTCTTCATCTTCACAAGAGCTTCTATACTCATGTCTCATCGCAAGTAGTGTGTCCTTGCTTCCTTCACTTCAGGTGCTTGCATATTTTCTTTGGCTCCTTTGATTGCCTCCATTTGGTCTTCCATTCGTCAGCCAACAATCACCAGCATAGTGTCCTACTTTACCACAACGATAGCATGTTATACCTTTATGAGAATTGTAGGAGCCTCAGCCTCTTCTTCTACTTCTACCTCGACCTCTTCCTTGTGTGTTGGCATTTGATGCATCCTTGTTGTCTTCCCAATTGTTTTGATTGTAGTTGGAGTTGTGACCTCTTCCTTTTCCTCTTGAGCCTCCTCTTGAGTTCCTTCCTTTACCTCAACTTGCATGTAGCATTTGGTTGTGGCTGTCCTTTCCTTTGGGGCCACCAAAGCTAAGCTCTTATGTGACAAGATGAGCGATTAATTGTTCAAAACCTGGATATGCATCTTTTAAGTTTAATGGAAGTTATAAAAAGCTTCCATCTTTCATCTTCTCTCAATCCATTGAGAGTATAACACACAAGATCCTCGTCTTCAACCATTGTGCCAATAAAAGCTAAGGCATCACTTAGCTCCTTAATCTTCAAAGTATATTCAGCTATGGATTGACTTGAACTTTTCTTGATTGTAATCAACTCATTCTTGAGTTGAAGTTTCCTAGAACTTAGCTCCTTAATCTTCAAATTATATTCAGCTATGGATTGACTCAAACTTTTCTTGATTGTGTTCAACTCATTGTTGAGTTGAAGTTTCCTTTCAAGAGCTTCCCAGGCATCCTTAGCTTTCTCTAGATGTTGAATATGCCCTACCATGGCATTAGTAATGACTTGTGAACTGGAGAACATGACTCTCTTATTCCTCTCTGCCCATTCTTTTGTTTGCCTCCTTTGGACTTCGATGGCTTTAGCTTGATTGTTTTGAGGTTGAACATCATCGTCACTCACAATATTCCATAAGCCTTTTTCCATTAAGTAGTTGGTCATTCTAAACTTCCACATGGGATAGTTATCCTTATCCAATTTCTCTACTTGTTGACCCAAGTCAGCCATTGAAGACTATCAAAAACTTTGAAAGTTACCTCGAATAGTTATATTGTCCTTTGGTCTTGCATTTGTGGAGCTCCCCCTTGTTTTGTAGCTCCTCTTTTGCTTTGCTTTAACTCCAAATCTGTTGATGAAGCTTCAGTATCAAGTTTGCTCTGATACCAACTGTGGAGAATGAATTCTCCTATGCGTAACGAAAACGTGTAGTAAACCCTTGTATGTCAAGCACGTGGACAAATAGCTGCACCGTAGATAACTTGCTGCTCTCAATACGAAACTCAAATGGACCTGTGCCTTTAGTCAATCAAAGTAGAAAAAGAGAGCTTTCTAACAAGCTATACATAACTTAATTTGGACAAGTTTTAATTAGGAAACACAATTGACAAAGATGAACTACCTGTCCACATAAGTATGCTGAAGAATTCAACTTCACTCTTAGACTGATAACTCCCTGAATATATATCCTTTGAGGATTTGAGACATAGAAATTACACACAAACAACTTTACAATAAGCTAAAAATCAAGTAATTTGGATGCGTTTTGGTAAGGAAACTCAACTGACAAAAATAGACCACCTATGCACACAAGTATACTGAAAAACTGGACTTCACCTCTGATAGATATTGTTGGGTGTGTATAGAAGTGTGAGAGACACACAAGAAGCACACACAAGGAGCACAAACGCAGCAAGACACACAGAGAAGACGATTGCTGGAATAGCTCTCTCTATGGATCGATGAACTGAACTGAAGTAGGAGCTGAATAATATCCCTAAGTACAAAGTACCACCACATATGAGAGTATTAAGTATGTGGTAACATGGGGAGAAAACCTCTAGCCAGCACTAGAGTAAAAAGTGCCCATGTATAGGGAAAAGGTTCACATCAAAGCTACTCGAGGAACACATAAGTGTAACAAACCCCCCTGGAGCGAATGATGTGAACACATACAGGGAGTGACAGATCAGCCCCCACAAGGTAACAAGCCTAAAGCTTTGCGAAAAGCTTCAAACTTTTCCCGTGGAAGAGCTTTGGTGAATATGTCTGCCACATTATCTTGTGTAGGCACATATACCAAATCAATATCTCCTGCATGAAGGCGCTCTCTCACATAGTGATGATGCACCTCAATATGTTTGGTCCATGCATGAAACACTGGGTTTCGTGCAACAGCCAAAGCACTCTGACTATTTGTGAGAATATGCGTAGCAGCATCAATCTCCATGCAAAGATCCATCAATAGGAGTCTCAGCCATATACACTCCACTGTCGTTGTGAAAACTGCCCTGTACTCAGCTTCACAACTCGATGTCGCCACTGTAGGTTGCTTCTTACTCAACCAAGATATGCATGAGTCTCCAAGGAAAAAGCAATTACCACTAGTGGACACGCGAGTATCATAACAACCAGCCCAATCACTATCTGTAAAAGCATGCAAGCATGGCTGAACATCTCTGCCATAAAAGAGACCTAAGCTCAAAGTGCCTCGAAGATATCTAAACACACGTTTCACCGCTTGCCAATGCTTAGTGGCAGGGCTATGCATGAATCGACTCAACTGGGAAACTGCATACTGTATATCCAGCCTTGTGTTGCATGCATATATAAGACATCCCACAGCTTGCTGATAAAGAGAAGTGTCAAATGCATCACTAGAATCCTCAACTGAGAACCTGAATCCTATCTCAACTGGTGTGGAAACTGGCTTACAATCCTCAAAGTCAAAATGCTGAAGTAGTTTTTCAACATACTACATACTTTGCTTGATGCATAACAATTCCCCCCTCAACGGATACAAACTGGATGCCAAGATAGTAGCTCAAAAGACCAATGACATCAAAAGTATGATGCAAATCAGCCATAAGAATGTCAAGTTTTGCATCACATGACCCAGTCAAGAGTATGTCATCAACATAAAGAACAAGCACTATAAGATCAGCCCCATTTTTGCATACATAGAGTGTGCTTTCAATCGGACTACATGTGAAGCCAAGAGCAATCAAGTGCTTATGTATTTTGTCATACCATGCACGTGGAGCTCGCTTGAGACCATACAAGGCTTTATGCAAGCGACAAACCATATGCTCTTTCCCTTTCATAGCAAATCCAAGAGGTTGCTTCACATAAACCTCTTCTTGCAAATCTCCATTCAAGAAGGCTGTTTTTATGTCCAACTGATGCACTTTCCAACCTCGATGGGCAGCCAATGCAACCACAGCATGAATGGTAGTCATGCATGAAGTAGGTGCAAAAGTTTCCTCATAGTCAATGCCATATTGTTGTGCATATCCTTTGGCAACCAATCTAGCTTTGTAGCGATCAATGCTACCATCAGATTTTCTCTTAATCTTATAAACCCACTTTGTACCAATGGCATTTTTTTCCTTTTGGCAATTCACATAACTCCCAAGTACCATTCCTATGTATGGAATCCATTTCTGATTGCATAGCACTCATCCATTGTGGATCATCACATGCATCTTCAAAAGAAAGTGGCTCTTCATTACATGCTGTAGCAATAAGAGAATAATCCACAAAATTAGTTGATGCATGGTGAGAGCTTGATCTTGTTCTACCAAGTAAAGGTGCACTCAATTTGCTGTCCTACAAAGTTTGTTTCAGCCACTTTGGCATAGATTGTGCACTCTTGATAGACATGCATTCATTATGTAAAACATCTTCAATATGTACATCATGCGTGGGCTGAATTTCGTGCTCAATTTCAGCCATATTTGGACGCAAATGTTCAGCCATATGTGGCTGAAAATTTCCAACAGTTTTGGCAATTTTTGGTTGAATTTTTTCAGCCATGTTTGGTTGGAAATTCTTTGCATTTTCAGCCCTATTTGGCTGGAATTTTTCAGCCCTTTGAACCTCAATTGGCTGGTCTACATGGCCATAGTCAAGCGCACCATTTTGGAACAAAGGCATGAGTGTATCGAACACATCTTGTGAGCTAACTGTTGGCAATTTTTTGCATTCAAGTAGAGGGAAAACTGAATTTTCAGCAAATACCACATCTCGACTCACAATAATTGTGTTCGTCAATGGATGGTACAATCGATATCCCTTACTTTCAGCACTATAACCAACAAATATACATTTCTTTGCCTTGTCATCAAGTTTATGACGTTGTTGTGATGGCACAAGAGCATATGCCAAACAACCAAACACATGCATATGACTAACCATAGGCTTATGACCATTCCAAGCCTCATAAGGAGTGATGACTCTCAATGCTTTTGTAGGGCAGAGATTCAACACATAATTTGCACACATGACTGCTTCTATCCAAAATTTATGAGGAAGATGCTTTCCTTTCACCATACATCGTGCCATTTCAAGTAGAGTTCTATTTTTATGCTCGGCAACACCATTTTGTTGAGGTGTATATGGCACCGTACATTGGTGTGAAATACCTCTTTCACGAAGAAAAACATTAAACTCATGTGACATGTATTCACCACCACGATCCGTGTGTAGAGTCAAAAGCTTTTGTGAAGAAAAATTTTCAGCCATAGCTAAAAATGCTTTGAAGCAAGAAAATACCTCATTCTTTGCTTTCATAGGATACACCCATGTATGGCGAGTAGCATCATCAATGAAGGTAACAAAATATACATGCTTCCCAAAAGATGGAGTCTTGACGGGACCACATACATCACTATGAACAAGTTGCAATTTTCTAGATAGCAAGTGCTTGCGTTCCTTCAATCAAACCACTCCTATTCACTCTAGATTGCTCTTCTTGCAAAAGAAGAGACACAACGTCATCAAATGCATACATATTAGGATTTCCTTTTGCAACCAAACGAAGTGTAGTAGCGAAGCTTTGAAAAGATTCCGGTAATCCTTTCAACAATGTAGAAATGAGTGATGCATCCGGAATGATCTCATCTA
Organism: Ceratopteris richardii; assembly: GCA_020310875.1. Taxonomy (NCBI): domain Eukaryota; kingdom Viridiplantae; phylum Streptophyta; class Polypodiopsida; order Polypodiales; family Pteridaceae; genus Ceratopteris; species Ceratopteris richardii. The sequence continues at coordinate 175,184,868 of CM035427.1, read as the reverse complement.
TGTTTGCCAATTGCTCTTTCAAGTCCTTGATGCGTGTCACATACACATCCACTGACTCATTTTCAGCCATACATACATCCTCAAGTTGCTTCCTCAAGTATGCAACACGTGCTTCATTACACACGGCATACAAAGAAGCAAGAGTGTCCCATGCCTGTCGTGATGTAGAACATGACCGAATGTGTGGAACTATATGATGCTTCACTGAAAGCGCAATCAAAGCATGAGCTTGAGCATCTTTTCCATCCCATCTAAGCTGCTCCTGTGTAGGTGGAGAAGGAGAAACCACTATACTCGAAGAAGAAGCTCCATCTGTGACAGTAGACTGTGAAGTAGAAGCACCTGCCGGTCTTCGATCTACATCTGCCACTATGCTCCAAAGTTGTTTTGCAACAAGAACGTGCTTCATCATGTAAGACCACATCGGATAGTTGGTCCCATCAAGCTTATCTTCAGCTTGAAGCATGCCAAACAAGTCATTGCTGCCCGCCATTTCACTAAGGAACAAGAATGTGACAAAATCTTCACTTCGACGAAAATTGAAATGAGTGCTGAAATTTCAGCTCACAAATTGTCACTCTGATGGCGATTCTGACTACACGAATGGATTTGAAATGGGGGTAAAACCCCAGCGCACCTGATGGAAATGTTTTCGGGCTGTTGAAATACACACTTCTATGCTCCGAAGTCGATTTGCACTATTAAAGTGCGCGCGCGCCGCGATGCGAAAAACCAAAACTTGAGAAGAAGCTGAACCTGCTCTGATACCACTGTTGGGTGTGTGTAGAAGTGCGAGAGACACACAAGAAGCACACACAAGGAGCACAAACGCAGCAAGACACACGGAGAAGACGATGGCTGGAATAGCTCTCTCTATTGATCGATGAACTGAACTGAAGTAGGAGCTGAATAATATCCCTAAGTACAAAGTACCACCACTTATGAGAGTATCAAGTATGTGGTAACATGGGGAAAAAACCTCTAGCCAGCACTAGAGTAAAAAGTGCCCATGTATAGGGAAAAGGTGCACATCAAAGCTACTCGAGGAACACATAAGTGTAACAGATATCTCACAAAATATAAATCCTTTGAATGAAATATTTGGGATTGACATAGTACATGCAAATATCTTTCCAATAAGCTAAAAACCAAGCAATTTGGATACGTTTTGGTTGGGAAACTTAACTGACCAAAATACACTTCGTCTACACAGGTATGCTAAAAAACTCGACTTCACTCTCTGACTGATATCTCACAGAATGTATAAGATTTGAAGGAGATATTTGAAATAGAGAGAGTGCACAAGATAAGCTTTCCAATGAGTGTTTAAAGGCAAGAAATGGTTATATATACACTGAGATATGAGCTTCACAACATAGCTATGTACAAAATGACATGCGACTGGAAGGAGTCTAAGGAAAGATAAGATGACAAAATGACCAGATCCGACTATTGGGAGCTCTTGCTTCTTTCTCTACTTATTTAGAACGTGCTCCCACTCCACTTTTATAACTAATGAGCATGTGAAGAAGTTTCTGCCTTCTTCTTAACTCACCACTTTCATTTGATTGCCCACTACATGCCACTTACTACAAAGTAGATATTATATGTTTTACTCATCATGAATTTTGACAAGACTTTTTTTTTTCTTTTCTCTTCTTTTCCTTTATCTTCATATTTGGTAAATTTATCCAAGCTTAGCTCATGTGCAAATGAGCTTGTACATTTATCCTCAACAGTCTAATTGTAGTGTAAGCCATTGCACCATAAGTCACACAAAAATATGCACCATAAGCTGCTTTGATCACTGTAAGTCGCATGTGCTGCCTGTCACAATGATGCGTGGCATGTTCATGCCATTTTTGGAATGTAAATTTGTGGTCCATCGATAGGCCCCTCTTCCTTAGGTGGAAATTACCTTGGTCAGCACTTGCAATCTGGGCTTTGTTGTTTCTTGATAATTATGGAAAGTCAAAATGGACCTAAAGGGTATGCTTGGAGTGGCAACAAGGCCTCTCCCATTATAGAACGGGCTTGGATTTTAATTTCTATTTGTCAGGGAGGGGGCAATTTCAAGTTGGAACTGACTTGGGGCCTTAGTGTTCCACTTGGGCTCTTGCCTTGTGCGAAATGGCCCAATCTTCAGTTTTTCAGGGCAAGGTCCACACTTATGCAAAATCCATCTCATGTTGAGCTTGGCATGTTCTGATGTAGTCGGAGTGGGGCATGCTGTCCCTGTAAATTTTAAGTAGTCCCTTTGTTGCGAGCCAAATAGTGCTGTAAGGTTCACACCTCATTTGCGTAAGATATGCAAATAGTGAGCCACAGAGTGGTGTAAAGTTTCCCTTAGATATGCATTTGCATGACAAACTCACGGTACTAAGGACATTGCCCCAAAATTAGAGGGTAAAAACACCATGCAAAGTCTCAAGCCATCACAATTTTCACCCTTTCGGATTCCACCACAAATGGGAATCATTCTAGATCTTGTAGGTGAACTTCTTGAGGACGAGAAGTCTGTCGGAGAGGGGGTCGATGTCATGCCCCTTTGCCTCCTCCCTAGTTTTCTATCTAGCCCCTCATGGTGCTTGGGTGGTTTGTCTTGCTATGACGAATTGTGTGCAAGTGTAAGGGGAGTGGTGTTGGAAGTGAGGTAGGCCTTAGGCTCATGTCACAGGTCCATGGTTCCATAGTTCCAATCATGTACAACATTAATTCTAGCAATCTTCCATATTGACAAAACATGAACATACCACAACTTAATCATAAAAATGATGAAATAAAGATAGAGAAAGAATAGACGACATGTGTAAGGTGTTACGTAAGCCATCGCTTACTCATAGTATCATATATACCAATGTTCCATGTACAATGTGGGAGCAAAACTCTCAACCACTCTATGTGATGAGAAATAGATGAATGAGTGATTGTACAATGTAACAAACATATTCAGATGTATGGGCAGTAATCTGAATATATATGAGATGTGTGACCTTATAGGTTATAGAAGAGTGAATATGAGTGACTGAAAGAGGAAGGATCAGTGTGAAACTAATAGTCAACAAACCCTCATCTGAACTTAGGCTATGGAAGACCCTAAGTTAGATATGTGTGTGAAAAGATCACATACTTATAAAGTAGAATAGAATGCTAACAAGTTTGCTCCTCAAACTCATGTGAACACACCTTCTCAAACACCTCATCAAATATGCGTAAAGCATATACGTACTGTTTCTCTTGTACCTATGCCGAATAGGACTCCTCCTAATATGAATGCCAAGGCCTCCATAAACTTCAAGTAGTACCTATGTGCATAAAGAGAATATGTACCTGAATACTTAACATAAGATGTGAATCTTATGTTAAACACCATCCAATGTCTTTGAAGTAGCCCGACATCTTCTTGTAGAAGACAATCTTCAACCTAATATCTTCCTGTAGAAGATAATCTTCAAATACACCATGTAGATGGCACCATCCAATGTCTTTGAAGTAGCCCGACATCTTCTTGTAGAAGACAATCTTCAACCTAATATCTTCCTGTAGAAGATAATCTTCAAATACACCATGTAGATGGCACCATCCAATGTCTTTGAAGTAGCCCGACATCTTCTTGTAGAAGACAATCTTCAACCTAATATCTTCCTGTAGAAGATAATCTTCAAATACACCATGTAGATGGCCGATCCTCACCATCAAGCTGCTAATGACCAAGTCTTCTTGCCATGAACAAGAGATAACCTCCTCTCCATGAGCTAGAGTGTGAGCACACCCTTCATCTTCATCAAGAAGAATCATTAATAAGAACTCCATAGTTGCTCCTCAACATGCTTCAAGTTAGCACCATGGCTGCCCCATGTGCTAGACAAAACACCACCTCTACTGAGGTCCAAGCTATAGAAAGCTTGTGTTGAAATTGGTGAAGGATGCATAGAAATGATCAAGGTACTTCTTATATAGTATTTTGTGTATTCTGAAAAGCACTTCTAAAAGCACATAAATCTCCATGAATTATGATCGCTATGGATTTGAAAACTAAACGCCGTCGCACGTTGTTCGGTCTTGCGTTTGTGTTTTTTCCGTTCGTTGATTTTAATTGATATGCTTTTCAAAAAAGAATTGAACCCGATGGCTATCGTTGGTGGGACTTGAACTCGGGTGGATGGCTTAGGAGACATTTGATATATCCACATCGCCACCTAGATTTGATTGTACAAAGACTACTTAAAAACGCTACACATCCTGTTATCTGTGACCAATGGACATTGTTTTCCAACAATCCCCCCTGCAATGTCATATTAGTACAAACTGAACTGAATCTACAAACTTCATAGGCTGCAAACTATCACAAGCTTCAAGCTTGTACTCTTGCACTTCAGAAGTTGTTCTTCAAAAGTCTTCTTTATAAACTGAATTTGACTTTCTTCAAAAAACCTAAACTTGTTGAATATGAACCATAATACCTGAGAAAATATGCAAACGAGATATCCAATAGTGTACACATCAAACAATCACTTGCTTGACAACAAATATAGCATGAACTGCCTCTGAACCTGCTATCTCTTGTCTTCAAAAACCTGAAAACATACACTAGGATCCATATATTTGCATTTACCTTCCAAAAAGATTTCTCAACGTACTTCTGCTGCGTCATGTAAAATACACTAAACAAAATCAGGAACTGAATCCTGGAACTTGTGACTGTCAACTCACAACTTAGTGTATTATGAACACTGCTGGTTCATCTCTGACTATACTCAAGTCAAATCAACTCAACTCAATTGCAATCAACTAAAATATGAGTCAAAAATCTATGATGTCATCGTGTCTTCATCCTTTAAATCCTTCATACTCTTTCCTTCAGAACTTGGTATAAACATATATGTGCGCACTTCTGAAATATACCTTTATGAAATATCAAGCTTCTCTTCAATAGAACTCTGGAACCTTCTTCTGAATAGGAACATCCTAACAGGAACTTTCTCCAAATTCTTCTTCTTCCTTCTTCTTTCAAAGCTGGAACATAAAGAGAACCTGACAAAGGAAATATAGGGATACCTGAAATAGGAATACCTGTAAGTATGAATCTGCATTCTTTCACATATGGCTGAAAATAAGTCTTCATGTTTCATCACCTCCCTGGATGACTTAACACTAGTATCCAGTATTCTTCAAATATATCAGACTTTATGAAATCTGGAACGTCTTCCTTCATAAATATGATGTTCAGTGATCAATACCTGTATGTGAAACGAAATCTCTGAACCCTTTTTATTAGCACTACAGTTGCTAATAACTTTCATTGTAAGTCTTCAGCTTCCCATATTGTAGAATAAGGTTAGATGATAAAACCTTGCTGAAAGCATTTTAGGATTCATAACCTTTTGTAACATAATAAGTATTTCTATCTCTCTGCAACACAAATATGATAGAATCTGAATCTTTGACTTACTTCTTCCAATGTTAAGAATCTTCACAAACAAAGGATAGACAACTGAATCATAAATACTCAAGATCATACAAGATCTATTCAAGATCAATGATCTCTCCTGTGTAGAATCTGCTCTTATCAAACCTTCATGACTGAATGTTTGATTTGCCACCTGAATGTCTCCAAGTGTCCATGCTTCTCAAAAAGTTGTAAAACTTTTCTTCAAACAAAGCCTTTCCAAGAATCTACAATTCTTACTTGAAACAAAAGTGGATAAACTTCTCACCTTGAGAACTCCAAAAGCTACAAGTTGATACTTCATAACTGTTGGAGATAGACGTCTGCGGAAGCATGCGAACAGCACAAGGAAGAAGAAGAAGCTTGGAGCACAAACACACAATACTGAATGTATTACTAGAGAATGTACAAAAGATAAGTAGCCCATTAGGGAAATAGGCGTATATACAAGCCGGGGGAAAAAAACCTCCTAAAGAGGGAAAAAAGTGCCCCGGTGGTCCTAGAGTGTTCACACACATCACTACCTAAATATATCAACAAATCCCCCCTGGGAGTGATGCGGTGAACAAGGAGCTGGCACTCATGTATAAGGAAGTGCCAAGCTATGTGGAAATCACTCCACAGAAGGAAGTAAGCCCAAAGCTTTGCGGAAAGCTTCAAACTTCTCCCTAGGCAAAGCCTTCGTGAAAAGGTCTGCAATGTTCTCCTACGTGGGCACATATGCCAAGCTGATCTCCCCAACAGAGAACCTCTCCCTGACATAGTGATAATGCACCTCAATGTGCTTAGTGCGAGCATGGAACACAGGGTTCCTCGCAACTGCCAATGCGCTCTGACTGTCAGTGAAGATGGTGGTGGCAGAAGACTGGCCAACATCCAAATCAGCCATAAGGCGTCTGAGCCACACACACTCAACAGTCGCTGTGAAAGCTGCCCTATACTCAGCCTCACAACTGGAAGTGGCCACAGTAGGCTGCTTCTTGCTCAACCAAGATATACATGAGGTACCTAGCATGAAGCAAAAACCACTAGTGGACACATGAGTGTCATAGCAACCAGCCCAATCTGAGTAAGAAAAAGCATGCAAATCTGGCGGTAGTGATTCCCCCTTGGGATAAAACAACCCAAGTAGCCTAGTACCACTCAAGTAGCGAAAGATCCGCTTAACCGCTTTCCAATGCGTGACTTCTAGGGAATGCATAAACCTTCTCATCTGTGAGACAGCAAACTGAATATCTGGCCGAGTAATGCATAAGTAAATCAAGCATCCAATAGCCTGCTGATAGAGAACAACATCAAATGCATCTCCAGCATCATGAAGACTGAATCGTAAACCTGTCTCCATAGGAGTGGCAATAGGCTTCCAGTCTTCAAGGCCAAAACGCTGCAATAATGTGTCAATATATTTCGTTTGACACAAAGCCATTCCACCATCAACGTGCATAAACTGAATGCCCAAATAGTGATGCAAATGCCCCAAATCAGACATCTCAAATGAGGCATGCAAATCAGCCTTAAAATCAGCAATATGTGTCTCAATAGGACCAGTGAGCAGCATGTCATCAACATAGACAACAATGATGAGAAGCACATCATTAGCACATTTAACATATAAGGTGCTTTCAGTTGGACTGTTCTCAAAACCATGTGCAATCAGATAGGCATGTATCTTCTCATACCAAGCACGTGGTGCTTGCTTTAAACCATATAATGCCTTCTTTAACCTGCAAACCTGGTTTTCATGCCCTTTCTGCACAAAGCCACGGGGCTGAAAAACATACACTTCTTCATGCAAGTCACCATTCAGAAATGCTATTTTAATGTCCAACTGATGTACATTCCAACCATGATGGGCTGCAAGTGCACAAATGCTCCGAACAGTAGTCATACGGCATGTAGGTGCAAAGGTCTCATCAAAATCAATGCCTCTTTCCTGTGCATAACCCTTTGCAACAAGCCTAGCCTTATACCTGTCAACTGTACCATCAGGTTTACGCTTCAGCTTGTATACCCACTTAGTGCCAATGGCCTTCTTGCCAGGAGGCAAGTCACATAAAGACCATGTACTATTCTTCATTATAACATCATATTCAGATTGCATAGCAGCCATCCAATTTTTTGAATTTTGTGTTTCATCAAAAGAAACAGGCTCATTCTCATCACAGAGACTAGATGCAGCCATAGCATAGCAATCTGATGCAAAGGAGACACTATGAGAGCCTGAATGAGTACGATATGACAAAGGTGCATCTAATTTGTTGTCACGCAAAGTCTGCACCAGCCATTTTGGCATAATTTTTGCCTGCTCAATATCAACTCTCTCATCAACAAGTGCATCATGTAAATCTGCATCACAAATGGAATGATTTGCATCATCATATGAAAACTGCAAAGGTTGAGAAGTTGCCTCATTAGGACCAGTACTAGCCTGTCCACCTGTAAAAAGAGGCATCAAAGTATCATACATGTCTTTGGAGCTAACAGATGTCTCCTTAGTACATGAAAGCAATGGCTGAATAGCATCTTCCACAAAGACAACATCACGGCTAACCAGAATGCGTTTAGTCTGTGGATGATACAAACTATAGCCTTTACTTTCAAAACTGTACCCAACAAAAATACATTTTACTGCCTTATCATCCAATTTTCTGTGATGTTGTTCAGGCACTAATGCATATGCCAAACAACCAAAAACACGCAGATGAGCAACAGATGGCTTGCGGTCATGCCAAGCCTCATATGGAGTGATAGACTGCAACGCTTTAGTGGGACACCTGTTCAGTACATATGCTGCACACATGACAACCTCAAGCCAGAAACTATGTGGTAAAGCCTGACTTTTGACCATGCACCTCGCCATCTCCATGAGTGACCTGTTCTTTTGTTCAGCAACTCCATTCTGTTGAGGTGTATACGGCACTGTACATTGGTGTTTTATCCCATGTTCAGCCATAAATGCATTAAAATCTGAAGACATATATTCCCCCCCTCGATCAGAACGGAGGGTGCCCATTTTACATGCTGACAGATTTTCAGCCAAAACCAAAAACTGTTTGAAGCACATGAACACTTCGGACTTTGCTTTGAGTGGATAATCCCATGCATGGCTAGAAAAATCATCAATGAAAGTCACGAAGTAAAGGTAATTTCCAAAAGAGGGTGTTTGCATAGGACCACATACATCACTATGTACAAACTGCAATTTCTGCGTAGCCCGAACTGAACCATCTTTTGGAAAGGAAGAACGCTGCATTTTGCCCAAAATACAGCCTTCACAAACATGTTTTCTAGGAGCCTCAAGGTTGGGCAAAGAGGACACCATTTCAGATTTCTGCAGGCGTAGCAGACTAGCAAAATTCAGATGACCAAAGCGTGAATGCCAAAGCTTTGCATCTGACATAGCCTGAGAATCATGAACTGCACATGCCGAATCATTCACAGATCTTTCATAGTCTATGAGCTTATACAGCCCACGACATAAGATGCCAGAAGAAATAATCACATCACCATTTGAGAGATCATGGACTGTACACCTGTCATCAACGAATTTCACAACCAAGCCAATCTTGGCTAATGCAGAAACTGATAACAGGTTCTTTTTGATCCCTAGCACAAATAAAGCATCTGACAAAGTGAAAGAACTACCATCAACAGTAGTCAGAATGATCTTACCAACTCCCATAACAGGATAAGAGGAGTTATTGGCGCATGTGACAATATTCCCTGTAGGGGAAGGCTCGAGTGAAGAGAAGAAACTGTGCTGCGAGGTAATATGTTTGGCCGCCTTACTGTCAAAGTACCAAACATCTGAGTCTACTACAGACATGCACTGATCATGAGAAGATGGGTCAAAACTGCAGATAGTAGTAAACGCCCATTCTTCTTCCTGCACAAGATTTGCAGACTCCGTTTTTGGTGTAGAGGCCTTGTTGGAGCAAGTCTATGACAAGCCTAAGTATTGGCTTGAGTCCCACAAAGTCTTAGAAGAAGCTTTAAAAAGAAGACTATGTAAAGTTCACTTGTGAACTACCTCTTGTAACTTTTGAAGAGTTTACTTAATGTAAAAGTGAAAGAATCTTAAGTGGTTGAGTCCACTTGATCAAGAATGGAAAGAGGAGCCACGAATTCGTGATTTGTGGTAGGTAGAGAATCAAATCAATCATTGATTGATTGGAGAGTGATTGAGGGAAGTTAGCCTCCCAAACTCAACTATAAATAGATGGCAGTTTTAGTCGTGGTTAGAGAGACCTATGTGAAGACCTCCAAGAGCTGATCTTTATGCCATATCAAGGTGTGATTACAAGGCACACATATGTATCAGTAAGTCATTGTATTGTACAAGCAATATACTTTCATTTTCATGATTATTTGAGTTCATCTTTCCATGTTCTTGTGAAGTGTACTACTCACTGCCATTACTCTCAGTTTTTCTCAATCAGCTTGCAGAGATGTTTTCTCTGAGCTTGGTGCATCATTTTCAGTGATTTAACTTGGTAAAGTTAGCTCTATAAGTCTACTATATGCTCACAAATTTTCATGTCATTTGGATGTTGCAATCTTCAGTTATGTTCATTTGAAGTCAACAGGGTCTGTTCATCTTCACTTCTCTGTCAGGTACCCGACTTTTTCACTCATCTTGTCAGAGCCATTTCTCAGTGGTTACTTATCCAAATTCAGTGATTTAAAGCTTGTTGGATTCAGGTTACTGTTTAGTATAACCATACAATATTTCATAATCATTGGATTTCTATATTTTGAGTTATGTTGATTTTGCTGCTCACTGGTCTATTTCTATAGCAGCCCGTGAAAATCGGGATGATGTCATCACTTGTTAAAACTCATTCTCAGTGTGTGGTTCATTATTTTTGATGAGATTACTCTTGAAAGTTAGCTCTTTAAGTTTCCTAGACTTCCCCAAGAGGAATTGAGCTAATTGCTGCTGTGCTCAGAGAATTATGTGAAACACTGGACAGGTGTATGAACCAAGAATAGCAAGTTTTCACCTCTGAGCTAACTCCAACTTATCTGTTTTGATCTATCTTTTTGAGAGTGATCTTCCAAGGTACATAGGGTGTCTAATACATCCACTGGCAAGCTAAAAGGGCCCACCATATACTCCTGGATTTCATTTGGCTGGTGTAGATCAAGGATTTTGCAACACCTCTTCATCTTCAAGCACATACCTATCCATCTCTTCACAGTGGTATCAGAGCAAGGTTGGACAACATGGCAAATGGATTTCCTTCATCAATCGACAAATTGGATAGAGGTAATTACTCAGCTTGGTCATTAAGGATGGAAGCTTATCTCCAAGGTAGAAGTTTATATGGTTATGTGGCTGGAGATGAAGTTATGCCAAGTTTCAGGAACAAAAGTCAACCAACACAAGAAGAGCAAGAAAGATTGAGCACATGGTGCTCCAAGGATGCACTTGCAAGGTCTTATCTCCTCAACTCTATCTCAGATTTTTTGTTGCCTCACATTAGAAGTTGTAAGACATCTCAGGAAGTGTGGGATGCACTTGAAGCTTTCTTTTCTTCAAGTACTAAAGCTAGGAAGCATCAACTATGGCTGGATTTCACAACTCTCAAGAAGGCTCCCAAACAAAATGTGACTGATTTTGTCACAAAGCTCAAGGACATAGCGGATCAGTTGGGAAGCATTGGAGAGGTAATAGATGAAGAGCAAATTGTAAGGCAGGTCATCAATGGCTTGAAGGCAGATGACAAGTGGGAAGCATTCACCACAGCTATGGATTTGTACATGGACATGCATGTACCTGATTTCAACACACTCATTGGACAACTACTTACTCAAGAGGCAAAGCTTATCAAAAATGGAGAAAGCTCTAAAGGTAATCAATCTTCAGCTTTATACACGGATAAAAGCAAGTCTAAAGATAACAAAGGAAAGGCAAAGAAAGTGGATGATGAAGCAGGTACATATCAAGCTAACTATGCAGGTAGAGGAAGACATGGCAGAGGTAGAGGAAGAGGAGGTAGACAAGGCAGGGGGAGATCCCAAGACTCCAACTCATGTTCTATTTGTGGATTAACTAATCATACAACTGAAAATTGCTTTAGGAATTCCAGGAATCAAAGAGGCAGAGGATACAATAGAGGAAGTTATGGCTACTCAAGAGGAAGGTTCAATAACTACCATGGCAACTACAACAACTACAATCATTCAAACTATCAAGGAGGCTACAAAGGAAGGAGAGACTACAATAACTACACAGAAGACTCAAACAAAGAGGATTCATTATTGATTATGAACATGGCTATGCCACAAGGTAAATCTGATGAGCATGTTTTCTACATAGATTCAGGTTGTTCAAATCATGTGGCAGGAAATGTGGCACTCCTATCAGATTTAGAAGATCCAAGGAATAAGCATGAGGTACAAACAGGAGATGATACAAAACATCCTGTGGAGAAAATAGGCAATGTCAAAGCACCTGATGGAAACATCAACCTACTCAGTAAGGTACTCTATGTCCCTACCATTACAAAGAATTTGATAAGTGTTGGGCAGATAGTAGAGAAAGGGTTGCAAGTCAGGTTCACAAAAGCAGGAGCATTTGTTGAAGATCCAAGTCAAGGATTCAGAAGAATTGCAAAAGGTGAAAAGACAGGTAGATTGTTCACATTTGAATTACAGGACACTAGAAACATTGCTCTCTTTACTTATGGTAGTCAGACACTCACAGAATTGGAAGTATGGCACAAAAGGTTAGCACATATTGGTGAAAGGTCATTAAAGCAAATCTGCAGGGACCAAAGTGTACTTGGACTTCCTAATTTGTCAAAACAACATATGATTTATAAGTGTAGTGCATGTTAATTTGGAAAGTCTCACAGGTTACCATTCATGAAGAAAGCTTATATGCATGGAGATCTCTTGGAGTTGGTTCATACAGATGTATGGGCACCTAGCAAGGAAGCTTCAATATCTGGATCAAGGTATTATGTTTCCTTTATTGATGATTGCAGCAGATGGACTATCCTATTCTTTATGAAACACAAAGATGAAGTTTTTTCATGTTTCAAAAGATATTTGGCTCTTGTAGACAATCATAAAAAGTAGATTCTTCAACTGACTGGTACATCAACAAGATTTTGAATTTTCTGAAGTCTTATGAAAATACTGAATATGAGGTAACCTTTTCCAAACATAAAACCTCAACCCAAGTCTTCAACATCTGCTTACAAAAAACTCTTTTACCTCAAGAGTTAGATAAAGAAGAAATATACTTCTCTGCAACTTGTCATATACAAAGTAACTCTGTATTGACACTCCAAGAATTCTTTGAGGGAACATATAAGCTGCCCGTTTAAAATCTTCAACAAAACTCATAGACATATGAGTGCTTTTGTTTCTCTCAATATAATTCTTTGTCAAGTCTACTAAATCATGACCAAGTGTAATGCAAAACAAGAAACTTCTTCTTCTTTAAACAAGATGTTCTCGTAGACTTGTCTTTGGATGTAGAGGATAAAATAGGAAAAGTATATGGAAAATATATGAGAAAAGGAAGGCTTACTTTTCTTTTGGAAATGATGGAATGTCTTTTTCTACATCTTTCTTCCACCTGATGATGTCAACATCTTCAAACTTCTCTTCCATACCTTTTGTTCTCTTCATCTTGAAGTAGCAAACACTCTTGACCTCTTCAAATGAACTTTTCTCTTCCTCTTATGCTAAGAGTAAGAGATAAAACAAACATGGTATACAAATGGAACTGAATATAGAAACATGTTTTATCATCTCCTCATATCTTTGAATCAAAATTCTGCTTCAAATGTGAGAAATGACTAAATTCACCAATCATTGTCTAAATGATGAATTACCCTTCTAGAGTTATAATTCTCTAGATACATTTGTACCTTGATATCCAACCAACTTACAACAGAAAATTGGCTGAAAACAAAACTCATCTCATCTCTGCACTTGTCTTCTTAGATGAACTTTCTTGCCATGAAAGAGATCTTTCAAAACTCTCTAGAAAAACCTCTAGATACCTGTTTTGATGTAGCCTTTCACTTCCAAATGTGATTTGATGTTGATACCTGTGACATGAGCCTAAGGGCCTACCTCACTTCCAACATTTGGTATCAGAGCACTAAGGTTTTGGTTACAGAGCTTTAGATCTTTGGCATCAATGCATTAAGGCTCATTCATATCTCAGGTTCCCAGAATTCCAGATTTACAACATATGATTTGAAAGCATCTTCCAATATTTGACATTTGACATACACACTTAATCTAGATGAGTAGAGATTTGAGAATTAGACATTTCAGTTACATGTGTATTCATCAGTGTGGAGTATGAAGTTGATGATCTGTTAGCAGCCGAATATTTTTGGAAGAGTATGCAAATACTTTACAAAAGTATTGTTTGAAGACCCAGATTTGATGTTGATCTGATTCCTTCATCTTCTTTAAACCATTGTTCTTCCTTGAATTTGAAGTAGTCTTCTCTTCATCAAGTCTGGGTCTTCAAACAATACTTTTGTAAAATATTTGCATACTCTTCCAAAAATATTCGGCTGCTAACAGGTCATCAACTTCATACTCCACACTGATGAATACACATGTAACTGAAATGTCTAATTCTCAAATCTCTACTCATCTAGATTAAGTGTGTATGTCAAATGTCAAATATTAGAAGATGCTTTCAAATCATATGTTGTAAATCTGGAATTCTGGGAACCTGAGATATGAATGAGCCTTAATGCATTGATGCCAAAGATCTAAAGTTCTGTAACCAAAACCTTAGTGCTTTGATACCAAATGTTGGAAGTGAGGTAGGCCCTTAGGCTCATGTCACAGGTCCATGGTTCCATAGTTCCAATCATGTACAACATTAATTCTAGCAATCTTCCATATTGACAAAACATGAACATACCACAATTTATCATAAAAATGATGAGATAAAGATAGAGAAAGAATAGACGACATGTGTAAGGTGTTACGTAAGCCATCGCTTACTCATAGTATCATATATACCAATGTTCAATGTACAATGTGGGAGCAAAACTCTCAACCACTCTATGTGATGAGAAATAGATGAATGAGTGATTGTACAATGTAACAAACATATTCAGATGTATGGGCAGTAATATGAATATATATGAGATGTGTGACCTTATAGGTTATAGAAGAGTGAATATGAGTGACTGAAAGAGGAAGGATCAGTGTGAAACTAATAGTCAACAAACCCTCATCTGAACTTAGGCTATGGAAGACCCTAAGTTAGATATGTGTGTGAAAAGATCACATACTTATAAAGTAGCATAGAATGCTAACAAGTTTGCTGCTAGAAATCCTCAAACTCATGTGAACACACCTTCTCAAACACCTCATCAAATATGCATAAAGCATATACGTACTGTTTCTCTTGTACCTATGCCGAATAGGACTCCTCCTGATATGAATGCCAATGCCTCCATAAACTTCAAGTAGTACCTGTGTGCATAAAGAGAATATGTACCTGAATACTTAACATAAGATGTGAATCTTATGTTAAACACCATCCAATGTCTTTGAAGTAGCCCGACATCTTCTTGTAGAAGACAATCTTCAACCTAATATCTTCCTGTAGAAGATAATCTTCAAATACACCATGTAGATGGCACCATCCAATGTCTTTGAAGTAGCCCGACATCTCCTTGTAGAAGACAATCTTCAACCTAATATCTTCTTGTAGAAGATAATCTTCAAATACACCATGTAGATGGCCAATCCTCACCATCAAGCTGCTAATGAACAAGTCTTCTTGCCATGAACAAGAGATAACCTCCTCTCCATGAGCTAGAGTGTGAGCACACCCTTCATCTTCATCAAGAAGAATAATTAAGAAGAACTCCATAGTTGCTCCTCAACATGCTTCAAGTTAGCACCATGGCTGCCCCATGTGCTAGACGAAACACCACCTCTACTGAGGTCCAAGCTATAGAAAGCTTGTGTTGAAATTGATGAAGGATGCATAGAAGTGATCCAAGGTACTTCTTATATAGTATTTTGTGTATTCTGAAAAGCACTTCTAAAAGCACATAAATCTCCATGAATTACGATCGCTATGGATTTGAAAACTAAACATCGTCGCACGTTGTTCGCTCTTGCGTTTGTGTTCTCTCCGTTCGTTGATTTTAATTGATATGCTTTTCAAAAAAGAATTGAACCCGATCGCTACCACTGGTGGGACCTGAACTCGGGTGGATGGCTTAGGAGGCGTTTGATGTATCCACATCGCCACCTAGGTTTGCTTGTACAAAGACTACAAAAAAACGCTACACATCCTGTTATCTGTGACCAATGGACATTGTTTTCCAACAAGTGGTAACCGTGCATGTCTCTGGCGGCCGACTGGCTAGGAACGCCCCCAATGTCCGGGCGATGAAGCTCTAAGGGCATAAGTGCTGAGCCTTTCCTTCCTCACATTTCATGGGAACGTCAGTTGTCCCTTGCATCGTGGGTAGATGCTCAGCAATGGGAGCCCCCCCTCGTCAATCCTTGGCATGCTAAGGGGCTTTAGACGTGTGTGGCAATGGAGAGCCACTATGCCTCTTTGCAAATGGCAACCTTGGACTTGACGGCAATGCACCGTCGGGCCGGCTCGCCTTCGATGGCCATCCCTTCTATATTCCGGGTTAAGTCCCACTTCTACTACGCAACCGGCCTCCGAACTACCTTTATTTAGTCCTGGTCGCTCTGGGGTTACTTAAGGGGATTGCCCCTTTAACTCTGTGGCCACCTATCTCCTTGTGGGTTAGGCAAAGAAGGCCTCCCCTTGGAGTGGACCGTCACGTTTGGTATTAGAGCTTCGGCTCTTGGTCGATGGGTGCATCCATCGTTGGTTGTGTCGCTCGTCGGCCCTTCGACAAAAAGGGCAAAAAAAAAAAAGGGAACAACTTGACTGTTGATTTCTGCTTGGATGTGGGCTTGTTTTGGCACAAAATGTGAGAATTTTTTTATGGACGTCGCAATGTCCACCATCGCCCCCTGCATGGACTGTCGATAAATGGAAGCAGATCAACGGTTCTCCTATGTTGCACGAGTCAGGGGGTCGGTGTGGTAGGCTGCCCCAATCTTTTATGATCCTATGTAAGGCACAATGATAGCCCATCAGTGTGTTTATGGGTTCAACGTGATTGTTAGCCAACTCTCGTTTGCTCATTCCCTCATTGACTTGACCTATGTCAATGATTCCACGACAACCATCATGAGGTGGGAGCTAACGTCCTCCATATGTTGGCAAGGCTGCCTTTTTCTCCGGGCCGAGGTAGCATTGAAAGAATCTCTAACATGTTGTAAGTCGTGACCCTTTGGGTTGGGGAGCCTTCATTCGTGAGATGTAAACCGGGGAGCAACACAAGGCAATCCCTTCGTAGTCTACCACGGATGGGCCGGCAGGGAAGAGTGCTTAAGAAAAATGATGACGTTGCCATGTGTCGAAAGGCAACATGCACTCAAAATGCTAATCGACCCCAAGACTTGTCCCTTTGAAAAATAAAGCAAGATCTTTTGTTTGAGTCTCCCTCAAGCTAAGCAAAAATATGGAAGCATAAGGGTATTATTGAGAGCAGTATGGGCACCCAAGGACTGACTAGACAAGGAAGCCAGCGGAGAGAGTCAGAGCGAGGTGAAGGATTAAGTAGACAGAGCAGTCGACGCAAATCTGGCAGATAGGCCCTTCAAATTTTTCCAAATCAACATCGTTACAACAGTGATTCTCATCACTAACAATCATTGTAAATACCATTTCATAATTTTGTAGCTCCATTTTGTGCAAGCCAAGGAGTCCTTGAGCTTGAGGAGCTTTAGAAGTACCTACCTGTCAGTTTTCACATTTTTTAGACTTCGTTTGAACCTCCAAATAGGGTAGAGAACCTAATTTTTAACTAGGCCGGACACTAGGTCTGGACAGGGCCAAAACCTAGTCAAAAACTGTAAATAGAGCTAGAGAGCTCATTTTTGGGGGAGCTTGTACTTGATTTGAACTTGTAAGAGCTTTTTGAAAGTAATCTAAGAACTCTATTGCTCCTCACTCTTTGTCTTACCGTGTGTGCGCGTGTGTGTGTATGTGTGTGCATGTTGGTGTGCTTCTCACTCACGCACTTGTGCCTTCACTTGCTCGAGGTCTTCATACCATCCTCATGTCTTCCCGGATTGACATTAAAGGAGGTGCTACTCATCACTGAGCTACACCAAATTTTGCCGTCGTTGCCGGGGATCGAGCTTTGAGGACGAGCGTGTGATGGTAAGACATAGAGTGGTGACGTTGGCGTTGTAGGTAATTTCTTTACTTTTCCTTACTTTTCTCATCCTTACTTCATCATCATCATCACCATCATCTTCCACCTCCATCTCCATCATCGCAAAACTTTCAGTTTTTTGACTATATCTCCTTCCCCCTTTCATTTCCCTCATTTCACTTGTGAGAGAGAGCGATCTTGTGTGCACTGTTTTTGCATGTTTTTTGAGTTTCCTTGCAGGTATTGGCCATCCCATCAATGGTCACATAGAGAGACCCCTAGGGCTGTTAGAAGGAATAACTCTCACTACATGCAGTGTTGAGTTTGAGCATACTTTCGCTATATGTGATTTTAGCAAAAATCATGCCTATGAAATGATCTTGGGACGACCCTTTATGCGACAGTTGCAAGTGGTCCAGGATTGGGGAACCAATTCCTTGTACCTGCAACACTTAGGTGTTACGACCAAAGTAAATCTCAAAGATTACTCTCATAGAGATGTCCCTCCTATCCAATGGAATCCCATCAATAGAGCCAAAGATGATACGGAATCTGTGCATTCCATAGGATCAAGATCCTCATGGATGCACGAAGACACCCACTTATGGATGTGCAAAGTGGCAGTAGAAGAGGAGAAAAGAGAAAAGGTCAGAGAAATAGGTGCAAACGAAACACATAGATCCATTCAAGACCCAGCCTATGCACCTATAGTATTTCATGACGAAGAATTTGAACCCCACGGCTAGGCAGAAATCCTAGCAACAATGGATGTAGCCATCAATAAAGAACAATGGACACCTCACTGTGATGAAGATGGTTATGACATTTCAGTCTTCTCCATAGAGCCAATCATGGGAGAGGCAGTTCTAGAAGAATGTGAACCTAAACCTGATGCATTTGAAGATGCGAGCGACTCCGATATAGAGTCAATCATTATGGACCCACCTTTTGCATCAGATGAAGAATATTTCTATGAAGTAGAATTTCAACCCCAGAGGCACGGAGAGCTTACAAATGATGTAAGGCTAGCCACACATGTGACCCCGAAGGAAGAAGGCAAGAAGAGGAAGAAGAAAGAAGCTTCCCCAGAAGAGGAAGAATCTTTGTTTGAGGTCCCTGAAAATTTTAAGAAGTATGAGATAGATGACAGGAGAGTCATGATCAGAATGCCTAAACGAGAGGCGCAATCAGGGGAGGCCTATGATAACAAAGAAACCACCAAGAAAATTGTGGTAGCTCTGGAAGAAGGAGAGGAGAGATGCACGTACATAGGCCATGACCTGATAGAAGAGGAAGAACAAGAGCTAATAGCCTTGCTAAGAGAATACAGAGATGTATTCGCTTGGAGTTACAAGGATTTGAAAGGAGTGGACCCTGACATATGCTCACACACTATCCCCATGACCTCAGATGCCAAACCCTCTAAGCAAAAGCCATATACATATAATGATAATTATGCTGCCAAGATCAAAGAAGAGATAGATAGACTGGTTGAAGCTGGATTCATCTATGAAATTGAGCACACTGAGTGGGTATCCCCCATCGTAGTGGTGCCCAAGAAAAATGGAAAGCTGCGTGTATGCATTAACTTGAAGAAGGTTAATGCAGCCACAATTCGAGATAACTATCCGCTTCCTATCACAAAGCATCTCTTAGAAAGAGTAGCAGGCAAGGAAGTGTACAACTTCCTGAATGGATTCTCTGGCTACATTCAAGTAGCCATAGCTCCAGAAGATCAGCATAAGACGGCTTTCGCCACTGAATGGGGCATTTTTGCCTTTAGAGTAATGCCATTTGGGCTTACCAATGCTCCGACGACCTTCCAAAGGCTGATGTGTCATGTATTTAAAGAGCTCTTGAGGAAGAATCTAGAAGTCTATGTTGATGATCTTTGTGCTCATTCCAACATTAGACAAACCCATATTCCTGAACTCAGACAAATCTTTGACAAATGTAGAGAATATCAAGTCTGCTTGAACCCAGAAAAGTGCGTTTTCATGGTCAGGCAAGGCAAGATTCTAGGACACATAGTGTCAAAGAATGGCATATCCACTGATGAAGAGAAAGTGAGAGCTATAGCCGAGTTACCTAGGCCAAAGAATGTCAAGGAGGTACAGGCTTTCATGGGGCATTGTGGTTATTACCGACGGTTTATACACATGTATGCCATCATAGCAAAGCCTCTGTATGGACTTTTGACTAACTTTGAGTGGACTGATGAATGTGAGAATTCCTTCAATGAGCTTAAACGGCGATTATGTTCAACACCAATCTTAACCACACTAGATTGGAATAAGCCTTTCCATGTTCATGTGGATGCATCCAATTATGCTATTGGGTGTGTACTCGCGCAACCTACTGGTGAAGGTAATATGGATCTTCCAATTGCCTATGCTAGTAGACAATTGAATGAAGCTGAACAAAATTATACAACCACCGAACGAGAAGGATTAGGCATGGTATATGCAGTTAAGAAGTTTAGACATTATTTGCTTGCAAATAAGTTTAAATTTTTTACTGACCATTAGGCACTGCTATATCTCATGAACAAGCCATGCAATACAGGTAGATTAGTAAGATGGTTTCTCTTACTAATGGAATATGACTTCGAGGTTGTGGTAAGGAAAGGTAGGACTCACTTGAGAGCAGACCATCTCTCTAGACTCACATCTGGAGAAGCTCCACAAGGAGCGTCAGATGACCTTCCTGATGCTTACTTGTTTAATTTGGAAGTGGTGCCACAGTGGGCTAAGCCACTAGTGCCAGTATTGACATACGGGCCTAACCATCCAGTAATAAACACACAGGATAGAGAAGTAGTAAAAGCCCAAAAGTATCACATCATGGCAGGAAGTATGTACAAGCACACAGATCAAGGGATCTTGACCTGTTGTGTGGAAGAGGATGAGTACGCTAAGTGGTTGCAATTGGCACATGTAGGTGCATTAGAGCAACACTACTCAAAACAACGAACCCTACAGACTCTGAGGAGACTAGGAGTGCATTGGCCAACTATGGAGGCTGATGTCCAAAAGTTGTGCAAGGAATGCCCAATCTGTTGCACTAAACCACCTGTGGAACATGCCACTCTTTATCAAGTGTCCATAGTGCCAGATTGGAGTGAACCACTAGTATCCTTCCTGAGGACGAAAACATTCCCTCCAGACATGACTCTGGTTAGGAAAAGAAGTCTAGAACAAGAAGCCCTAGATTATTCACTCATTGGTGATAATCTCTACCAGCGTGGTAATGATGGTTACCTGAGACTATGTGTCCATGAGAGTGAATATCTCAAGATCTTGGAAACTGCTCACCAAGGTGTAGCAGGAGGACACTTTGGACCAGATCGGGTGATCAAGGCAATACTATTTGCGGGCTTTTGGTGGCCGACTCTTCACATGGATGCACATACCTATGTGAAACGGTGTGATGTCTGTCAGCGAACTCAGTATCCTATACGCAAAGATGAGGGCCACTGAAACCTATGATGGGTGGACGTGCATTCTCTAAGTGGGGAATAGACTTTGTAGGTCCTATTAATCCCCCAGCCAAGGGTTCACATGCTGAATGCATCATTGTTGCGACAGACTATCTAACCAAGTGGGTAGAGGTAAAAGCCACAACGAAGAACGATGCTCAAACAACAGCTAAGTTTTTATTTGAGAATGTGTTCACTAGATACGGGCTACCTATAGAGCTAGTTAGTGATAGAGGCACTCACTTCTTGAATGAAGTTATTGAAAATCTGCTCCAAGAATTCTTGGTAGTACATAAGAAGTGTGCCCCCTATCACCCTCAAGCTAATGGCCAGGCTGAGAGCACAAATAAGATCTTATGCAATGTACTGACGAAATTAGTAAACAATAAACGCTCTGATTGGGACAAACAGCTACACCATGCTGTTTGGGCATACCGAGTTGCCTACAAAACGGTACTCCAAGCCACCCCCTTTCAGATGGTATTTGGCCAAAACGCAGTGCTACCATTGGACTTCTTAATACCTACATTGAAAGTAGCACAAGAACATGAATGGACGGGTCATGAACTCTCCTCTAGACTTTTTGACCTTGAACGATTAGGAGAAACAAGACTGAGGGCAGCTGCAGGGATATATGCTGCTAAGAAACGACAGAAGGCATACTTTGATGCCCACGTTAAGGATAAATGTTTGAAGGCAAGCGACCTAGTACTAGTATACACGTTGAAACAACATGCAAGGAAATTGGAGAAGAGAGGCTACGGACCCATGATCATTAATAGAATCTCAACGAGTGGGGCGGTACAACTAGCCACCTTAGAAGGTGATATTCTTCCAAGCTACATAAGCGGATGCAGGGTCAAGTTGTATCAAGAACCTCTCACAGAGGAAATGCTAAGTCGACTCAATACTGCTAAGAAACGAAAAGAAGAAGAAAAGCGAATTCGAGAAGAAGCTCAAGCAGAAGCATTGGAACGCATCCGGAGAATGAAGATGAGAAGACAAGGTAGAGAGCAACCTAGGCTAGGTGCATATGCAGATCAAGGATATCACATGGCTATGTGTGAAGTTTCAGGTATCAACTCCCATAGGATAATTGATCGACGTCCTTTTATAACCTTAGATATAGGACAAGGAAAGGGTGCAAGGACTGTAAGAGCCTTGATTGACTCAGGTGCAGCCACTAGTGCTGTAAAATGGTCTTACTGTTAAGAGTTGAAATTAACTGTCAATCCTATTGAAGCATATCTCATAGGATTGGGAGGTGTGGAAACCCCTTGCATGGGCGAGGTGGAACTTCCCCTCTATATTCAAGACGAAGCAATGACAGTCAAAGTACTAGTGTATCAAGATGAGGACCTCACTGAGCCTCTTGTCTTAGGTCAGGACTGGATCTATGACCATGTAGTCAACCTAAACCTAAGAAGCAGACTTCTTCAGGTATGGGTAAATCATAGCCAAATTATAGTTGAATTGGAAAATGAGGCACTCAAGGAACTAGGTAAAGCACGAACTCCTGGTCCTTCCAGGGGCACACATGAAGTTTGATGGAGAGTGTTAATCTCCAAAAGAACAAGTTGACCTTGAATTTAGATCACCTCTATATCAAGATCAACTTTAGACTCCACCTAATTTAGAGAATCTTCACCAAATTATCAGAAAAATTGAAAGTTCTGAAAAATCAACTTCTCAGGAAAGTCTGCTGCAGATTAGTCACTCATTGACTAATCAATCCTGTAAAGTTTTTGATAAAACTTTGCACAACACTTCGCCTTAAGGTTGCGCAACTTTGCCAAGTTAAATCTCTCAAAAAAATTAAGTACACACTGAGAAATGTGTGAAACACTTTACCTATGTCTGAAAGTGCTTCTCTGCAATGGCGACTTTGACACCTGCAACTTCTTAACACTGGTTCTCCCAACTCTGAACCCGTTTGATCAAGATCTTCTAGCCATAGATGGCTTACCTTCCAACTTAGATTTTGAGCCCTCACTTGTGTAAAACTTTACACTGTAGACTGAGCAATGATCATTTCATTGAAGATGAAATGTGCGCCAGATTTCTCGAATGTTAGAACATTCTTACATATGAATGTTCCTAATCAAAATTCTCACATCCTGATTACAATTAACCTCTCAAATTCTAGCCATAGATAGATTAGCTATGGACTTAGATACATGCAAAAGGATTTCTCAAAAGATTAAGCACAGAAGGAGCAGACAGCAAAATATCGGGCGCAAAAATTCTCGATTTCTCAGAAAATTTACATCTAAGTAAGGATGGACAATTCACTCACTCTTCATGTGTCTAATGACACTAATTTCTCTCTCCCTATTCTCAAATCTCTTCTGCTCTACTTGCCCGACATTTTCCAACATATTTATAGATGAATATATACAAGTGTATGACTAAACAAAGATATAAGTCAGCTAATGTACATATGTGTACATGTCTTTGGATTTTCTGAATATCTCCTTCCTTCAATCTCCTGACTTTGTTTTCTTCTTGACTCCTTGTCTTCATTTCTCCATAATCCTTCAATTGATGATTGTCATGCACCAACAGCTCCCCCTCAATCATTAATTGAGGTTCTTCTCTATCTTCTTGATTCCTGCCATATCCTTGAATCTTTGTAGTTTTGGTCCATCTAGACTTTTTGTCAACATATCTGCAACTTGATCTTTTGTGGGAGTGTGTATGACTTCAATCTCCTTCTCAATGACCTTCTCTCTCAGAAAATGATACTGTATTTCTATATGCTTAGTTCTAGCATGAAATACAGGATTAGCTGCCAAGTATAATGAACTCATATTGTCTCCACAAATAATAGGAGTACTCTGAATCACATCAAAAACTTTCAAAAGTGTCTTTAGCCATATTACCTCTTTTGCAGCTTCCACCATACCTTTATATTCTGCCTCTGTGGATGACAAAGCAACTGTATGTTGCTTCTTGGAACACCATGAAATCAATTTGTCTCCTACATAGCACAAGTATCCATGTGTTGATCTTCTATCATCCACATTACCTGCCCAATCTGCATCACTATAAATCTTGATTCTTGTATCTGAAGTAAATCCATAGTACAATCCTTCTCTGAGTGTACCCTTGATGTACCTAAGTACTCTTTGTCCTGCAATCCAATGTTCCTTTCTAGGACAATGCATGAATTGTGAAAGCACACCAACTGCATATGACAAGTCAGGCCTTGTCAATGTAGCATAAATCAAGCTACCAACCAAACTTTGATAGAGTTTCATATCTCTGAACTCTTCTCCTCCAAACCTAGACAATTTATGGTTCACTTCCAAAGGTGTAGGTGCAACCCTGCAATCTTCCATTTTAAATTTGGTTAGCAAATTTTTAAGATACCTTTCTTGGGTCACATATACTCCATGTTGAGTATAAGAGATCTCCATTCCCAAGAAGAATGATAGGTTCCCCAAATCACTGATTTTGAACTCTTTCTCCATCTTCTTTTTGATCATTTGTATCCCCTTATCATCTGTTCCTGTAAGTATTATGTCATCAACATAAATACACACATAAATGAACCCATCTTCACTTGCTTTGACTAGCAAGCTACTATCTGCCTTTGATGCTTGAAATCCAAGATCATTCAAGAATTTCACAAGCCTATAATTCCAAGCCCTTGGGGCTTGCTTCAACCCATACAAAGCTCTCTTGAGCTTACACACATAATTTGGACTCACTTGATCTTTGAACCCATCTGGTTGCTCCATGTAGACTTCATCTGAAATGTAACCATTCAAGAAAGCATTTTTAACATCTAATTGAGACAACTTCCAACCTTTACAAGCAGCAATTGCAATGAGTGTCCTGATGGTTGTCATCTTTGCCACAGGACTATAAGTCTCATCATAGTCCACTCCATATGTCTGTGCATACCCTTTCACAACAAGTCTAGCTTTGTACCTAGACACACTTCCATCTGCAAATCTCTTTGTTTTGTAAACCCACTTACATCCAATAATCTTTTGACTATTAGGTTTAGGAACCAAATCCCATGTTTGATTCTCTATCAATGCATCATACTCCTCTTGCATAGCATCTTCCCAATTCTTCTTCCCTTTGGCTTCTTCATATGTAGAAGGGTCTTCATCTGCTTTTACCAAATAAGCATAATCTTTAGTAGTCAAGAATGAAGTGTCATAGCTATACCTTGTAGGTTGCCATTTGTGCCTAGATGATCTCCTAACTTCTGCACTTCTTGAGGTCTCTGGTTCATCACATTCTGGATCAAACCTTGGCCTCTCTTCAACTTCAATCTGCACTTCATTACTCTCACTTTCATCAAGTAATTGAACCTTTGCTTTACCTTTCCTTTGTTCCACTACTTCTTCATCATCTGCATGTACATTATATTTACCTGCATACCAAGTACCTTGCTCATCAAATGTAACATCCTTGGATACAATAAATTGCTTGGTGGATGGACTCCACAACCTGTATCCCATTTGCTTATCATCATAACCAATGAATACATACTTTTCTGCCTTAGGCTCCAACTTATGCCTCAATTGAGATGGCACATATGCATATGCCAAGCATCCAAATATTCTGCAATGATACAAGGTAGGTTTCTTACCCCACCAAGCTTCATATGGTGTCATACCCTGCAAAGCTTTACAAGGCAATCTATTAACCAAATATGTAGCTGTATTAACAGCCTCAGCCCACAAATAATTTGGGCAATTCTTCTCTTTCATCATGGACCTTGCAAACTCAACAAGAGTCCTATTTCTTCTTTCTGCTACCCCATTTTGTTGAGGAGAGTACCTGCAAGTAACTTCTCTCTTTATACCTGCATTCCACAAATAATCATTGAACTCATTTGAAAAATACTCTCCCCCTCCATCTGACCTTAGTCTCTTCAATTTTTGACCTGTAATCCTTTCTGCATATGCATGATAGTGTTTAAATGTATTAAACACTTCTGACTTTTCCTTAATCACATAAATTGTGATCCACCTGGTAGCATCATCAACATATATGACATAATATCTTGAACCATTTATACTAAAGTCCTTTGAAGGACCCCACACATCTGTATGCACCAACTCAAGTCTTTCTGAATACATAAATCCATGCTTGGAATAGGATTGCTTATGAGCCTTACCTAATTGACATGCCTCACATCTGTATGTCATGTGTTGACCTGCAATGTTAGGCATTCCAAGTACTGAATCATTGTTAATCATTTCTTTGATACCTCTTTCATTAAAGTGTCCAAGTCTTTTGTGCCAAAGATCCAATTCTGACACCTTCTGCTCTCCATATGTGAACATAGCATGTCCAACATTTCCTTGTACCTTCAATGTGAAAAGCCTTCCTTCTTTCTTTCCTGCAATAACTTGTTTATACCCTTGACTAGGGTCTTCCACATAAACTCCATCATTTGTGAACCTTACCTCATAACCTTTTTCCACAATTTGACCTACACTGATCAAATTCTTTGGAATTGTGGGAACATAAAGTACCTTACTCAGAAGAGTGCTCCCATCCTTAGCCTTGACTGAACCAATTGACTTTACCTTATGCTTTGTATTGTCACCTGTCTGCACTGTATGATTAATTGCATTGTGATCTAGGTCAGTCATCAAAGCAATATTTCCACTCAAATGATTACTACATCCTGAATCAATATAAAACACTCTCATGTCCTCATGTGAAGTTTCACATGTATTCATAATGAGAGTCGAATCCTCCTTTTGATCTGATGCATAGTTGTAGTAGGTGCTATTATAGGATTGATTTTGGAAGCTTCTTCCTCCACCTCTTCCAAAAGAATTCCTACCACCTCTACCTCTGAAGTTTCCTCTCTGAAATCTACCTCCTCTTCCTCTTTGATTAAAGTTCTGATAATTACCATTGTTTTGATTATTATGCCAACAATCATGAGATAGATGATTGGTCTTACCACATATCCAACAAGCTCTTGCATTCTCTTTGTTGTTTCTGCCTCTTCCTCTACTTCTGCCATTTCCTCTTCCTCTTATGAAGTTTGCTTGGTTTGAAGTACCTTCTTCTTCACCTGATTGTTGCTTCCCTTTGTTGGCTTTCTTCTTGTCTTTAGAATACATTGCATGACCTGCACTCTTATCAACATCTCCTTTGATATCATTCTCAAAAGTTAGCATATGACCTAACAATTGATTCAAATCAGGAGTAAAGTGATCTAATGAAAGTTCTGTAGATAAAATGAAAGGCTTCCATTTCTCATCTCCTCTTAGCCCTGTGAGTATTTGTCTTACCAATTTGTCTTCTTCAATATCTTCATCCACTGCACCTAGAGAATCTGCAATGTCCTTCATCTTTGTCACATAATCAGAAATTGATTGTGAGGCCTTCTTCTTGAAGGTAGTAAACTCTGCCCATAGTGAAGCCTTCCTTGATTTGGTTGTATTTTGGAAATGCTCTTCCAAAGCATTCCAAATGTCACAAGCACTTTCAAGTCCTCTAATGTGAGGAAGCAAATAGTCATTGACTGCCATGTAGATGATGCTTCTTGCTTGAGCATCCTTCTTCATCCAATTCTTCAAATCTGCAAGCTCCTCCCTAGTTGGAACACTAGGATCTCTGAATTCTGGCTTTTCTTCATCTCCTGTGATATATCCTATCAAA
This sequence comes from Ceratopteris richardii, assembly GCA_020310875.1. NCBI lineage: Eukaryota > Viridiplantae > Streptophyta > Polypodiopsida > Polypodiales > Pteridaceae > Ceratopteris > Ceratopteris richardii. Next base: position 175,157,039 of record CM035427.1, on the reverse strand, counting down.
TCTTTGCTCATAAGGTGAGCTTCCATCCTCATAGACCATGCAGGATAGTTCTCTCTATCCAACTTTTCAATTTGGAGACTATCTCCCATCTTTACTTCACCTGTAGCTTCAAATCTTTAACCTTTACAGATAATAAGTGTACCTTTACTTCGAATGTTGCTCCTTCTGATCCTTTTGATGCTCTTTGTATGTCTTCCTTTGATCTTTCTTCAACCTTTACCCTTCTGCACCTTCAAGATGTAAAGTTTTGTACTTCTGCAATAGTCGGAGTCTTCTTCACTTCAATTTTGACACAACCTGCTCTGATACCACTGATGGAGAGTGTTAATCTCCAAAAGAACAAGTTGACCTTGAATTTAGATCACCTCTATATCAAGATCAACTTTAGACTCCACCTAATTTAGAGAATCTTCACCAAATTATCAGAAAAATTGAAAGTTCTGAAAAATCAACTTCTCAGGAAAGTCTGCTGCAGATTAGTCACTCATTGACTAATCAATCCTGTAAAGTTTTTGATAAAACTTTGCACAACACTTCGCCTTAAGGTTGCGCAACTTTGCCAAGTTAAATCTCTCAAAAAAATTAAGTACACACTGAGAAATGTGTGAAACACTTTACCTATGTCTGAAAGTGCTTCTCTGCAATGGCGACTTTGACACCTGCAACTTCTTAACACTGGTTCTCCCAACTCTGAACCCGTTTGATCAAGATCTTCTAGCCATAGATGGGTTACCTTCCAACTTAGATTTTGAGCCCTCACTTGTGTAAAACTTTACACTGTAGACTGAGCAATGATCATTTCATTGAAGATGAAATGTGCGCCAGATTTCTTGAATGTTAGAACATTCTTACATATGAATGTTCCTAATCAAAATTCTCACATCCTGATTACAATTAACCTCTCAAATTCTAGCCATAGATAGATTAGCTATGGACTTAGATACATGCAAAAGGATTTCTCAAAAGATTAAGCACAGAAGGAGCAGACAGCAAAATATCGGGCGCAAAAATTCTCGATTTCTCAGAAAATTTACATCTAAGTAAGGATGGACAATTCACTCACTCTTCATGTGTCTAATGACACTAATTTCTCTCTCCCTATTCTCAAATCTCTTCTGCTCTACTTGCCCGACATTTTCCAACATATTTATAGATGAATATATACAAGTGTATGACTAAACAAAGATATAAGTCAGCTAATGTACATATGTGTACATGTCTTTGGATTTTCTGAATATCTCCTTCCTTCAATCTCCTGACTTTGTTTTCTTCTTGACTCCTTGTCTTCATTTCTCCATAATCCTTCAATTGATGATTGTCATGCACCAACAAAGTTGACAATGCTCTTCTTGTCCAAAACTGTATGATGCAGAAAGAGGATTGTTTCAACAACGAATTTGAGGATAAGACGGCACTCCCTTCTTTTCCAAAGGCCAGAAGGATGCAGCAACCAACGGCAGATCAAATACAGAGAAAGCAGAGCACTACCTATACTGGAAGCCAAAAAAAAGAGCAAAGCAGATTGTTTCAGCCATTGAAACAAGTATGGATGCGGAAAGGCGAACACTCTGTTGCGACCAGGCCAATCCCACGGCCAAAACCTCTTATTAGTAGTCAACAACACGACACTAATAAGAAGCCCTTCATAAATTCTTCTACGAAAGTGAAGTCTATTTGGGTACCCAAGAAGTCAATGAAGGCCAGCCAACAATCACGACAAATCTGGGTGCCTAAGGCTTGCTTGCGGGCTCAAATAGCTACACCAAGGGCAAACCCTGTACAACATGTTTCACTCACTCGAACATCTGAGGCCCAGTCTTACACATCACGCACTAACACGTATTCTTCCATGATCACAAGTAGAATCAGTTGTAAATGGGTCCCTAAAGAGCCCCATTTTTCAAGTAAATACCCTATCACACTCTCTAGAGTCTCCACAAAGTCAAGATCAAAACCTATCCATTGCATTTGGCAACCTAAAACTTGTAATAAACCCCCTGACCCCAGTTGTAAATCCATGTCCACCTACTAACTACGTCACTCTCACACTACATCATTCTGCTTAGTTCTTAGGTCTACCCAATTCCTAACTACACACACAAGCACCGAGCACTTACTAACCCCCTAACCTCTCCCGAACCTAATGTTAATGTTGTAACGGGGACACAGTGTCATTTTTGTGTCCATTGCAATGTTAACATTTATTCATATATTCTCACAGAACCAGCTGCGAAGTTTTCACCATGGCTGAGGCGGCAGGAACTAGCTCTCAAACAAAAACGAGCCAGCAAGTGGTGGACTTAGACAATTTACCCGTTTTGCCTGAAACAAACGAAAGACCAGAAGAATTGCAGGCCATCAAAATCATACCTATAGCGGACCCTCCCAGTGGCCATACCATGCCCGTAGGAAAAGCTTCCCACTGGTTTAGTGAAGTGGCAGGACCCTTGGGAGAGGGAACATACCTATGGGAATCAGAGTTGGACTTCAATGGGAAGCAAGGCAAATACCATTTCTTTACAAGAGAATTCGAGAAGTTACAAAATGCAGAAGGTCTACGTTCGATATGGGAGAAGGCAGGATTGGATGCATATTTCAGTGCACGGCTCCCAAAGCCTGACTTCATGCGATGCTACTATCTCATCAACACCTTGACTCCAAACAAGAACCCAAAAGGTGCAAGCTCATTTGTAATCCCATCTCTAACGAAAGGAAATGAGCTCAAGAGGTTTAGATTATCCAACAACTTGGTGAGGGAGGCTCTAGATATGCGCGGAATGCATATTCCTACAAAGAAGGAAACCCTAGTACCGGATTACATGAAGACTCCAAGTCTCACCAAACTCAAGGACATGGTGTCCATGACGCCTAACATTGCAATACACCTTCGCATGTGCATGCAACACTTTGCTTTTCCGGCCCAAGATAGATTCACCATGCCGCCCAAAAAGATTTGGTTTAGTTTGTATCTGACAGAGACACAGAGCCTCACCATCAACTTACCCCACTGGATAATTGATCAGATACACCTAGCTCACAAACGATGGCCGCGAAAACAAGTTTTATATGGATGCTGTGCTCTGACGAGAATCATTTATAGGTGTTTGGCTTATGACATCCCTATTCAACGGGCCCTAATGTGGAATCGTGTAGAGCAGTTTAGAGGCAGGACATCCACTGGACCCCCTTCTAAGAAGATGAGAGGTACTGTCCAAGTCCCTTGTGCTCAACCACGTGGAGCCACCCTAACACCAAACGTCACCCCTCCACCCCGAAGAGTCCGACCATTCACACTCCGACTTCCAAGACGCAGCGCCGATGGTCCTAACTTGATATTCCCTCCCATCCCAACCGATCTTGAATTTCCCAGTGGTGCACCTTTGGAAGAACTCACGAATGAAGACTTCGAACAATTATTACAAGATGTAGAGCTGGAGGCAGAAGAGGCACAACAAGTGGAGAATGTGCAAATGCAAGTAGCAACCTCCCAAGTACCTGTCACCACAGTTGAAGTGGATGAAGAGGATAATGAAGAAGAAGAACAGGAGGAAGATGAGGAGGATTATGATCAAGAGCATCAAGATGAGCAACAAGAAGTGCCAGAACTTGTAGGTGCACCTGCATATACAACTCAACTACAAAGGTTATACGACACAATCAAAGCAGTACAAGAAAGGCATCAACTCTCTCTTGTGTCAGGTCAAGCTTTGATGCAAGAAATGCTATCAGATGATGGGGTGGATCAACATTTCATTGACACCCTCAAATTAGTGTCAAAATCTTTAGGAGTTCCGGACGCTGTCCACACAGCAGTCCGCTAGTTCGTGAGGTATGACAAACACAGAGTTGACACATTACCACGCACAGGTAAGACTATCAGGATACCCATCACAGAACAAGAAGTACCCATTGAAACCACAGCTACCCCCACCACCACCATTGACCTCTCTGCTGAAACCTTCGTTCAGACATCACCCATCTCACCCAAGCATCCCCCATCACCACCTTCTCCACCCCCACCACCACCTCCCACCATGGAAGAAACGACAGTCATCACCTCTACCTTCACTTATAACCCATCCTCATTCACATCATTCTCATTTCGAGAACCCACCTCACAAGACACCCTCTTCTCTTTCATCACCAATCCCTTGTACACTTCAACCCTTCTATCCTCCGAACCCATAACTGGACATCCCATAATCCCAAGTGTGGTTGGAAACCCAGCACCCACAGAAGGCACCCTGTGTTTCCCAGCCTATCCCCCACTACGGGTACCTCCATTCCATGACCCTCACTTCCCATCTGGCCCCTACACCTCTTTCAACCTGACCTCACCACCCCAATACCCGTCCTTTGTGGAGCAATTCATCCGCTCTCCAATGTTTCAAAGGCACATTTCCTCGATGTTCGCAACGACATCAATTTACACGAACACCACACTCACTTCACCTACCATACCCACCTACATGGTAGCCCCTATACACACCACTCTGTCTGACCCAATGGACATTTCACCCACCACAGCACCTCTCCCCACAATTCCACCCTCTTCCCCTCCACTACCCCCCACCTCACCACTCACCACATCAGTGGCACACACAACATTCACTACCTACCTCCCCAATCCCACCTCCCTTGCATTTCAAACTTTTCCCCTTGCATCTCATAATGTAAATAGCACGTTCAATACATTACTTTAGTGTGCACATCAACTACAACAAGAATACCATCAATTGGAAGAACGCACTACTGCCCTCCAGGCAGAATCTCAGCGTCTGCAAGCTGTTGTCAGGATCTTGCTCACGCTCAAACAGAGGTTACGAACGTAGAAAAACACACCCAAGAATAAACGCAACAAGAGACGAGAAAGTACGCAGATTGGGTGCAATCTCCCCCCATGCACTCTGTTTTGACAGTCCACAGAGTGCATGTATTTATAGGACTTTTGATTACGTCGAAAATAGTGGTTACATGAGGGCGGCTTCGAAAAGCAGGCGTGAAACTAAAAGTTGGTAACTTTTAAAGAAAGCCATTGCTTTTAATAACAGAAACTGCGGTCTACAACGACCATTATTCTAACCATTACTTTTCTAACAATAGAACCTTCTACGCAGGTTTATTTACAAGCTAAATAATAATTATTCGGATTATTGATGTCCGCCCTTTCACGCCTTGCACGCTCCTCACGAACCTTCAACTGCTATATCAAAAACATCAAAAACATATTAATACATTAATAATTTTACATTTTAACAATGCCTTGTTCAATAATATACAACATGCCTCTCAGTTGACAAGCAACTGACCGCAGTTGATAAATTAATTCAACACTCTAACAATTATAATGCAGTGTTCAACATATTCCATATTACTGTTACAATCCAACAATGCATTGGCCAACATATTTCATGTTACAATCCAACAATGCATTGGCTATTCGATATTTCAATCCAACAATGCATTGGCTAACATATTCCATGTTACAATTCAACAATGCATTGTTCAACATATTCCATAAGGTATAACATGCCCCTCAGTTGAACAAGCAACTGACCTCAGTTGAAAAAAATAATAAACATGGATGGCCAGTCACATGTTTCATCACTGAATAAAGAAAATAGGCATGTGCCATGTAAAAATACATGCATGGAAATGTTCATGGAGCTGTTACATTAATGTGTTTGTGTATGATATGCAGAAATTAAGTGGTCATAATGAGGTGTTAATTGTGTTTTATGTATCCATTGACATTCTTCAATAGAGTGATTTTTGTACTTAACCAAATATCGATGATATTGAGTACCAGTGCGTGTAGTAGTGACATCATAATCAATGATTTTCTCAGGGACTAAGATTTCCGATTGTTCTTCAATTAAAGAAGGGTCATCAAGAAGTGGAGCAAGTGGTAAAGTTCCTTTAAATGGTTTAAGTAAACTAATATGAAAAGAATTATGTATAGTCCAATGGGATGGAATATCTAATCGAAATGAATTATCATTAATTTTTTCTATAATGCGAAACGGTCCATAATAGCGTGGTGCAAGTTTAATTTTAGGATGCTGCAAAATATTTTTGAGACGTCTTTTAATTATTCGCAACCATACAAAATCATTTTCCCTGAATTCTTTGGTTACTCGTTTAGTATTGATATTACGTGTATAGCGCTCTTGACTTTTCCTAATGTGCTTGTGAACATCATGAAGCATAGAAACGTGATCTTGAGCAATAGAGTCAGCCATCGGAATGTCGGTTTGGGTGAGGGACATGGGAGTGGGAAGCTTTTTACCAAAAACAATTTCAAAAGGTGCACGGCCAGTAGTGGTGTGTGCAGTGTTATTGTAAGCAAATTGAAGCAATGGTAACTTTTCATCCCAGTTATTAGGATTATCTAATGAATAACAACACAATAAATCAAGAATAGTACTATTTGTAGCCTCACTCTGTCCATTACTTTCAGGATGAAATGCAGAGCTAAAATCTATTTTAGAACCAAAATGTTGAAATAAGGCAACCCAAAAATGATTACAAAACCTAACAACACGATCAGATAACATTACTTTAGGAAATCCATGATGTGGAAAAATGCATTTAATGAATAATTTTGCAGCTTGAGGTGCAGTCAAAGTTTTTCTACATGGAATGAAATATGCATATTTACTAAACCTATCAACTATTGTCCAAATCATATCATTATGTGATGAAGTGGTAGGAAGACCTGTGATAAAATCCATAGAGATTTGTTCCCATGGTTCATTTGGAATAGGAAGGGGCATTAATAATCCAAATGGTTTACCATGATGACGTTTGACACGCTGACATACAATGCATTGAGAAACATAATGTGCAATGTCTTTTTCCATATGTGACCAAAAGAAGAAATCTTTGCAAGCAGAAATAGTGCTCTGTATGCCTCTATGACCCATGTAAGATGGTTCATGCATTTCTTTAAGGACAAAATCTTTAAAAGCTTGGGTTATGCACAATCTATGTTGAAAATAAAGAAAACCATTATGAAATGTATAATGTTCATCAGATAAAGATGCACCATTATTGGAGTCATGCCATGCACGTGAAAAATACAAATCAGAGGCATAAGTGGAAACCATGTCTTGAAAAGAATGAATGTGAATGGCAGAAATATTATTCAAAACAACGGAATTCGAAGGAAAACGGCTAAGAGCATCAGCTACAACATTAGCTTTACCTGGCTGATATTGTATCATGGGTTGGAAATTTTGAATGAATGATGCCCATTTAAGATGCCTATCAGAGATTAAGGGTTGACTTAATAAATGCTTAATAGCCTGTTGATCGGTTTTGATTAAGACCTCAGAGCCCATAAGATAGTGTTTCCAAATTTGCAAAGCATGCACAACTGCTAACAATTCTTTATCATACGTACTATAATTCTGTTCTGAGGGTTTAAGCTTTCTACTCTCAAATGCAATGGGATGGTCATTTTGCATCAGAACAGCACCTATTCCTGAACCGCTAGCATCAGTAACAACATGAAAGGGTTGTGAGAAATCAGGTAATTGTAAAACAGGTGCATGTGAAAGTGCATGTTTAAGTTTGTCAAAGGACTGTTGTTGGGTAAATCCCCATGCAAATTTTATTTTCTTTTTCAACAACAAAGTAAGAGGCAATGCTAAATAAGAAAAAATTCGAACAAACTTCCTATAGAAACTAGCCAACCCAAGAAAAGAACGAACATCATGGACTGATTGTGGTGTAGGCCATTCTATGATAACTCTAATCTTTTTCAGATCCACATGCACACCTTCACTTGAAATAATATGTCCTAAATATTCTAGCTTACGCTGAAAGAAATAACTCTTTTCAGGATTAGCATAAAGTGTGTTCTCTCGTAACAAATGAAAAACTGTTTCAAGATACTTTTCATGTTCACTATCATTCTTACTGTAAAAAAGTATGTCATCAAAGAATACAAGAACAAAAGCTTGGTAATCAAGAAAAATATTGTTCATCATTCGCGCAAATGTAGTAGGGGCATTAGTAAGTCCAAACGGCATTACCATAAATTCATAATGGCCATTTTGAGTTCTAAATGCAGTCTTAAAAATATCACTTTGTGTCATACGAATCTGATGGTAACCCGATTTAAGATCAATTTTACTAAAGACACGAGCTCCTCGTAACTTATCTAAGAGATCATCTATTCGAGGAATAGGATATCTATTCTTGATCGTGATCTTGTTAAGGGCTCTATAATCAATGCACATTCGATAAGTTTTATTCTTCTTCTCTACTAAGAGAACTGGTGCTCCAAATGGGGAAGAACTAGGCCTTATAAGTCCTTTTTGTAGTAGGTCTTTTACTTGATTTTCTATTTCCTTTTGATGTAGTGGGCCATGTCTATAAGGTGCTTTATGAGGAGGAGAACTACCAGGGACTAAGTCTATGCTATGGTCAAAGGATCCTTGAGATGGTGGTAGTTCAGAGGGATATTCAGGCATAAAACAATCCTTATAAGTACTCATGAAAGGTTTATATGCATCTGAAAGTGTATGAGTATAATCATTGATGACATTGACAAAAACAATGCATGAGTTGAATCCTTTCCTAAATGCACGCTTTACTTGAGTGTGACTAATCAATGGAAATGGCTGGAAATCATGCCGTGCAGACAAAGTAATGAGTTGACCTTTGAAAACAAACTTAAAGGTATGAGTATGGTAGTCAATACGTGGGTTATAATGGTGACAAAAAGGCATACCTAGTATAACATCATAAGATTGCAAAGGTGCAATTTAAAATGTTCGTGAATCAACATAAGGGCCTATGCGAATCGCAACATCTTGCACTTCTCGTGTTACATTATAACGACTACCTTGAAATGCAGCTTTCACTTTATACAAAGAAGGAAACGTTTGTAATTTAAGTTCTTGTACTAATAAATGTGAAATGAAGTCATGTGAACTACCATCGTCATGTAGAATTTTAACTAGTTTGTTATTTATTGTACCCTGCATGCAAAGAAGAGAGTGTAGAGAGATATCGTTACCCAAGGTACTTAAGTCCTTCTCCAGTGATTCCTTTGTCCAAACAGGAGGAATTTCTTCATTATAGACCTCCATGTTATGCAATCGAGCTGTAGCTTGTTTCATATGAAGAGGTTGCAATCTGCACCTTATTTTTGTATGTCCAGGTTTACCACAATTCCAGCAAGTGATTCGTGGTCGCTTCTGTTGGGCATTCACTGCTGAAGTTTGAAGGGTAGGTGGTTTGGTTGGTTGGAGAGATGAAGCAACGGGTGAAGTTGAGTAATTGGATTGTAGAGGTCAAGGAAAACTAGGGTAAGATGGGGCATTAAAATTACGCTTCATAGGAAATGAAGGTTTAACAGGAAATGGTCGTGGACGTGGTTGTTGTAGACGGAGTGACTTGGTTATGGACTGGAATTCTTTTTCTGCATCATAAGCAAAAGATATAGCCTCGTTGAGGGTTGTAGGTCGTAGGGTGTGAAGCTTAGCTTGGATACCCACTTCCAAACCATCTTCGTATTTCTGCTGCAAGATATCCTCTGATACATCTTCAAGCATTCGTACAAGTAGTAAATTTTTCCAGAACCGCTCTGTGTAGGTAGTAACCGTACCCTCCTTCCATGTAAGGGTCATCCATGCACGTCGAACATGCAAATGGTATTGAGGAGGAAGAAATGAATCCTTCACGTTTTCTTGAAAAGCCTTCCAAGTTGTTGGACGCTCCGTACTGTGTCGCAGGACATTCCACCAGAGTTGAGCTTTACCTACTAAATAGTTAGTGGCAAATTTAACTTTTTCACTTTCAGCATACATTTCATCGGTATAAAAATCATCAAACTGTGACAACCAAGAAAGTACTAAAGGCCCATCCTTTCGGCCATCAAATCGTAGAAACTGGTAGTTTTTTTTTTTTTTATGTAAAGGAAGTTCGGCAATAGCCTACTCTCCCGGACTTGAATTAAATAAAGAAAAGTACAAGAGAAGGGGACTAGTGCCCACGGGACCCCCCAAATCCCACAAAGCAGGGGAAGCTTTTACAGAACTTAGATGACATTACAAAGAAGGTTAATTACCCTCTCATCACCCTCATGTGGGGCCCACTTGGGTTTAAGCTTGTTATCGATCAAAAGGAGTACTTGATGATGCCTAAAGGGGGGGGATTTTTTACAGTTGACAATCCTTTTGCCAAGGAGGAACAACGATTTCTCAATTGACCACTCCTTGGGGGAGTCACCGAAGTTGAAAGCACATCTTTCTCGCCAGATTTTCCATAGAACCTCCCCTCTGATGGCGTTCCAGAGAGTCGCGAAGCAGCCGATCGCTTCTCCCAGCAGGGCTTGCTGCCAACTGAGACGTTTTTGAAGTCTAATTCTCTTTCCAACCACCTGCCAGAGTCTATTGGAGTTGGGGCAGGTAAAGAAGATGTGTGAAACATCTTCGATAGACCGGTGGCAGCGTTTGCACCAGGGAGGGATCCCACAAATTTTGCTAGCCTTAAGGTTGGTCCAAATTCCGTGATGAAGAATTTGCCATAAGAGGACAGACTTTTTGATTTCTATGAGGGGGTGCCAGATAGCCATGAACTTCATGTCCCACCGAAGCCGCGTCCATGACAGGCACCACTTTTTGTTGAGGTTAACATGATAGTCGATCGTTTCTTTGATGTTCGGGATTTTTGATAGGCTATTCCCATTGTGCCATTTGAGACCAAGCGAGCTCGACATGTCGTGTCCCATGAGAAGGCGAACTTTGTGTCGGTCCCAGGCGAGAAATCTGCTTTGCAAAGTGTTCCATTCTTCATGCGAAATGTTGATGCTAGGGTCAATATCCTCAAAGTTGATCCAGCGGTTGGTGTCTTGTTTCCAGAGATGTTTCCATTTTTTGAAGCCTTTGTTCCATAGCTTCTTGGCGTTTTGAATGTTCCAAGATTCCACACTCCGGATGCCATGGATCGGAAACCAGATAGAGTCGTTTTGTCTGATACCGGCAGCCCACTTCCAGTCTTCACTTATTCTTGTGAAGCTTTTGACTTTATTCCAACTCTTCCAAAGGGAGCACACCAGATTAGAGCCTTTCGGGAAGACAAGGATCGGGGAAAACAGCAAGGTCAAGATGTCAAGATTCTTCCAATTTGGGAAACCCATGAGCGCCAACTCATTCTTGTTTCTGAAGATCAGCTTGGCCCACGAGGCCTCCCCGTTGCACCAAGCCTTAGTCATCCATTTGGCCGACAGTTTGTTAGCCATGCACCCAATGTCCAAGATACCAAGTCCCCCACTATCTCTATGGCTGGTGCAGATGGACCATTTGATTTTAGGCACCCCCCTCCTATTGTGGTCGCCCGTCCAAAGGAAGTTTCTACAAATACTATCCAGTTTGGACAGATCTTGCTCTTTCGGTCTCCAACAAGAAAGGAAATAAATGGTAGATGATAAGAGGAATGTGTTGATGACCATAGCACGACCAGCAAGATTGATTTGCATACCTCTCCAATAGTTAAGCTTGTTTTCGAGTTTGGCAAGCACCCAGTTCCACCGCTGTTCCATAGAGACGCCAAACCCCAAGGGAATCCCTAGAAGCCGAAAAATTTGGCCCTGCGGAATGATTTGACAGCCATGATCAATGAGAAGGTCGGGCTGTGACCCACCAATAGCTCTAAAGGCGGTCTTAGAGTGGTTGATTATGGATCCAGAGGCTTCACAAAAAGTAGCAAGACACTTCCAGAACGTCTCAAGGCTAGTACTATCATTGTGCACAAAAGCGTTCATATCATCGGCAAAAAGTCTCATGGTGATCTGACTGTGGTCATGCGGCAAACGAAGGCCTTTAATGTTACCAGCTTCCACCTGATGCTCCACCAGCCTGCTAAGCCCTTCCGTGGCAATGGCAAAGAGAAGGGGAGCCAATGGGCACCCTTGTCTGATAGATCTTCTAAGTTTGATCACCTTTGAAAGATTTCCATTAATGTTAATTTGGGTTGATGCGTTTCCGAGAAGGGTCGCGATCATCTTGGTGAATTTCTGACTACATCCAAGATCCTGTAGCGACTGAAGAATATAGTCCCATTCTAGCCTGTCGTAGGCTTTATCAAAGTCGATCTTGAGGAAAATCACTTCTTGTTTAGACTCATTTGCAAATTCAAGACCTTCCCAGATATCTATTATGGTTTCCAGAATTGACCTGCCTTTGATGAAACCTTTTTGGTCCTCGCTTAACCACGCTCTCAAGTGGCAAGAGATTTTGTTGGCAATGACTTTGGCGATGATCTTGTATCTTGTTTGGAGCATTGTAATGGGACGCCAATTCTCTATTCTGTTCTTTTCCCCTTTTTTGTGTACTAACTTGATAATGCCATTGTTGAGGCAAGAAGGAAGCGCGCCAAACTTGAGTGCCTCTTGCCAAACCAAACGAAGAGGGGTGGCAACCACCAACTTGAAGGATTTAAAGAACTCATTAGTGAGCCCGTCGGGGCCCGGGCTTTTACCTGAGGGGAGGGCATCGATGACCTCAATGATTTCGGCTTCAGAGATAGAGGCATGAAGCAGAGAGTGAAGGTTGGGTGGTATCCTGTGGGGGGAAACCCTAGATATGGCTGCCATACAGTCCCTTCTATGGTGGGAGAGGGGGTTTGAGGTCCCCAGGAGTCTCGTGAAGTGCCCTTCAATGATCCCAAAATTATCTTCTTCCGTATTGCATACATTGCCATTTGCGTCTAGCAATAAGGGGATCGATTCTCTGTTGTGTTTCCTTTTGAGGATACGGCACATCTCTTTGGTAGGTTTGTCGGCTTTGCCAGCCCACCACTCCTTGAAGAAAATTTGCAAATTTTTCCTTTGTATCTCTTCCTCATATCTCAGCAGCGCTCTGATTTTTCGAAGTCCTTTCTGGGCTTGAGATTTTCCTTTGTTCACTTCCTCCTCAAGCCGCCAGAGTCTATGATATAGAGCTTCTCTACGAGCCCGCCGCACAGTCTCTAGCATCTTCCTAGATCTAATCATGATCTATCGTGACTTATCGACCGCACTTCTCCAACACTTGGCTGGGGACAAGCCAGAGGCAAATGCCTCCTTCCACACATCAGAAATTTCTTGATGGACGGAGGGGAGAGAGAAGGAGGGCACACTGGCATGGAACCACGGAGCCTTACGAATCTTGGTGGGGGGTTGAAAGGTGATGACGATCGGGTAGTGATCAGAGATGGTGAGGTCGGTGCGTTGCGAGAGGGAAGGGTGGCCCCACTGATGAGTAAAACTCTGGGAAATGTAGCATCTATCAAGTCTAGCTTTCCTCAGGTCCTCGCCTGCTTGGAGATTTGACCAAGAAAAGCCCTTCGAGTCTTTGAATTCGACCAAATCCAAGTGTAGTTTATTTTTGTCCCACGTTTCTTTCTCCCGGCTATCGATGACCCTACCCTTGCCCATCCATCTGTCCGTAGGGTCCTCGACCATGTTGAAGTCACCACAGATAAGCACGTTGTGGGGGAGCGAGTCCAAGGAGGCCCAAGTGTTAAGTCTCTCTAACTCCCCATTGGGGGCGTACAAAGAAACTAAAGTAAAACAAAAGGGAGCACCGAAAGAAACAGCAATCCATCGATGGCATTCATCTTCAAAGGAGTTCTCGAGCTTTTCAAACCAGAGTTGATTGATACCGATTACCGTTCCGCCGGACCCCCGCTGATGCGCCGTTGAAATCCAAACATGGGTCGAGGAGACATGTCTAAGCCGTTTCTGGAGGTCTTCTCCGTCAATTTTAATCTCTTGGATACATATAAAATCTGGGTTTAGGCTAATGTCGCGAAGCCATTGACCAATGATGGTCGCTCTTGAGGGGTCGGTTAGCCCTCTAGCATTTAACGAGATGATGATCATTGTCGTAGTAATCCCTCTTTGCGAGAGGGAGCTTTGTCCTTTCTTTTCTTGGGTTCATCTTTCTTTTTCGCTCGGATCGGATCCCGCATTAACAATAGGTTCTTGTGGGGGCTTTTCCACGGTAACTCCATAGGTTGTTTTCCTTTGCGGGATGCCTCCTGCTGGGAAGAACTGGGCACCGTTTTCAGCTCCGTTTCCGGAATAGTCGATCCGATGATGGAGCTTTCACTATCCATGTTATCTTCGTTGCTAGTAGTAAAGCCGTCTTCTTTGCTTGTAGTGTAACCCTCCTACAAGGTTTCTTTACTGTCAGGGATCTCCAGGCCTTTGACATCGGTGTCCTCCTCAAGTTGGTTCCCACCTGGGTAGTCAAACTCATTGATTTCCTTTTCCAGATTGCAATACAAGTTGCTGGAGGGGGTAACTGACTTGTTGTTTCGCTCAGAGGTTGCCCTAGGGCTTCTTTTCCTTCTTCTTCTGACTTCTATGAACCCGTCTGCATCAGCTTCTGGATTAAGGGGACCCTTGAATTCCTCTACTTTCGTCGAGTGATTCAATGCTCCATTGCTGTCTTGAGCATTTTTGGGGGCTTCTTGATTTCGCTTGCTTTTTCGTCTCAACGGGCAATCTTTGATCCTGTGACCTTGTTGGCCACAACGAAAGCACGCGTTGGGAAGGTTTTTGTAGCTGATGTCTTGCTCCCATACATCCCCTTCGCCCAGGTCCAGTTTGATCTTCGATGGGAGTGGCATACTGAGGTCAGCCTCGACACAGATTTGGGGGTGCCACCGGGCGTTGAACTAGTGTCTTGCACCTTCATAAATGAGACCACCAATGTCCTCGCGTGAGGCCAACGGCTTGCCGATAGGAGAAACGATGTCCCATACGAAGTTGTACAAGAAGTATGGCAGGTTAGGGAGCTCAACCCAGAGGGGGTACCGAAGCGATTTCGATTTGTCAGGAGTAAAGTCAGGGGACCATCTGAATAGGCACAGGGTCGCCCGGCCGAGTTGCCAAGTTCCGACACTAAGGGCTCGAAACGCCATATCTTCGTTTTCAAAGACTAGCAGCAAGTGGCTTGCCGGTAAGAACTGACACTTACAAACAACTAGCCCGCGGGGGAACCACTCGTTGCGAAGCCACTGTCGCACAGTTTCGAGCGGGGGCTTAGGGCCGAACATTTGGCCGACGAGGCAAACTTTCTTGAGCTCCTCCTGAGTTGACAAAATTGCGGATCTATTGAGGGAGACCAAGGGGGGTTCAGCACTCTCGAGGGCCCCTTGGGCGGCACAAGAGCCCCCCTCCAACAAAGAGGCCAGGTTATCGGTCTCCCCGGGAGGAGGGGCCAGATTACTTCTCACAAGAGAGGGGGTCGCCAAATCCATGACAAAAGAGGAAACTGGTAGTTTCTATTACCAATCTTTGAATGAGTAACATCAGATTGGGCAGACACAATAGCTTTTACTACTCTCGTAAGGTTGTCTTCCTCAGCTTGCATCTTTTGGAGGATTTCATCACGTTGTCGGATCTCGTTCTGAGCTCCTTGAAGCTCATGCCGCAAGAGCTCTAGTTGCTATTCAAGTGTTGCCGCAGGTAGGGGTGAATTACTGTAATCCTCCATGGTGCTCTTGGACCCTTGCTCTCAACCTTGGTGTATTGAACCTTCTTGTTTGCAACCTTGGTGTCTCGATCTCGTGTTCTCAACCTTGCTTGGTATCTTGAACACTCAATCAAGTGCCACCCAAGGATTTTGAAGGAATTCACACTTCCAAGCTAACTCATTGGAAATTTCGTTCCAAGAGCTTTCCAACAGTATATTACACGCCTCAATCCGACCTACGGAGTGAGAGATACACTTGATTCTTTCTTAGGTCCAATCTTGAAATCGACGCGCGCGCCTTCCACAAGTAATAAAGAGAGAGAACTTGAGTACAACTCCAAGAGATGGTGGAGTGGTCAAAGTACTTCCCTTAAAAGTAGGAGGTTGTGGGTTCAAATCCTCCTACCTTAGGGACTCTAAACCTCTCTATTACCACTCAAAAATTAAAATTGCCTCGCGTGTAGCCAACGGTCGCCAAGGGAGCCTTGGGTGCCAATGTTGCCAATGTATTGCCTAAGTTATTGCCTAAGTTATTGCCTAAGTCGACGCACTGTTGTCAGGATCTTGCTCACGCTCAAACAGAGGTTACGAACGCAGAAAAACACACCCAAGAATAAACGCAACAAGAGACGAGAAAGTACGCAGATTGGGTGCAATCTCCCCCCCATGCACTCTGTTTCGACAGTCCACAGAGTGCATGTATTTATAGGACTTTTGATTACGTCGAAAATAGTGGTTACATGAGGGCGGCTTCGAAAAGCAGGCGTGAAACTAAAAGTTGGTAAATTTTACAGAAAGCCATTGCTTTTAATAACAGAAACTGCGGTCTACAACGACCATTATTCTAACCATTACTTTTCTAACAATAGAACCTTCTACGTAGGTTTATTTACAAGCTAAATAATAATTATTCGGATTATTGATGTCGGCCCTTTCACGCCTTGCACGCTCCTCACGAACCTTCAGCTGCTATATCAAAAACATCAAAAACATATTAATACATTAATAATTTAACATTTTAACAATGCCTTGTTCAATAATATACAACACAAGCTAGAGTCAACAATCTTGAAGCTGATTACCAAACGCTCCTAACCGAGCATACCACCTTAGAGCAGGCTCACTCCGAATTGGAATCAAAGACATCGACAGTAGATGATCAAGCAGTCAAGGAACTAGAAACAGTGATCCAAGCGCAAATGATATCTAATGCTACACTCAGACGCAACCTTGGGCTATTAAGGAAGCATATGGCAGCAGCCCTAGAAGAGAACAAGAGGCTTCAGCAACAAAACGAAGACAACTTTGAAGCGGCTATGGAAGGAACTGCAGGAGCAACCATTAGCCCTACCAAGTATAGAGCAGTCCCATCGGAAGACATTCGTATCTTACTTGAGGAGCATGCCAATTTCTTGGAGTCATATGAAAAGTTAGAGACTGAATGTGCTGACCTAAAGAAACAGATAGCCAGTGCCCCCACAACTCAACAGGAGTCGATAATCTTGCAACACTCTACAGAAGAAGTAGAGACCCTCCGAAAACAGGTGGCAGAACTCCAAGCATGCCTCTTACCATATGAAAGGTAGAACCTGAAACAATAGTGGAAATCCCCGTCGATGACACCTATGAAGAGCCGTACGAGCCAATGCCAACACCCGGTGGTCGGACTACAGAGGAAGGACATGACACTTTAGAAATTCAAGTTCCAGATTGGGTCAAAAGGGTCGAGAAAGTGGGTAAGACACATGATGATCGCGTTGCCGTGCAAATGCAATCTCTCACAAATCTGGAAGAAACTGTCCTTCGGTCTTCTTACTTTCAGAACCTATCCCACCAACGGTTAATCACAACATTAGAGTCACAATACATGCCTTATTTTGTCTTGCCACATGATTATAATGCAGAAGTTAAAAGACATACAAGGAAGGAGCCCACATTTGCCACTCAATTTGAGCCAGAGGACTTGCCGACAGATGTGCGTGCTGGCTCGATCTTCCAGCCTAATTGGCGTGCACGTCTACTAACCGATTACCTTGAGATGATGAGCACCTGGGCAACCATGCCACTGTATATCAAGTATAATCCATGTTATTGCCCAATGGTACGTCGCAGATCATGGCAAGCATTTGTGATCAAGGTACGCAACAATAAAGAATGCTCGGCTTGGGTTAACTATCCATATTTTGCTCCACCTCGAGGGACCCCAACCGTAGCCTACATGATATCAACAATTCGGCACTGGTCTACACGTCTAAATAATGTACCCGACATAGCAGCAAAAATGTGTATGAAAATATTTGAGCTCATGACCATTGTCTTCAAAACCTTTCGGATGGTACAAGCTCCACACATCTCTGCCCCTGGATTCTCTCAAGGTAACAAGGATTTAGTCTACGACATGAGCCAGACTCCCTCGGTCACTATAATCTTTGCCTGACATGCACGAATAAAGTACTTACCCGCATGCTTCAAGCAGACATTTGAGGAAATGTTCTCTACGGGATTCTGGGAATATCATTCAGAAATTTTCATTCCCAGACCCACACATTTGCTACATCTATTCGCAGTAGAACAAGCAATCCATGCAGATCAGTTACGTCTGCCACATCCGGACATTACAGGACCAATTGATTGGGATCGTATGATGACAGACTTGGCCAGAGGACTACGCATACAAGAACATCAGCTTGCCACTCAGGTTGTGGAATATTACATCCAACACTCCCGGCAACAAGGGTCTGTCAGGGACGACAGACGCGAGAGAGGGGGGGGTGTTGAGAGCAGTATGGGCACCCAAGGACTGACTAGACAAGGAAGCCAGTGGAGAGATTCAGAGCGAGGTGAAGGATTAAGTAGACAGAGCAGTCGACGCAAATCTGGCAGATAGGCCCTTCAAATTTTTCCAAATCAACATCGTTACAATAGTGATTCTCATCACTAACAATCATTGTAAATACCATTTCATAATTTTCTAGCTCCATTTTGTGCAAGCCAAGGAGTACTTGAGCTTGAGGAGCTTTAGAAGTACCTACCTGTCAGTTTTCACATTTTTTAGACTTCGTTTGAACCTCCAAATAGGGTAGAGAACCTAATTTTTAACTAGGCCGGACACTAGGTCTGGACAGGGCCAAAACCTAGTCAAAAACTATAAATAGAGCTAGAGAGCTCATTTTTGGGGGAGCTTGTACTTGATTTGAACTTGTAAGAGCTTTTTGAAAGTAATCTAAGAACTCTATTGCTCCTCACTCTGTTTCAGATACAAGTATGGATTACTAAAGATCAGATTTATTGAAAGAAGGAAGATGTTCCACATTTCATAAAGTCTGATATACTTTGAAGAATACTGGACACTAGTGTTAAGTCATCCAGGGGGTGATGAAACATGAATACTTATTTTCAGCCATATGTAAAAGAATGCAGAGTCATACCTACAGGTACTCCTATTTCAGGTATTCCTATATTTCCTTTGTCAGGTTCTCTTTATGTTCCAGCTTTGAAAGAAGAAGGAAGAAGAAGAATGTTTGGAGAAAGTTCCTATTAGGATGTTCCTGTTCAGGATAAGGTTCCAGAGTTCTATTGAAGAGAAGCTTGATATTTCAGAAAGGTATATTTCAGAAGTGTGCACATATATGTTTATACCAAGTTCTGAAGGAAAGAGGTATGAAGGATTTAAAGGATGAAGACATGATGACATCATAGATTTTTTGACTCATATTTCAGTTGATTTCAATTGAGTTGAGGTGATTTGACTTGAGTACAATCAGAGATGAACCAACAGTGTTCATAATACACTAAGTTGTGAGTTTTCAGTCACAGGTTCCAGGATTCAGTTCTTGATTTTTAGTGTATTTACATGACACAGCAGAAGTACGTTGAGAAACCTTGTTTTAAGGTAAATGCAAATATGTGGATCCTAGTGTTTATTTTCAGGTTTTTGAAGACAGGAGATAGCAGGTTCAGAGACAGTTCATGCTATATTTGTTGTCAAGCAGTGATTGCTTGATGTGTACACTATTGGATATCTAGTTTGCATATTTTCTCAAGTATTATGGTTCATATTCAGCAAGTTCAAGTTTTTTGAAGAAAAGTCAAAATTCAGTTTTGAAGAAGACTTTTTCTGAAGTACGGAAGTACAAGCTTGAAGCTTGTGACATGCTATTTGAAGCTTGTGGTAATTTGCAGCTTATGAAGTTTGCAAATCCAGTTCAGGTTGTACCAATATGACATTGCAGGGGGGATTGTTGGAAACAATGCCAATTGGTCAATACTTGCTCAATGTCTCATTGGTCAACATTTAGTACAACATCTCTATAGTTCAGTCTATCAAGAAGTGGCACGTGACTCATTGGTTACGTGAGTAGTCTCTTATGCTTTTTCTGACTCTGATTGGGCTGGTTGCTATGACACTCGTGTGTCCACTAGTGACTTTTGCTTCATGCTTGGTAGCTCATGTGTATCTTGGTTGAGAAAGAAGCAGCCTACTGTGGCCACTTCCAGTTGTGAGGCTGAGTATAGGGCAGCTTTCACAGTGACTGTTTAGTGTGTGTGGCTCAGACGCCTTATGGCTGATTTGGGTGTTGGTCAGACTTCTGCCACCACCATCTTCACTGACAGTCAGAGTGCATTGGAAGTTGCGAGGAACCTTGTGTTCCATGATCGCACGAAGCACATTGAGGTGCATTTAAACTATGTCAGGGAGAGGTTCTATGCTCGGGAGATCAGCTTGGCATATGTGCCGATGTAGGAGAACATTGCAGACCTTGTCATGAAGGCTCTACCTAGGGAGAAGTTTGAAGCTTTCCGAAAAGCTTTGGGCTTACTTCTTTTTGTGGAGTGATTTCCACATAGCATGGCACTTCCTTATACACCAGTGCCAACTCCTTGTTCACCGCATCACTCCTAGGGGGGATTTGTTTATATATTTAGGCCGTGATGTGTGTGAACACACTAGGAACACCGGGGCACTTTTTTTTCCCTCTTTAGGAGATTTTTTTCCCTCGGCTTGTATATAGCCTATTACCCTAATGGGCTACTTATCTTTGTACATTCTCTAGTAATACATTCATAATTGTGTGTTGTGATCCAAGCTTCTTCTTCTTCCTTATGCTGTTCGCGTGCTTCCGCATATGTCTAACTCCAACACATATATGCCAAGCTGATCTCTCCAGCAGAGAACCTCTCCCTGACATAATGATAATGCACCTCAATGTGGTTAGTGTGAGCATGGAACACAGGGTTCCTCACAACTTCGAATGCACTCTGACTGTCAGTGAAGATGGTGGTGGCGCAAGACTGACCAACACTCAAATCAGCCATAAGGCATCTGAGCCACACACACTCAATAGTCGATGTGAAAGCTAACCTATAATCAGCATCACAATTGAAAGTGGCCAGAGTAGGCTGCTTCTTGCTCAACCAACATATACATGAGCTACCAAGCATGAAGCAAAAGCCACTAGTGGACACACGAGTGTCATAACAAACAACCAAATCACTGTGAGAAAAATCATGCAAATCTAGCAGTAGTGATCCGCCCTTGGGATAAAACAATCCAAGTAGCCGGGTACAAGTCAAGTAGCAAAAGATGTGCTTAACCGCCTGCCAATGCTTGACACCTGGCAATGCATAAACCTACTCATCTGTGAGACAACAAACTGAATATCTGGCTGAGTAATGCATAAGTAAATCGAGCATCCTAGCATGCTGATAGAGAACAACATCAAATGCATCTCCAACACCATGAACGCTTGATCGTAAACCTGTCTCCATAGGAGTGGCAATAGGTACAATCTTCAAGGCTAAAATTTTGCAACAATGTGTCAATATATTTTGTTTGACAAAAGCTATTCCACCATCAACTTGCATAAACTGAATGCCCAAATAATGATGCAAATGCCCCAAATCAAACATCTTAAATGAGGCATGAAAATCAACCTTAAAATCAGCAATATGCTTCTCATGAGGACTAGTGAGCAGCATGTCATCAACATACACATTAATGATCAGAAGCATATCGTTTGCACGCTTAACATATAAGGTGCTCTCAGTTGGATTGTTCTCAAAACCATGTGCAATCAGATAGGCATGTATCTTTTCATACCAAGAACGTGGTGCTTCCTTTAAACCATATGATGCCTTCTTTAACATACACAATTGGTTTTCATGCCCTTTTTGCACAAAGTCACGGGGCTGAAAAACATACACTTCTTCATGCAAGTCACCATTCAGAAATGTAGTTTTAATGTCCAATTGATGTACATTCCAACCATGATGAGCTGCAAGTGCACAAATGCTACGAGCAATATTCATTCCGCATGTAGGAGCAAATGTTTCATAAAAAACAATGCCTCTTTCTTATGCATAACCCTTTGCAACAAGCCTAGCCTTATACCTCTCAATTGTTCCATCAAGCTCACACTTCAGCTTGTATACCCACTTAGTGCCAATGGCCTTCTTGCCAGGAGGCAAGTCACATAAAGACAAGGTACCGTTTTTCATGATAGCATCATATTCTGATTGCATAGAATCCATCCAATTTTCAAAGTTTCGTGCTTCATCAAACGAAACATGCTCATTCTCATCACATAGATTAGAGGCAGCCATAACATAACAATATGATCCAAAAGAGGCACAATGAGAGCCTGCAGAAGTACGGTATGATAGAGGTGCATCTAATTTGCCATCATGCAAAGTCTGCACCAACCATTTTGGCATAGTTTTTTGCCTCCTCAATATCAGTTCTCTCATCAAGAAGTGCATCATGTAAATAGAAATGGAATGATCTGCATCATCACATGAAACCTGTAAAGGCTGAGGAGTTTCCTCATTAGAACCAACACTAGACTCTCCACGTGTAAAAAGAGGTAGCAAAGTATGATACATGTCTTTGGAGCTAGCAAATGTCTCCTTTGTACATGAAAGTAAAGCCTGAATAGCATCTTCCACAAAAAAAATGTCACGGCTAACCACAATGCATTTAATCTATGGATGATACAGACAATAGCCTTTGCTTTCAGAAGTATACCCCACAAAAATGCATTTCACTGCTTTATCATCCAATTTCCTGCGTTGTTGTTTAGGCACTAATGCATATGCCAGACAACCAAAAAAACGCAAGTGACCAACAGATGTCTTGCAACAGATGCTTTGGTGGGACTTCTGTTAAGTACATATGCTGCACACATACAGGTCGCAAACTAGAAACTATGTGGTAAAGCTTGACTCTTGACCGTACACCTCGCCATCTCCATGAGTGACCTATTCTTCCGTTCAACAATTCCATTATGTTGAGATGTATATAACACTATATACTGATGTTTTATCCCACGTTTAGCAAAAAATGTATTAAAGTCAGAAGACATATATTCCCCCCCTCGATCAGAATGGAGGATGCCCATTTTACATGCTGACATATTTTTAGCAAAACAAAAATTTTTTTGAAGCACATAAACACTTTGGACTTTACTTTCAATGGATATACCCATGCATGCCTAGAAACATCATCAATGAAAGTCATGAACTAAAGATAATTTCCAAAAGAGGATTTCTACATAGGACTGCAAACATCACTATGAACAAGCTGCAATTTCATAGTAGCTCGAATTGAACCATCTTTTGGAAAGGAGGAACGCTGCATTTTTCCCAAAATATAGCCTTCACAAACATATTTTTTGGGTGCCTCAAGTTTGGGCAAAGAGGACACCATTTCAGATTTCTGGAGGTGTAGCAAACTAACAAAACTCAGATGACCAAAGCATGCATGCCAAAGCTTTGCATATGACATAGCCTGAGAATCACATATTGCACATGCTGAATCATTCACAGATCTTTCATAGTCTATGAGCTTATACAACCCACAACATAAAATGTCAGAAGGAATAATGACATTGCCATTTGACAGATCATGAACATACATTTGTCATCAAAAAATTTCACAACCAAGACAATCTTGGCTAAAGCTGAAACTGATAACAGATTCTTCTTGATCCTTGGCACAAATAAAGCATCCAAAAATGTAAAATAACTACCATCAATAGTAGTCAAAATGATCTTACCAACTCCCATGATAGGATAAGAGGAGTTTTTGGTGCATGTGACAGTATTCCGTATAGGGACAGGCTCAAGTGAAGTAAAGAAACTATGTTGCAAGGTAATATGTTTGATTGCCCCACTATCAAGGTACTGGCAAACATCTGAGTCTATCGAAGACATACACTACTCATGAGAAGATGGGTCAAAACTACAAACAGTAGTAAACACCCATTCTTTATTCTGCACAAGATTAACAGACTCTCTTTTCGATGTAGAGGCCTCTGCAACAACCATTTCAACCTCTTTTTTCTTTGCCTCTTTAGCATCTAGTTTTGGATAGCTCTTAATGACATGATCATTTCCTTTACAGTATTTGCAAAAAAAAATTCTGCTTTTCTGATTTCTTCTCATCTTTGTCTTCCTTCTTCGAATATGCCACATTTGCACATTTCTGCGTACTAGTAGATGAGCTCCATTTACCTTTGCCCTTCTGATTAGCCAAGAAAGCTTGATTTGCAACATGCATAATAGACCTGTTCTGCCTAGACTAATCTTCCTACAAAAATCTAGTATGAGTTGGGAAGACCATTCATAACAGTCTACACAAGTGAACTGTGAGGAAGGACTTCATCAACAAAAATCAACTGTTCCTTCAAATTCTTGATCTTTGTCAAAAAACTGTTCATAGAATCACCTTCATTCATGTGCCCACTCTCCAACTATTTTCCGAGGTAAGCAACACGAGCCTCATTCCTAGCGTGGTATAATGTGGTAAGTGTATCCCAAACATCCTTAGCTATTTTGCAAGAGAGAATGTGAGGAATAATGGTAGGTTTGACAGACAAGGATATCAATGCATGTGCCTGAGCATCTCTACTATCCCAACGAATTTTCTATATAGTAGGTGCAATAGGAATCATAGCATGAATAGGAATCTGCAGAATATCACCATCTTTGACACCATCTGCATTAGCTTTAGTACCTGTATTTGTAGGTGTAATAGGATGTTTTTTTCAACACATTGCACAATATTCCACACTCCTTTTGCGACCAATACATGATGCATCATATAAACCCACAATGGGTAGTTTGTACTATCCAACTTATCCTCAACAACCAACATACAAAATACATCACTGCTTTCGACCATGGCCACTGACTAAAATACCATGATGTAGAAAAATGATTGTATTTAAAGCAGTGATGTATTTGTATGTTGGTTATTGAGGATAAGTTGGATAGTACAAACTACCCATTTTTCCGCATCATGGTATTTTAGTCAGTGGCCATGGCCACTGACTAAAATACCATGAAAAAGTTGAACAGAACTAGCCTGACGACTTCTACTAAACTTGTAGTAGACTTTGAGATGCTGATACTAGCGAACCAAAAGCTATATATATCTTTGGCATAAAAAGATAAAATAGTCTACACAAGTTCTATGATAGTGTGTTTGGAGGCCAAAATGAGCTCAGATCGCAATTTTGGCACAACACAACAAAGCTGTTTTGATCTCCTAATCACCCTGAGTATGCTCACAAATTTTGTGTGATTCTGAGACTTTGACCAGAGAGGTGATGACAATGCCCTAGATGAAGCAAGACCTTTTCTGATACCAATTTTTGGAGTTTGTGGTCTGCAGAAGCACGAGAACAACACAAGGAAGAAGAAGAAGCTTGTAACACAACACACAATACTAAATGTATTACCACTAGAATGTACAAATATAAGTAACATGTTAGGGCTATAGGCATATATACAAGCCAGGGGAAGAAAACCTCTTAAAGAGGGAAAAAAGTGCCCCAGCGGTCCTAGTGTGTTCACTGGGGAATAGATCCTTCTTTAGATCAATCTATTCTATTCATGGTTGAGATTGATATTCTCTCTTTCAATTTGATTTTTGATTTTTATTTATAGGATCTTCTAGTAACTTCTTCTATTCTTCGATGAGTTGAGAAGTTCCTTTTATCCTAAAACTTCTTGGAATTTTTGCACTAGAAGCTTATGTCAAGAGTGGGATAAGGAATTCTCTCTAGAAAATTGTGAGAGTCTTCAATCATTTGTTTTTCCATGTCTAACTATTCCTTTTCTAAATTACCTTGAGAATAAAACTTTGCATGTTACTAAAATGTAGATCTAGTAATAATTCTTGTGTGAAAAGCTCTAAGAAGTGTTTGTAGTTAAATAATGATGCAAATGTCCCCAAATCTGACATCTCATGAGAGGTTCAAATCAGCATTAAATTCAACAATATGCTTCTCATCAGGGCCAGTGGGAAACATATCATCAACATATACAACAATGATCAAAAGTACATCATCTTCACACTTAATATATAAGCTGCTCTTAGTTGGACTATACTCAAAACCATGTGCCAACAAGTAGGCATGTCTCTTCTCGTACCAAGCACGTGGTACTTGCTTCAAAAACATATAATTCCTTTTCAACCTGCATCCCTTGTTTTCCTGCCCTTTTTGCACAGAACCATGGGTTTAAAATACATACAACTCTTCATGTAAATCACCATAAAAAAATGCAGCTTTAATGTCCACCTACTGTACATTCTTTTTATAGTTTGAGGTCTATGAAAGCACATAAAACATCACAAGTAAGAAGCAGAACCTTTAAATGCAACACAACACTAAATGAGTTACCAAGTGAATGTACAAAGATAAGTGTTGCAGAGCAAAGAGGCAAGAAAGGGGAGCCCCAAAATTTTCAAATTAATGGGCATATTTTTCATCTTCAAAGTCCTAGGAAATTCCCTCAAGCCATGTAAATGCACTAGAGGAGTCCTCTAGATGCATAATCCCAACTCATTGTAATATATTCCTTGTAAATTAGTAGGAAATTCACCTTTTAGTTAATAAAGTGCCGGTCTCTTGTGTGAAAGGACCATTTTTAGGGCACATGTATATAAGTCACTTTGTGACTCTTTGTAGAGACTTTTTGCCATTGTGAAGAAGAAGAGCTTGAGAATTTCGAATTTGCTTCTTTCCTGCAGATTTCTACCATCTCTTTGATCTTCTATGTTTGTGTAGGACTGTTGTCTAGCCCTCCCCACAGTTTTTGAGCTACTGTAGTGTGTGTGTGAGCTAGTAGAAGTTGTGGAGTGAGTGTGGGTGTTTCCCGCCATTCACTATTTTGGTCATAACTTGAAGCACGCTTGTCAGAATCAAGTGAAGCTAATATAATATATGCGTCTCATTGTGAGCTTTGAAATGAATCCGCTATTGACCATATTCGGAGTTTGGAGCTAAGAGAAATCCTCGATTTAGTGAAAACTGTTGTAAGTGGTATCACGACAGACACTTTCAGTATTTGAGTGAGTTAGAGAGGTAGATTAGTCTTTTCTCATGCATGTAAGCTGAACTACTTCATTTCCCATCACGTGCGCACATGTCTCATACACTTGGTTAGGTCGTTTCATCGGATTGATAAATAAGCGTGTGTCGATTCCCCACTATACATACTTGTGTAGCAAATGAGATTTAGTCTCTTTGGCACAAGTCCTTAACTCTTCTTGACTTAGGTACACACGTTTTTGGTGCCGTTTCCGAGGAACATCTCAACCAAGGTGCTTCGTGATGGTTATAGCTCAAGAGTGACGAAATCATACTTGTAGAAGTGAATTCGTTCAGTGGCAAGTAGTTAACCACTTCAGCACTTGTTACTTCACATCCCGGAGGTGTGTGTAATGAGTTTTTAGGTTTAGGGTTAGTAGGAAGGGAGAGAAGGAAGAGTTAGAGTTAGGGTTAGGTGAGGAGAAGAGGAGTGAAGTAGGAGTAGGCCAAGATTACCAAGAAAATTCCCAAAAAAATTGCCAAATTAGTGTAGTTCAATTTCAGTCACCAAAAAGTATAAAAACCAAAAATTTGAAGTTCATTTGACAGTTGATTCATTCTGGTATCGTTTGAGTGCAGTGATCAGTATCATCCGGGCAGTATCGCGCTCTCCAGGCTTTCAAAGCTAGTTAGTGAGCTCAAGGCACAAGCAAGACATTACAGAGGTAAGATTCCATAAGGTTTCAATGGACAAAACCACATTAGGAGTGCACAAACACGTGATCACATGCACATTTGGTATCGCGGGGTGGGACAGAGTGTTTTTTAGACTTATTTGAGTGAGACAATAGGCTAGGAGTGAAGAGTGGTGAGAGAAGAGCAAGGGGGTAGAAAAATTTTTGAATTTGGAGGTATTTTGGCTTGAGTATCGCGATCGGTTGAGTTTTTGGTATCGCGATACCAAAAATTCCCTTGTATCGCGATATCACGATACCACTTGTGGTATCATATCGCCTCATTGGTATCGCGATCGCACTTTGCCAAAGTGGTATCGTATCGTGGTCCACGCTTGGTATCATATCGTGTCTTGCCCCAGTATTGTATCACGATACCATACTAGTATCGTATCGTGCAAGTTGGCGGTATCTTATCGCCACTTGCATTGGTATCGTATCGTGCGGTTGTGCAGTATCGTATCACGTGACTGCTAGTATTGTATCGTGTCTTGCCCCAGTATTGTATCACGATACCATACTAGTATCGTATTGTGCAAGTTGGCGGTATCGTATCGCCACTTGCATTGGTATCGTATCGTGCAGTTGTGCAGTATCGTATCTCGTGACTGCTAGTATCGTATCGTGCCTCATTCTGGTATTGTATCGCCAGAGCATCCAGTATCGTATCACGTGAAAAGCCCAGTATCATATCGTGCTTAGTGGCAGTATCATATCATGCTGCATCTCGTATCGTATCGTCCCAATTCAAGTATCGTATCGCCAGAGTTCCTGGTATCGTATCGGCCAGTGCATAAGTATCATATCGTATGGTGGACTACATAGATATCCTATCACGACTAGACTTGGTATCGTATCGTCCACTCTGGAGGTATCGTATCGCCAGGATAGCCAGTATCGTATCGTGCTCAACTCTGGTATCGTATCGCCTGTTGATCCAAGTATCGTATCGGTATCGTTTAGCCTTCAGGTATAGTATCATGAGTTTGTGTGGTATCGTATCGTGGACAGCTTGGTATCACCTAGTGCAATATCGCCAAAAGTGGTATCGCCAGAAGTGGTATTGCCCACAACCTTTGGAGCATTTTCAGAGGCAAATTTAAGGCACTTGAGGAGCCACTTAGGGAGAGAATTGAGACCTAGAGAGCCCTAGGAGGGTGAATGAACTTGAGATCAGGAAGGGTGCTAAGTAGCCAGAGAAGTGTCATATCTTCTGTTGGAAGTGCCGCTCAGGTCAGCCACCACTCTGTCTATTCAGACACCTCTAGTGACTCAGAGGAAGAGATACCCATGGCTTTAGAAGACATGCAGGGCCCCACTCTCGGTAGAAACTTCATGACCATTGTAGAAGGAGAGTATCGCAATTCTTTATAGTATGTTTCTACGAATGCCCAGGAGATCCCCATCTACCTGGATGGCTTAAACAGATCTGTGGCTAGGATGGTGAATTCCATGGATGCAACAATTGTGCCCAGACCGGCTGTTAAGTATGAAGGAGGAGCATACATGGACAATATGGGTCACATCTACTTAGTGACTAAATATCCTGAATTGATCAATGAGAGGGGAGAGCTAGTGGGACAAGAAAACTCAGGGAGACCAAACCCTGAGGAGTTAGTGACAACCCCTAGAGGCAAGTCCCAAGTGACGTGAGTCTTGAGAGGGAACTTGATACCTCAAGACGACTACTTACTGGAAGTCTATTTGATCCATGGTTTGGACTTGTTGCTTCATATTGACTCACCGGCCCAAGGAAGAGAAGAAAGTTCGATGACATTTTATGAGCTAAAGGATCCGGAAGACGAGACTAGAATAACATACCTAGACAAGAACCAGAGAAGGTATTGGTTGGTAGATGCCATCGACAGGGCTCGACTGAAATACATGGGATTGTCTTGTTGGAGATAGACGTCTGCGGAAGCACGCGAACAGCACAAGGAAGAAGAATAAGCTTGGAGCACAAACACACAATACTAAATGTATTACTAGAGAATGTACAAACATAAGTAGCCCATTAAGGCAATAGGCGTATATACAAGCCGGGGGAAAAAAACCTCCTAAAGAGGGAAAAAAGTGCCCCGGCAGTCCTAGAGTGTTCACACACATCACTACATAAATATATCAACAAATCCCCCCTGGGAGTGATGCAGTGAACAAGGAGCTGGCACTCATGTATAAGGAACTGCCAAGCTATGTGGAAATCACTCCACAAAAGGAAGTAAGCCCAAAGCTTTGCGGAAAGCTTCAAACTTCTCCCTAGGCAGAGCCTTCGTCAAAAGGTCTGCAATGTTCTCTGCGTGGGCACATATGCCAAGCTGATCTCCCCAGTAGAGAACCTCTCCCTGACATAGTGATAATGCACCTCAATGTGCTTAGTGCGAGCATGGAACACAGGGTTCCTCGCAACTGCCAATGCGCTCTGACTGTCAGTGAAGATGGTGGTGGCAGAAGACTGGCCAACACCCAAATCAGCCATAAGGCGTCTGAGCCACACACACTCAACAGTCGCTGTGAAAGTTGACCTATACTCAGCCTCACAACTGGAAGTGGCCACAGTAGGCTGCTTCTTGCTCAACCAAGATATACATGAGCTACCAAGCATGAAGCAAAAACCACTGGTGGACACACGAGTGTCATAGCAACCAGCCCAATCTGAGTCAGAAAAAGCATGCAAATCTAGCGGTAGTGATCCCCCCTTGGGATAAAACAACCCAAGTAGCCGAGTACCACTCAAGTAGTGAAAGATGCGCTTAACCTCTTTCCAATGCGTGACTCCTGGGCAATGCATAAACCTGCTCATCTGTGAGACAACAAACTGAATATCTGGCCGAGTAATGCATAAGTAAATCAAGCATCCAACAGCCTGCTGATAGAGAACAGCATCAAATGCATCTCCAGCATCATGAAGACTCAATCGTAAACCTGTCTCCATAGGAGTGGCAATAGGCTTACAGTCTTCAAGGCCAAAACGCTGCAATAATGTGTCAATATATTTCATTTGACACAAAGCCATTCCACCATCAACGTGCATAAACTGAATGCCCAAATAGTGATGCAAATGCCCCAAATCAGACATCTCAAATGAGGCATGCAAATCAGCCTTGAAATAAGCAATATGCTTCTCAATAGGACCAGTGAGCAGCATGTCATCAACATAGACAACAATGATCAGAAGCACATCATTAGCACGTTTAACATATAAGGTGCTTTCAGTTGGACTGTTCTCAAAACCATGTGCAATCAGATAGGCATGTATCTTCTCATACCAAGCACGTGGTACTTGCTTTAAACCATATAATGCCTTCTTTAAATTGCAAACCTGGTTTTCATGCCCTTTTTGCACAAAGCCACGGGGTTGAAAAACATACACTTCTTCATGCAAGTCACCATTCAGAAATGTTGTTTTAATGTCCAACTGATGTACATTCCAACCATGATGGGTTGCAAGTGCACAAATGCTCCGAACAGTAGTCATACGGCATGTAGGTGCAAAGGTCTCATCAAAATCAATGCCTCTTTCCTGTGCATAACCCTTTGCAACAAGCCTAGCCTTATACCTGTCAACTGTACCATCAGGTTTACACTTCAGCTTGTATACCCACTTAGTGCCAATGGCCTTCTTGCCAGGAGGCAAGTCACATAAAGACCATGTACCATTCTTCATTATAGCATCATATTCAGATTGCATAGCAGCCATCCAATTTTTTGAATTTTGTGCTTCATCAAAAGAAACAGGCTCATTCTCATCACAGAGACTAGATGTAGCCATAGCATAGCAATCTGATGCAAAGGAGGCACTATGAGAGCCTGAACGAGTACGATATGACAAAGGTGCATCTAATTTGCTGTCACGCAAAGTCTGCACTAGCCATTTTGGCATAGTTTTTGCCTGCTCAATATCAGCTCTCTCATCAACAAGTGCATCATGTAAATCTACATCAGAAATGGAATGATCTGCATCATCATATGAAACCTGCAAAGGCTGAGAAGTTGCCTCATTAGGACCAACACTAGCCTATCCACCTATAAAAAGAGGCATCAAAGTATCATACATGTCTTTGGAGCTAACAGATGTCTCCTTAGTACACGAAAGCAATGGCTGAATAGCATCTTCCACAAAGACAACATCACGGCTAACCAGAATGTGTTTAGTCTGTGGATGATACAGACGATAGCCTTTACTTTCAGAACTGTACCCAACAAAAATACATTTTACTGCCTTATCATCCAATTTTCTGCGATGTTGTTCAGGCACTAATGCATATGCCAAACAACCAAAAACACGCAGATGAGCAACAGATGGCTTGCGGTCATGCCAAGCCTCATATGGAGTGATAGACTGCAACGCTTTAGTGGGACACCTGTTCAATACATATGCTGCACACATGACAGCCTCAAGCCAGAAACTATGTGGTAAAGCCTGACTTTTGACCATGCACCTCGCCATCTCCATGAGTGACCTGTTCTTTCGTTCAGCAACTCCATTCTGTTGAGGTGTATACGGCACTGTACACTGGTGTTTTATCCCACGTTCAACCAAAAATGCATTAAAATCTGAAGACATATATTCCCCCCCTCGATCAGAACGGAGGGTGCCCATTTTACATGTTGACAAATTTTCAGCCGAAACCAAAAAGTGTTTGAAGCACATGAACACTTCGGACTTTGCTTTGAGTGGATATACCCATGCATGCCTGGAAAAATCATCAATGAAAGTCACAAAGTAAAGGTAATTTCCAAAAGAGGGTGTCTGCATAGGACCACAGACATCAGTATGTACAAGCTGCAATTTCTGCGTAGCCCGAACTAAACCATCTTTTGGAAAGGAAGAATGCTGCATTTTGCCCAAAATACATCCTTCACAAACATGTTTTCCAGGTGCCTCAAGTTTGGGCAAAGAGGACACCATTTCAGATTTCTGCAGGCGTAACAAACTAGCAAAATTCAGATGACCAAAGCGTGCATGCCAAAGCTTTGCATCTGACATAGCCTGAAATCATGAACTGCACATGCCAAATCATTCACAGATCTTTCATAGTCTATGAGCTTATACAGCCCACGACATAAAATACCAGAAGCAATAAACACATCGCCATTTGAGAGATCATGGACTATACACCTGTCATCAACGAATTTCACAACCAAGCCAATCTTGGCTAATGCAGAACCTGATAACAGGTTCTTTTTGATCCCTGACACAAATAAGGCATCTGACAAAGTGAAAGAACTACCATCAGCAGTAGTCAGAATGATCTTACCAACTCCCATAACAGGATAAGAGGAGTTATTGGCGCATGTGACAGTATTCCCTGTGGGGGCAGGCTCGAGTGAAGAGAAGAAACTGCGCTGCAAGGTAATATGTTTGGTCGCCCCACTGTCAAAGTACTAAACATCTGAGTCTACTACAGACATGCACTGATCATGAGAAGATGGGTCAAAACTGCAGACAGTAGTAAACGCCCATTCTTCTTCCTGCACAAGATTTGCAGACTCTGTTTTTGGTGTAGAGGCCTCTGCAACAACCATTCTAGCCTCTTTCTTCTTTGCCTCTTTAGCAGCCAGTTTTGAACAGTTCTTTATGATATGATCATTTCCTTTACAGTACTTGCAAAACAATTTCTGCTTTTCTGATTTCTTCTCATCTTTATCTTGGTTCTTCGATTGTGCAGCATTTGCAAATTTCTGCTTACTAGTAGAAGAGCTCCATTTTCCTTTGCCCTTCTGACTAGCCAGGAAAGCTTGATCTGCAACACGCATAATGGACTTGTTCTGCCTGGACTGATCTTCCTGCAACAAAACAGAGACTAACTCCTCAAATGACAAGGCATTTGGATTGCCTTTCATCATAAACCGAAGAGTAGAAGCAAAACTCTGATATGAATCAGGAAGACCATTCAGAACGGTCTGCACAAGTGAGCTATCTGGTATAACCTCATCAACAGAAATCAATTGTTCCTTCAGGTCTTTGATCTTTGTAAGAAAACTGTCCATAGAATCACCTTCATTCATGTGCTCACTCTCCAACTATTTTGGGAGGTAAGCAACACGAGCCTCATTCCTAGCCTGGTACAAAGTGGTAAGTGTATCCCAAGCATCCTTTGCTGTTCTGCAAGAGCGAATGTGAGGAATAATGGCACGTTTGACAGACAAAGCTATCAATGCATGTGCCTGGGCATCTCTGCCATCCCAACGAATCTGCTCTGTAGTAGGTGCAACAGAAACAGCAGCACGAACAGGAATCTGCGGAATATCATCTTCGACACCATCTTCATCAGCTCCAACACCTGTATTTGCAGTACCTGTCGTTACAGGTGTAACAGGACGTCTTTCAACACCCTGCACAATGTTCCACAATCCTTTTGCAACCAGTACATGTGGCATCATATAAGCCCATAATGGGTAGTTTGTACCATCCAACTTATCCTCAACAGCCAACATACGGAATACATCACTGCTTTCAGCCATGGCCGGTGACTAAAATACCTTGATGCAGAAAATTGACTGTATCTCAAAAAGTTGAACGCAATTGCCTAGACGACTTCTCCTAGACCTGTAGCAGACTTCGAGATGCTTAAACTGGCGAACAGAAACTGGTATATACCTTTGGCACAAAAGGACGAAATAGCCTGCATAAGTGCTGCGATAGTGCGTTCGGAGGCTGAAACGAGCTCAGATCGCGATTTCGGCACCACAAAGCGAAGCGGTTTTGATCTCGGAAACACCCTGAGTATGCTCACCAAATTTCATTCGAATCTGAGACTGCAAATGGAGGAGTGTTGACGGCGCCCTAGAAGAAGCGACGACCTGCTCTGATACCAATTGTTGGAGATAGACGTCTGCAGAAGCACGCAAACAGCACAAGGAAGAAGAAGAAGCTTGGAGCACAAACACACAATACTGAATGTATTACTAGAGAATGTACAAAGATAAGTAGCCCATTAGGGCAATAGGTGTATATACAAGCCGGGGGAAAAAAACCTCCTAAAGAGGGAAAAAAGTGCCTCGGCAGTCCTAGAGTGTTCACACACATCACTACCTAAATATATCAACATGCCTGTATTCCCTCAGAGAGAGCAGGAAACCACTTCTCAGAACCCCTTTGGAACCCAAGAAGAGGCAGAGCATACAATGTCGGGACAAACTAGCCAACGGAGCGTTCCAAACCGTGCTCATGTACAATTTGTGACTCCAGGAGTGCAACCACACAATCAGACCCACCCTGGAGTAGGAAATCAATACCGACCACCAGTAAGGCCACGACCACTAGTAGGAGGGCAGCAAGGAATACCCTCAATTAGACCAGCAATTCCCACTTTCCCTGTCATGCCTAGACAACTAGAACCAATGAGAAGATTGAGACCTATTCAGGTGGCCAAATGTGTGAGGAATCATTATGACAGATTGGGAGAACCCTATGATCACATTGCTGAATTTAAACAAGTTCTAAGAGTGGAACAAGTAGACAACTTCTTCTTGCAGTATGAGTATTTCGGACTCACCCTCACAGGAACAGCTCTGACTTGGTTCCAACCATTAGATCCCAACCAATTTGGAAATATGGAGCAATTCTTTCAAGAATTCATTGGGGAATTCACTAAGAGAGGGATTAAGCATAACTCTACGTCGTTAATCCATAGCTTTAAACAGAACCCTAATGAAACTGTGAAAATAGCCGCCCGAAGATTCAATCAGTATGTTGATAGATGTCCAACAGCAGAGAGACCCACTCAGCAAAAAATGATTTCATTATTCTTAGATGGATTAACAAATGGAACCTTAAGAATGCTAGTGTACGTAAAGAGGCTGCAAACATTGAGCGAATGCCTACAGGAATGTATTGACTGGGAGGACAACCTAGCGGATGATCTAAAGATTACGCCTAGTCCCACTAAGTCAAAAGACTCTCGGAGTACAATTACATCTAACTCCAGTAATGTGGAGGAATTAGCGGAGCTGGTAACAAAGAAATTGGGAGTCCAAGGACAGAGAAATTACCAACACCCAGCCTTAAGAGTGCCCATGTTATGGAGATGTAGTCTCTGTGGTGGAGATCACCCCACGCACATGTGTGCACGAGGAGGAACTGGTGTAACTCAAACATACCCCTACAATAGACAACATTACTCAGGAACTCCCTTGTATTGTCACATAGAACAAAAATACACTAATCACACCACGGAAAACTACCCATTCAATAGGCAGGCACGACCTCAACAACCACCTCAGTATCGGCCATATGGATATCCACCTAGAGAGCCAGGCAGAGATATGCCCAGGTATAATCCATATCCAACACCACCAGGAGCACCAAGACCATACAGGCAAGCACAACATCCACAACCCCAACCAGTGTTAGAACCACAATTATCACAGCCCCAACATGTGGTACCGGTTAAGTACACTCAACCAGAGGAAAACCTAGAAAGAGCCATTATACCAACATCACCTATGACCAGTGTGGAGTCTACAAACTCAGGTTACGAGCAATCTCAGGGAGAGTACTACCCCTATGACACTAACATGTCTGAGGACGAACAATCCTATGATCCACACTACTACGGATACGAAGGATACGAATATGCCTATGGGCCCGAAGTGGCAACATTGATGTACATTGCACCTAAAGCACAGCCACCCGTGAGACCACCCATTAGACCGCCTGTGCCGAGAGGACCATGTTATAGATGTGGAGGCGACCATTTTATTCGGGAATGTACTCGGCCTTACAATCCACCACCTCCTAGGACTTGGGAAGGATATTGCAGTGATTGTGGAAAGGAACACCTCTTCCGTGATTGCCCAAAAAATCCCAACAAGGCTCAAGACACTGCACCACTTAATGTAATTGAAGTGATAGAAGCACCTGGAGGTGATAAAGAATACACCGTGCCCTTAAAGGCCATTACGCGAGCTCAAACGAAGGAACAAAAAGAAAAACAACCAGAACTGAAACAAGAAAACTATAGAACAATAAATCCCAAAAGCCAAATAGTAGAAGATTAAGAGGAACCACATGAGAATACCCAGAACTTGAAAGCACAAAAGTGGAAGGAAAGAAGAGAGAAGCTCAAGGAGAAATGGATGAAAAAAAAATTCAAGACAATAAGAAACAAACAAGAAGCAGTAAGGAACGTAAAGAACTAGAGAGTCGGGAAGTAGTTCCCATTCCACCGCTTATGCGAGAAGCAGAGAAACCAGGATCAATTCTAGCTGACCCAAAACCAGATTATTTGGACATGTGGTTAAAAGCGTATCAAGCTAGAATTAAGACTGGACCGACTCTGGAACAACACGAAAAGCTTTACCCACAAGGAGAAATAGAGAAAGAGAGACTTGCTAAATGTAGGAAACTTATAGAGGTAGCACAAGCAACCCTAGAAAAGACTATCACAGCACTACCAGAGACAAGGATAGTCGAGGAGCAATACAAGGAGTGTGTCAAAGCCAAGCATAAAGAACTTAGAGAGAAGGATGACAAGTGTGAGCGAGTGAAAACCCAGGACGAACCTATGTCAATGATACCTGACCTAGAGGCTTACTGGCCAAAAGAATTATGGAATAGAATCCGAGAAGAACAATGGAAGAGGAATGGAGTGACTAAACCTCCCTTTGAAGAATTAGATGTGGAAGTTCCAAATCCCAACATAGAAGAATTATATGAGGAAGTATCAAGATTAGACCAAAATAGAGGAGAAGCTCAGAGCATTTCAACCCTACCAAATTACATGGGAGAATACAAAAAGGAATCTGTGATAATCCGAGCAACCATAGTACATGGAAAAGGAAAAGGAAACTCAGATAAGAATTCGCACAATCTGAGGAACTTAGAAAGACAAAAGTACAATGCAAACTAACTGTGGAAGAATTACTTCGGGTTAAACCTCAGTTATGGCAACAATTAGCAGGTCAACTAGAATTAGGGCAGGAGAAGGATGAAAGGAAACCAAGGAGAAAGAAAGCCCTTCTAAAATACAAATCCCAGTAGATAAGGTGGGAGAATTTAGTGAAGGAGATGAAGGAAATACATGCCTACTTGTCACTTACAATGGGTACATGACCAAGGCTATACTAGACACAAGAGCAAGAGTAGGAATTGCCACCAAGGAGATTTGGGAGAAATGGGGAAAGTCTGCCTTACGACCCACACGCATGAAGCTCCAACTAGCGGATGGTCATGTGGAGAAACCCTTAGGAATATTAGAAAGAATCAAGTTAACCACTTTTGGAGTTGAATTTGAACACACGTTAGCCATCTGTAAGTTTGAAAAGGCTAACAATTATGAAATGATATTAAGCCGAACTTTCATGAGACAAATACGAGTAGTGCAAGATTGGGGATGAGATTCATTATATCTACAACATCAAGGAATTACCACCAAGATAAACTTGCATACATTTGCCTATCGAGATGTCCTGCCACTACAGTGGAATCCCATACACAAGGAGGAAGATGACCTATCTATTCATAGCACTGGATCAAGCGATCAATCATGGATGCATGAGGACGCCCAGTTATGGATGTGTAACGAAGCCAAGAAAGAGGATAAGACAAATACGGAGTGACCAAGGTATTAGCAATTGAAGCAACCCCCATAGTACAAGAGCAAGAGGAAAGTGTGAGTAAAATCGTACCGAATCCAGATCTTTTTGAGGTTCCGAAACATTTTAAAAGGTACGAAGTAGAAGAGAGAAAGATAGCCATTCAAATGCCGAAGAGAGAGGCTAGAGAAGGTGAAGCATACGACAACAAGAAGCAGACAAAAAGAATCATAGTAACGGTGGAAGATGGAGAAGAACGATGTACATACATAGGTAAAGATGTGTCAACAGAGGAGGAAGAAGAATTAATACGATTGATCCGAGAATATCGAGATGTATTCGTGTGGACATATAAGGATCTCAAGGGTGTGGAACCCTCTATTTGCTCTCATAGAATCCCAATGACAACAGAGGCAAAACCATCTAAACAATGCCCTTATACATACAATGAGGTCTATGCTGCTAAAATAAAAGAAGAAATAGACAAACTACTAGCGGCAGGATTCATACATGAAATAGAGCATACCGAGTGGGTATCGTCATTAGTAGTTGTGCCGAAGAAGAACAGAAAACTCAGAGTATGCATTAACCTGAAAAAAGTGAATGCAGCCACTATACGTGACAGCTACCCATTACCCATCACTGACCATCTACTAGAAAGAGTAGCAGGAAAAGAAGTCTATAACTTCTTAGACGGATTCTCTGGATACAACCAAGTAGCTATTGCTACTGAGGATCAACATAAGACCGCATTCGCGACTTAATGGGGAGTCTACGCTTTCCTAGTGATGCCTTTTGGACTCACTAATGCGCCTGCTACTTTCCAACAATTGATGTGTCATGTCTTCAAAGAATTCCTGAAGAAGAGTGTTGGCAGTAGTCAAGGAATTGAAGGATTCACAAGACAAGGAAGCCTACGAAGGGAATCCGAGCGAAGAGAAAGCACAAGTAGACACAGTAGTCAAAGAAGATCTGGCAAGTAGGCCATTTAATTTTTTCAGGCATCAAAGAGTTGGGCACACAAGAAGAAGGAGCAAGTAGGGAGCTCCAGGAAATGTATGTCAAAATGTTAGAAGAAATCCCTACAAAAATAGTGATTTTCATCACTAAAAACCATTGTAAATACCATTTCATATTTTTGTAGCCCCATTTTGTGCAAGCCAAGGAGTCCTTGAGCTTGAGGAGCTTTAGAAGTACCTACCTATCAGTTTTCATATTTTTTAGACTCCGTTTGAACCTCCAAATAGGGCAGAGAACCTAATTTTTAACTAGACCGGACACTAGGTGTGGACAAGGCCAAAACCTAGTCAAAAACTATAAATAGAGCTAGAGAGCTCATTTTTGAGGTTAGCTTGTAATTGATTTGAACTTGTATGAGCTTGTTGAAAGTAATCTAAAGAACTCCATTGCTTCTCTCTCTTTGTCCTACCTTGTGTGTGTGTGTGTGTATGTGTGTGCATGTTTGTGTGCTTCTCACTCACGCACTTGTGCCTTCACTTGCTCGAGGTCATCATACCATCCTCACGTCTTCCTGGATTGACATTAAAGGAGGTGCTACTCATCACTGAGCTACACCAAATTTTGGCACCGTTGTCGGGGATCGAGCTTTGAGGACGAGCGTGTGATGGTAAGACGTAGAGTTGAGGCGTTGGAGTCATAGGTATTTTCTTCACTTTTATCTATTTTCTTTTGTTTTTATCATCTCCATCAGCATCCTCACCATCTCCCACATCCATCTCCATCATCGCGAAAAATTTCAGTTTTTGCTCATATCACCCCACCCATACCATTTCCCTCATTTCACTTATGAGAGAGAGCGAGAGAGCATTTGTGTGCTTGTGATTTTTTGTGTTTTTTGAGATTTTCTACAGGAATCAACATCCCCAGCAGCTGCACCAGCTTCAGCAGGTAAAATATTTGACTGTGCAGGTCCCGAGGTGTTGACCTCTGTCAATCGCGACCGACAGAAAAGTTGACAATTTTGCAAAACAAAGTGTATAACCATGATGTATAGGCCTAGAGCTTCATGAATATGTGTTTAAAATTTTGAAATTCCTCAGTTTTCTGTCAATCGCGATCAACAAACCATGATGGATACTTGTCGACTGACCTGTCAATCGCGACTGACACGTCAATCGTGACCGACAGAGTCAACGATCGATTGACCACGATCGACTGAACTTACGCGTGACACGTGTCAATCGTGATCGACCCATCAATCGCGATCGGCCAGTCAGTCTCGACTGACAGCCCCGACGGACCTGTCAATCACGACCAACCCAGTCAACGATTGCTTGACCAAGACGGACAGACCCTCGCGACGGACCTGTCAATCGTGATCGACCCATCAATCGCGACCGACAGAGTCAACGACCGACTGACCACGATCGACTGAAAATCCGGG
This sequence comes from Ceratopteris richardii, assembly GCA_020310875.1. Lineage (NCBI taxonomy): Eukaryota > Viridiplantae > Streptophyta > Polypodiopsida > Polypodiales > Pteridaceae > Ceratopteris > Ceratopteris richardii. Next base: position 175,116,571 of record CM035427.1, on the reverse strand, counting down.
TCACGTGTCAATCGCGATTGACTCATCAATCGGGATTGACAACCACGACGGACCTGTCAATTGCGACTGACACGTCAATCGCGATTGACCTATCAATCGCAATTGACAGAGCTTGCGAACGCGATTGACGGGCAAATTTGGCCAATTTTTTAGGGCAAAAAATAGTGGTCTAATTTTTTGGCAAATTGTGGGGAACTTTTAAGGGTTAGTAGAGCATTGTGAGGCCTATACCCAGAGCATTTTGAGAAGTCCTGTCTACAGGTTAACCTGTTTTAAATCTTGTTTTAGCCCCAAAACCCTGAACGGACATAACCTCCTCATACGAAATCTGATTGCGGTGATTATTGTTTTGTTGGAAAGCTCGTGGGGAGTACAACCAAAACTTCCACTGGTTATGGTAGAATTAATGTCAAGATTATTAGATAGGTTAATTTGAAGTGACCATATCCCGGGATAGGAAAACTAAGTTTCCCTTGGGATTGTTTTCCATAGAGGCAAAAGGCAATTGGGCCTGTGAATTACATGCATGAAAGTGATCTATCTGTCAACTGAATTCAATTCTTGAGCTAATTGTGGACTTTTTTCAGGTTCGTTGAGAGCATCAAAGGGTACTTGAAGCAAGAGTAAGTGCGAGCTTGGGAACACGCTTCCTGGGCATACAAGGGAAACCAAGGGAAGAAACTTAAGGTTGGAAATTCTCAACACCCTCTGTCAATCCCTAGCATAGGCTAAGTACAGATAGAGGTCTTGATTAATTAAGGACACGTTAAGAACGAACAAGTCAAAGAACTTTAATCACTCAAGTGCAAGTGTTAGGAGATTACAATTGCGAAACAACCTAAGGGAAAAGAACTTAAATTGAGCGATCACACTCAAAGTACGATAAAATTTAAGTGTTCCTTGCAATGAAGATTAAATGGACAAGAAGTGACACCCTAAGGGCAATTAAAAAAGAACAAGTGACTAATACAAAAGAACTCAGCAACGCAAAGTGTATTTGGGAAAATTTGAGATCATTCAATTGGGCATATGAACCTTAGATCAGGACGACACCTAGGGAGAGATAGACAAAGTCTTAGATCTTCAGAGGCTAGAGTCAATCATACTGCTAGGTCTTGGGCCCAGTAGTTGAGACATCATTCGTATTACCCTAGCTCTGAGACTAGCGAGTCTGAGATGTCCCACGGTATGGAGAGACCTACAAGAAGCTCCGGAGTGCCATATTTACATAGGGTAGAAGGCCCTTACAAGACGCAACTCGAATACCTTAGGACCAACCGATTAGGTGCTAGCATCTATGAGGACGGCCTAGGAAGAAGGGACAAAGAAGGGACAATATATGTAGTCACCAGTCATCCAGATAGGACAGATGAATTTGGGAATGTGATCCCAGAAGCGGACTTAGGTGACCTGGAGCAAGGAAACTTGGGTGTGGAACCTAGAACCCCCTGAGGCAAATCTGTTCTCACTAGGATTATCACACCAGAGTGAATTCCCCAAGACAATAAAAGCATAGATCTCCTCCTGAACCGAGAGACTGATGAAGCCTTTTGGAGGTATAAATCTAATCAGCCAAATGAGGTGGGAACAATCATGATATATGAGTTCAAGGATCCTGATAGCCCAGGTAGAGTGACCTACTTAGATCACACCTCAGAGAGGGTCTTTGTGGTTATAGAAAATGATAGGCATGCTTACACTTGGAAAGGTGAATTTATTTTCCCCCAACCAAGATCAAATGTATCCTTTGGTCACCCAGGAGCTGGAACATCCCAAGCTCATGGAGCTCACAGAGACAGACATAGAGATAGACCTGAGGTAAGTTTTGCCAACCCAGTGGGAAGAGAAAGAACGAGAACTGAAACAAATAGAGTGGAACCTGAGGGACTTAGAGCCCCAAGGAACCAAAGGAATGCTGATGATTTCCCTCTGCCAAGGCCTAGGGAACACACCAAGATTTTGAGACCGACTCAGTTAGTTAAGTCCATGAAGAATTACTTCAATGGCACAGGAGACCCATATGATCATGTGGCCGAGTTTAGGCAAGTCTTGAGAGCTGAACAAGTTGAGGACCTGTTCACGCAATATAATGCCTTTGGTCTAACACTTAGGAACACAGCCCTTACGTGGTTTCAACCATTGAATGAGAGAGAGTTCACGAGCATAGACCAACTTTTAGAGGCTTTCATCACCGAATTCTCTAAAAGTGGCATAAGGCGTAATACTTCCTCATTGATACACAGCTTCAAGCAAACCCCTCAAGAGACTGTGAGACTTGCAGGAAGAAGATTTAGGCAGTATCTTGAGAGATGTCGTGTTCGTGAGTTACCCACACCTGCCAAACAAGGGGCTTTATTCTTGGATGGATTGCTAAGTACAAAGTTGCGATCCTATGCGTACTTGAAGGACCCTAGGACCATAGAAGAGTGTGTACGCATGTGCATCGACATCGAGGATAACTTAGGGGAGGAACTAGAGCTTTCAAAAATCTACAAAGATTCCAATAGTGCTTATAGCCTCTCTTCCTCACAATCCACATCAATTGAGGAACTCGCTAAGAAAGTAGCTCAAAAACTAGGTGTTTCTAGTAAACAAATTCCAAGGTTTGCCCCAGTAAAGAGGTGTTATACTTGCGGTGGTGACCATATGATGAACGTATGTCCCATCATGGCTCAACCCCAAGTGAACCCTAGCAGCCAATATTGCACCATAGAACGGAGATACACAAATCACACAGCACAAGATTGCCCATACAATAAGCAAGCAGTCAGGCAAACCTACCCTCAGCCCTATCCACAACAGGGAAGATACCAGAACCAGTACCCTCCACAGTAATATGGTAGACCGCAGCAATCCTATCAACAACCCTACCAAAACCAACAAAGGCCTCAACCTGTGTTAGCTCAACAACCTCCAACCCCAGCTAATGTGATTCGTGTAAAGTATGCAGCAACTGAGGAAAATTTGAATAGAGCTATAGTGCCAGTAACACCATTGCTTTCAGAAAGTGATCCTAGTGACCATAGCTTTGATTCTACACATATTGATAGTCCCCAGGCTTACTACATGCAATCTCCTAAACATGGTGAATCCTACCATAGTGAAGAACCGAGTGCACCAAGTTGGGATCCAGAGTATGCAAACATCATGTACACAAATCCCAATACTAGACCTCAACCTAGGCAGGTAAGACCCCCATTCCCTAGAGGACCATGCTACAGATGTCAAGGAGACCACCTCATTCGTGATTGCCCAATGCCTGCATCTACGCAACCTCAATCAGTAACAATTCAGGGCTTTTGTCAAGATTGCGGGAAGGAGCATCTCTTACGAGACTGCCCAAAGAATCCCAATAATATGCCAAAAATAACTCCAATTAACGTTATTGGGTTAGTTGTAGACTCAACAGGAAGTGTCACTTCCACTGTACCAGTGCAAGTGGTCACTAGGGCCCAGGCTTTGCAATAGAACCCAGGAATAGGTCAAGAGAAGAGTGCGGAAGTTAGTGAAACTGAGAGCATAGCCAAGAACCGATGGAGAGCCTGGAGGGATAGTCGAGAAAGAATGAAAAGACAATGGTCTAAAAAAATGAGTGACTTAGAAGAAAGCATAAGAGAAACAAAAGCCAAAATTGTTGAACTCACCTCTCAAACAAACTCTCACATACCACCACCACCCTCATTTCCATCACCATCTTTCAACCCACCGCAGACCATCCCACCACTTCCTAGAGTAGGATCAGTGCTAGCTGACCCCACTCCTGAAGACATAGACATGATGCTTAAGGCATATCAGGCCAGAATCCAAGAAGGGCCAAATGTGATGGAGCATGACAAGTGCTACCCCAGAGCTGACCTAGAGATAGAAAGAACCAAGCTTTGCGCGAAAATGGTTGCATTGGCTCAGACCATGTTTGAAGCCAGTCGTCTCTTCAACTACTCTGGCTCAGCTAAGACACAATTGCATTTGGATGGACTCCTAGAGAAGTTAGAGAACATAATTGCAAGATCTGTCAAGGAAGAAAAAAATAAAGGAAGAGATGAGGCAAGCAAAAGAATAAGCCTTCCCCCACAGGAAGCTTTTGTGCCCAATTCCACTGAACCAGACATCTCCTCTTCTATGAATAGGTACACACCAGAATTCTTACGAGAGATTCAAGAAGACAAATGGGCTAAAGAAAGTGAAGTCCCTCCTCCCATTGAACTTGTGGATGACGCACATGATCAATTCCCACAAGATATTCCCTCTATTTATGGAGATCAGGAGAGTGCACAAAGTCAAGAGAGATTAGACTTCGAGTCTAATTCTTTACAAGAATTACCCCACTTCACAGGCCCATGGGAAGCCAAGTCGACCTGTATAAGAGCACCCACAGTCATGGTAAAAAACAAAGACTCAGTCATACCGAGGAATATGGAGGGAGTGAAAAACACTAAAGTGCAGTGCAACCTCACTTTAGAAGAGCTACTCAAAGTTAGGCCAAAGTTATGGAAACATGTAGCCAAACAAGTACCCGAGATAGCAAAACCTTTGTTCCCAGGTAGGTTCTCATAGGACAGTGCTAGAAATTCCTCTAGACAAAATAGGAGATATGAGTGAAGGTGAAGAAGGAAACACCTATCTTCCCATTACCCATCAGGGGTACACAACTAAGGCAATTCTAGACTCAGGTGCAGGAGTTGCTAATGCTACTGCTTCCCTATGGAAGCGGTGGGGCAAGCCAACACTCAGGCCCACGAGGATGAAATTGCAAATGGCTGATGGTCACATAGAGAGGCCTTTAGGACTACTTGAAGGAATAACTCTCACTACATGTGGTGTAGAGTTTGAGCACACATTTGCTATCTGTGATTTTAACAAGAACCATGCCTATGAGATGATTTTGGCAAGACCATTTATGCGAGAGTTGCAAGTAGTACAGGATTGGGGAACCAATTTCTTGTATTTGCAACACCTAGGTGTCACGACCAAGGTTAATCTCAAAGATTACTCTCATAGAGATGTCCCTCCTATCCAATGGAATCCTATTCATAGAGCCAAAGATGATACAGAGTCTGTGCACTCCATAGGATCAGGATCCTCATGGATGCATGAAAAGTGGTAGTAGAAGAGGAGAAGAGAGAAAAAGTCAGAGACGTAGGTGCGAAAGAGACACACAGATCAATTCAAGACCCAGCCTATGCACCTGTAGTGTTCCCTGACGAAGAATTTGAACCCCACGGCTGGGCAAAAATTTTAGCAACCATGGATGTAGCCATCAATGAAGAACAATGGAGACCCCACCGTGATGAGGATGGCTATGACATTTCAGTCTTCTCCATAGAGCCAATCATGGGAGATGCAATTTTAGAAGAGTGCGAACCTAGCCCTGATGCAATTGGGGATGCAAGCGACTCCGATCTAGAGTCAATCATTATGGACCCACCTTTTGCATCAGATGAAGAGTACTTCTATGAAGTAGAATTTCAACCCCAGAGACACGGAGAGATAACAAATGATGTAAGGTTAACCACACAAGTGACCCCTAAGGATGAAGGAAAGAAAAGAAAGAAGAGAGAAGTCACACCAGAAGAGGAAGAATCTTTGTTTGAGGTCCCAGAAAATTTTAAGAAGTATGAGATAGATGATAGAAGAATCATGATAAGGATGCCTAAACGAGAGGCACAATCAGGAGAAGCCTATGATAACAAAGAAACCACTAAGAAAATAGTGGTAGCCCTAGAAGAAGGAGAGGAGAGATGTACTTATATAGGACATGACCTGACGGAAGAAGAAGAGCGCGAATTGATAGCCTTGCTAAGAGAATAAAGAGATGTATTTGCTTGGAGCTACAAGGATTTGAAGGGTGTTGACCCACACATATGCTTGCACACAATTCCCATGACCTCAGACGCGAAACCCTCTAAGCAAAAGCCACACACATATAATGATAACTATGCTGCTAAGATCAAAGAGGAGATAGATAGACTGGTAGAAGCTGGATTCATCTATGAAATTGAGCACACTGAGTGGGTATCCCCCATTGTAGTGGTGCCTAAGAAGAATGGAAAGCTACGAGTATGCATTAACTTGAAAAAGGTCAATGCAGCCACTATTCGAGATAATTATCCACTTCCTATCACAGAGCATCTACTAGAAAGGGTAGCAGGCAAGGAAGTGTACAACTTCCTTGATGGATTTTCGGGCTACAATCAAGTAGCCATAGCTCTAGAAGATCAGCATAAGACAGCTTTTGCCACAGAATGGAGCATATTTGCTTTTAGAGTAATGCCATTTGGGCTTACCAATGCACCCGCTACCTTCCAGAGGCTGATGTGTCACGCGTTTAAAGAGTTCTTGAGGAAGAATTTGGAGGTCTATGTTGATGATCTTTGTGCTCATTCCAACATTAGACAGACACATATACCTAAACTCAGGTAAATCTTTGACAAGTGTAGAGAGTATCAAGTCTGCTTGAACCTAGAAAAGTGTGTTTTCATGGTCAAGCAAGGCAAGATTCTAGGACACATAGTGTCAAAGAATGGCATATCCACCGATGAAGAGAAAGTAAGAGCCATAGCCGAGTTACCTAGGCCAAAGAATGTCAAGGAAGTACAAGCTTTCATGGGGCATTGTGGCTATTACCAACACTTTATACACATGTACGCCATCATTGCCAAGCCTCTGTATGGACTTTTGACTAATTTTGAGTGGACCGGTGAATGTGAAAACTCCTTCAATGAGCTCAAAAGAAGATTGTGTTCAACACCAATCTTGACCACACCGGATTGGAATAAGCCCTTCCATGTTCATGTGGATGCATCCAATTATGCTATTGGATGTGTACTTGCACAACCTACGGGCGAAGGCAATATGGATCTTCCAATTGCCTATGGTAGTAGACAGTTGAATGCGGCTGAACAAAACTATACAACCACTGAACGAGAGGGATTAGGCATGGTATATGCAGCTAAAAAGTTTAGACACTATTTGCTTGCAAATAAGTTTAAATTTTTTACCGATCATCAGGCATTATTGTGCTTGGTAAACAAGCCATGCAATACAGGTAGATTAGTAAGATGGTTTCTCCTACTAATGGAATACGACTTTGAAGTTGTGGTGAGGAAAGGGAAGACTCACTTGAGAGCAGACCATCTCTCTAGGCTCACATCGGGAGAAGCCCCACAAGGAGTATCAGATGACCTTCTTGATGATTACTTGTTTAATCTGGAAGTTGTACCTCAATGGGCTAAGCCATTAGTGCCAGTACTGACCTACGGGCCTAATCACCCAGGCATAAACACTCAAGATAGAGAGGTAGTAAAAGCCCAGAAGTACCATATCATGGCAGGAAGCATGTACAAACAGACAGATCAAGGGATATTGACTTATTGTGTGGAAGAGGACGAGTACGCAAAATGGTTGCAATTAGCACCTGTAGGTGCATTAGAGCAACACTACTCAAAGCAAAGAACTTTATAGACACTTAGGAGATTCGGAGTGCATTGGCCTACTATGGAAGCCGATGTCCAAAAGTTGTGCAAGGATTGCCCAATTTGTTGCACTAAACCACCTGTGGAATATGCCACTCTATATCAAGTGTCCATAGTGCCAGATTGGAGTGAACCATTAGTAGATTTCCTGAGGACGGGAATATTCCCTCAAGATATGACACTGGCCAGACGAAGAAGTCTAGAACAAGAAGCCCTAGATTACTCACTCATTGGTGATAATCTATACAAGCGTGGTAAAGATGGTTACCTGAGACTATGTGTCCATGAGAGCGAATATCTCAAGATCTTGGAAGCAGCTCACCAAGGTGTAGCAGGAGGACATTTTGGATCAGATCGGGTGATCAAGGCAATACTATTTGCAGGCTTTTGGTGGCCGACCCTTCACATGGATGCACATACCTATGTGAAACGGTGTGATGTCTGTCAGAGAACTTAGTACCCTATACGCAAGGATGAGATGCCACTGAAACCCATGATGGGTGGATGTGCATTCTCTAAGTGGGGAATAGGCTTTGTAGGTCCTATTAATCCCCCGGCTAAGGGTTCACATGCTGAATACATCATTGTTGCCACCGACTATCTAACAAAGTGGGTAGAGGTAAAAGCTACGACAAAGAATGATGCTCAGACAACTGCTAAGTTCTTATTTGAGAATGTGTTCACAAGATACGGGCTACCTATAGAGCTGGTAAGTGATAGAGGCACTCACTTCTTGAATGAAGTTATTGAAAATCTGCTCCAAGAGTTCTTGGTTGTACACAAGAAGTCTTCCCCCTATCACCCACAGGCTAATGGGCAAGCCGAAAGCACAAACAAGATTCTATGCAATGTGCTTACCAAATTGGTGAATAATAAATGCTCTGGTTGGGACAAATGGCTACACCATGCTGTTTGGGCATACCGAGTGGCCTATAAAACGGTACTCCAAGCCACACCCTTTCAGATGGTATTTGGCAAAAATGTGGTGCTACCTTTGGACTTCTTGATTCCCACATTGAGAGTAGCACAGGAGCATGAGTGGACTGTTCATGAACTCTCTTCGAGAATTTTTGACCTTGAATGATTAGGTGAAACCAGACTAAGAGCTGCAGCAGGAATATATGCAGCTAAGAAATGATAGAAGGCGTACTTTGATGCCCATGTTAAGGATAAAGGATTAAAGGCCGGAGACTTCGTTTCGGTATATACTCTGAAACAACATGCGAGAAAGCTAGAAAAACGTGGTTACGGACCTATGATCATCAACAGGATTTCAACTAGTGGAGCAGTACAACTAGCCACTTTAGAAGGAGAAATTCTCCCTAGCTACATAAGCTGATGCAGAGTCAAGTTATATCAGGAACCTCTCATGGATGAAATGCTCAATCGACTCAACACTGCCAAGAAACGTAAAGAAGAGGAAAAACGAGTTCGAGAAGAAGCTCAAGCAGAAGCCTTGGAACGCATCCAAAAAATGAAGATGAGAAGACAAGGACGAGATGACTATGCAAACCCAAGATATCATATGGCTATGTGTAAAGTCTCAAGTGTAAGCCCCCATAGAATAGTTGACTGACGTCCTTTTGTAACCTTGGAGATAGGACAAGGAAAGGGTGCAAAGATTGCACGGGCCTTGATTGACTCAGGTGCACCACTAGTGCCGTTAAACTCTCTTACTGTCAAGAATTGAAGTTAAAAGTCAATCCTATAGAGGCATATCGCATAGGATTGGGAGGTGTGGAAACCCCTTGCATGGGCGAGGTGGAACTTCCCCTCTCCATTCAAGATGTTCTAATGACAGTTAAAGTACAGTGTGTCAAGATGAGGATCTCACGGAGCCTCTGGTCTTGGGTCAAGACTGGATCTATGACCATGCAGTCAACTTAAACCTAAGAAGTGGACTGATTCAGGTATGGGTAAATCAGAGTCGAATTACAATTGAGTTAGATAATGGAACACTCAAGGAACTAGGAAAGGCACAGACTCCTGGTCCTTCCAGGGATACACATGAAGTTGACCATGCTGTTCTTGTCCAAAGTTATGTGATGGAGACGAATGGTGATCTCAATAAAGAAGTCAAGGACTCAACGTAACTCCCTTCTTTTCCAAAGGCCAGAAGGAGGCAACAACCAAAGACAGATCAATTACTGAAGACTACCTATGCTGGAGGCCAAAAGAACGTGCGAAGCAGAATGACTCAGCCATTGAAACAATTGTGGGTGCGAAAAGTCGAGCGGCCTATTACAGTCAAGCGACAACAACCATCTCAACTTCCTATTAGTAATCAACGACATGATACTAATAAGAAGACATCCAAAACTTCTTTTGAGGAAGTGAAATCTATCTGGGTACCCAAGAAGTCACTGAAGGCTGGCCCACAATCAAGACAAATTTCGGTGCCTAAGGCTTGCTTGCGGGCTCAACTAGTCACGCACGAATCACATCATACACGACAGGGTTCACTCACTCAAGGAGCCGTTACCCACTCTTGTTTAATACGCACGAACACACAGTCGCCCAGAAGCACAAACAGACTCACTTGTAAATGGGTCCCAAAAACGCCTCATTCCCAAGCAGACAGACTCATAAAGCCCTCCAGAGTCTCCACTAAACAAAAACCGAAAGCCATCCGTTGTGTTTGGTAGCCTAAAACTTGTAATAAAACCCCCGAACCCCATGTGTAAATTCATCCTCACTTGCTAACTACATCACTCATACACTACATCTTTCCATCTAGCTCGTAGGACTATCCCTTCATTAACTACGCACACAATCATCGAGCACTCACTGACCCACTAACCCATTACTCACCTCATGATAATGTTGTAACGGGGACAAAAAGTGTTCTATCTTGTCCATTACAATATTAACGCATGATTCGATATTCTCACAGAACCAACAAGCAAGCAATAACAATGGCAGAAGAAGGAGGCACCAGTTCCCAGGCAGGGCCTAGCGCACAGATTGTGGACATTGAAACCCTCCTCCTTGAACCACCACTCACCGAGAGGCCTCAAGAACTTCAAGCGCTGCATGTGCTCCCTATTCAGGACCCTCCTCAGGGACACACTTCTCAAGCGGGGAAACACGCTCATTGGTTTAGTGATGTCGCAGGGCCATTGGGTGATGGCACCTACTTCTGGGAAGCAGAAGTTGAGTTCAATGGCAAATGGGGACGCTACCATTTCTTCACTCGCAAATTTGAGAACTATCAGAATGCAGAAGTAATGCAATAGGTATGGATCAAAGTGGGCTTGGATAGCTATTTCAAGGCACATTTGCCTAAGCTAGATTTCCTATGTTGCTCCTATTTTATTAGTACCATCACTCCTAGCAGGGCCAAGGGAGGTGATAGTACTTTTGTGCTGCCCTCACTATTGCCAGGCCACGAACTCAAGAGATTCAAACTGACCCTCAATTTGGTACGGGAAGCATTGAACATGCAAGGTATGCATATTCCCACTGAGAAAGAAATGTTGGTTCCAGGAAGGATGAAGCATAAGGATCTCAATAAATTGAAGGACATGGTAGCAATGACACCTACCATTGCTCTCCACCTATGAATGATCATGCAGCATTTTGCTTTTCCCACCCAAGAACGCTTCACTAGCCCCCAAAAAAGATATGGTTTAGCTTGTACCTAGCGGAGACAGAGAATCTCACCATCAATATACCACACTGGATCATCGATCAAATACACCTAGCCCATCAACAGTGGAATAAGAAACAGAAAAATGTACTTCATGGATGTTGTGCTCTCACAAGAATAATTTACAGGTGCTTAGCGTACGACGTGCCCATTCAAAGAGCACTAGTATGTTCCATGGCCCAAGAGTTCCAAAGACGGCTATCAACGGCGGGTCTTCCATCGAAGAAAATGAGAGGGGGAGTTCAATTACCATGTGCTCAAGCCAGGGGAGCCACCACCACCCCAGAAGTTACCCCTCCACAAACGAGGCATGTGTTGAAGCTCAAGGTCAAGCACAGGCATAAAAGCGCATCAAGGAAGTGGAGACACAAGAAGAAGGAGCAAGTAGGGAGCTCCAAGAAGCACCTGTCAAATTTTCAGAAGAAATCCCTATAAAAATAGTGATTTTTATCACTAAAAATCATTGTAAATACCATTTTCTATTTTTACAACTCCATCTTGTTCAAGCCAAGGAGTCCTTGAGCTTGAGGAGTATTAGATGTAGCATACTACCAATTTTCATAATTTTTAGATTCCGTTTGAGCCCCCAAATAAGCCCGAGAACCTAATTTTTAACTAGGCTGGACACTCTGTCTGGACAGGGCCAAAACCACTCAAAAACTATAAAAAGGGCTGGAAAGCTCATTTTTGGCGTTAGCTTGTTGTAGATTTCAGCTTTGTAAGAGATTTCTTTTGTAATCGAAGCTTTCCATTGTTCCACTCTTTGCTCTTACCTTGTGCGCGTGTGTGTGTATGTGTGTGCATGCTTGTGTGCTTTCACTCATGCACTTGTGCACTTCACTTGCTCTTGGTCTTCATACCGGTCCTCACGTCTCCACGGATTGACATTTATGAGGTGAAGCTCCTCACGTTGGTACTCACCATTGTGCTAGAGTGACATCAAATTTGGCGTCGTCACCGGTGAGAGAGCTTGGAGGACGGGCGTGTGACGGTAAGACGTAGAGTAGCGACGTTGGAAGGTAAAAAAATCACCATTTTCAGTTTAGTTTTTGAGTTTTCCTTCTTCTTCAGCTTCATCATCATCACCATCTCCACCCACCTTCATGTTCTCAGTTTTTTCCATTTTTTAGAGTACATTCACCTTGCTTTTTACTTGTGGTTGTGAACAAAAAGCTTAGAGGGGGGTGCACAACTCAATCGCTGAAGAAAAACTCTTGAAACACTCTCTAAACACCAAGAATCCGAGCGGCCATTTTCGTGAAGTGATAAAACATGCGCCAAGTATCGTGAGTGCAATATAGGGGGTTTGAAAGAAGATTTGGCACCTACAGACACATAAGAGTGACAAGGAGGACACAAGGTACTCATATTTGCAAAAAGTTTTGAATTTGGACTCCAAAAAATGCAAGTATCGTGTTTCTCCCGCGGTTGAGGTATCGCGATACCTGACAAGTATCATGGTCTCCTATGGTTGACCGATCGCGATACTTCACAGAGATCGTGCATCGTGTTTGATCGATCGCGATACTTCACAGAGATCGTGTATCGTGAGATCCCTGATCGCGATACTTCCCAAGTATCGAGTATCGTCTTCTGTCAGATATCGTGTATCAAGAGTTTGTTCCCCGCGATATCTGCTGAGTATCGAGTATCGTGGACATCAAGTATCGTGATATTTCCCAAGTATCGTGTGTCGTGACATCCCAGATATCGTGTATCGTGGCAAGGCAAGTATCGTGTACCGTCTACCTCCAAGTATCGCGATACTTGATAAGTATCGTGTATCGCCTATTTTGAAGCATTTCTTGAGAGGCCCTATTTCCCTGTTTTAAACCCCAGAACCCTGAACTGGCATAACTTTCTCATACGAAATCCGTTCGGAGTGATCTTGGGTTTGTTGGAAAGCCCATGGGTAAAATTAATACCAGGATTATTAGATAGGGTATTTTTAAGTTGACCCTCAGGTTGGACTAGGAAACAAGGGGTTCCACAAGATTTTGAGCAGTTCAAAGGACAATTGTGGACTTGGAGACAAGGCTATGAACCTAAGATCAAGTAGACACTTAGGAAGATAAAGTACCAAATCACTTGAAACTAAGTTCAACTGGACAACCAAGTCAAGGACTCACAACTCAGGGGTTAACACTGCGTGTTGAGCTCATAGACAAGTGAGTCAAAAATGTCACTTAACTGGGAGAGACTCTTGGCTTCTGTAGACATACAGAGTTCCATACCTAGGGAAGGCCTTATGTCCACAATGGAAGGGGAATATAGGACGTCTCTTCAATACATATCCACCAACTTGCAGGGAATACCCATCTACCTTGATGGTCTACAGAGGACAGTAGCAAGAATGATAAACACCATAGAATTTGAAATAACTCCAAGACGAGCTGTCAAGTATGAAAGTGGAGTTTATAGGGACAAGATGGGCCAGATATATGTAGTAACTAAAAATCTTGATCAGATTAATGAAAGAGGAGAGTTAGCTCGAGATCAGGCAACTACCTCACAAAACCCATTCGAGACCCAGCAAAGAACGGAAAATGTGATGTTAGGACAAACGAGCCAAGGTAGTATACCCAATAGACCACATGAGCAATTCACCATGCTAGGAATTAATCCCCACTGCCAATTTAGCCAGGGAATGGGAAATATGAACAGAACCACCCTTAGGGCAAAACCACTTCAAGATGTAGGAGGTGGAATACACCTAGTAAAATCCGCTTATCCCATCATAAGCCAAACCCCAGAGCCCGGCAAAATACTGAGACCAATCCAATTGGCCAAATGTATGCGAAATCGTTACGATGGCAGAGGAGAGCCCTATGAACACATTGCAGAGTTCAAGAAGGTATTGCGAGCGGAGCGAGTGAATGACTTTTTCATGCAATATGAATCCTTTGGGCTAACCCTTACGGGAATAGCCTTGACTTGGTTTCAATCCTTGGATCCAAGTTGCTTTGAACATATTGAACAATTCTTCCAAGAACTTATTTGGGAATTCACTAAGCAAGGGATCAAGCACAATTCTTCCTCCTTACTACATAGCTTCAAGCAAGCTCCTAACGAGACAGTAAAAAATGCAGCACGAAGATTTAAGCAATACGTAGCCCGATGCCTTGGGACAGAGAGACCTTCTCAGCAAAAAATGATATCATTATTTTTAGAAGGTCTAACCAATGGAACATTGAGAATCTTAGTATACGTAAAACGGCTACAAACTCTAAGTGAGTGTCTTCAGGAGTGCATAAATTTGGAGGACAACTTAGCTGAGGATCTCAAAACCACATAGGATCCTACCAAACTAGAGGATACAATGAGCAACAAAACTTCTAGTTTGAGTTATGTGGAGGAAGTGACAGAGCTAGTGGCCAAGAAATTAGGGATACAAGGACAAAGGAACTACGAGAACTCTTCCTTGAGAGTGCCAATGTTAGGAAGTTGCACACTTTGCGGTGGGGATCATCCATCTCATGTCTGCACCAAAGAAGCATTAGGGTTATCACAACCTTACCCTTATGATAGAAAACCACCTCAAGCGCCTAACATGTACTCTTATAGTGAGCAGAAGTACATCAACTACAACATGGAAAACTATCAAATGAATAGACAGCCACAACCGTTAGTACCACCCCACTATAGACCATATGAGTACCCTCCTAAAGAACAAGGCAGAGCAGTTCCTAGGTATAACCCATGTCCACAACCACCAAGTGTCCCTAGACTATATGAACATGAAGGATATAGCCAACCTCAACCTATGCCAAGACAACAATCACCCCAACCACTAGCTCCGACACAAGGGCAGAACATCACAATACAAGTTGTTTGTCTTGAGTGTGGCAAAGAACAGCTCCTGAGAGATTGTACCGGACATCCCTCTAGTGCACCAAAGGTTACACCCATTAATGTAGTAGGCCTAGCAAGGGATTCAAGTTCCAGTAGTGATAATGTGGCTCCTATAGATGCAGTTACCAGGGCACAAGCCTTACAAAAAGCTAAACTAGCTGAGCAATCAGAGCCAAGTGAATTAGGAGAGCCTAGTAGGAGAAGAACAAGAACATGGAAGGATACTAGAGAAAAGG
This sequence comes from Ceratopteris richardii, assembly GCA_020310875.1. Lineage (NCBI taxonomy): Eukaryota > Viridiplantae > Streptophyta > Polypodiopsida > Polypodiales > Pteridaceae > Ceratopteris > Ceratopteris richardii. The sequence continues at coordinate 175,101,362 of CM035427.1, read as the reverse complement.
CCAATCGTAAGTGGACCAAAAAGTTATCCGAACTAGAAGAAAGCCTGAAAGATGCAAAAACACAAATAGAAGATATTGCCTCTCAAAACCCCTCGCATGTCAAAACTCCATCCACACCACCTCATCCCCACCCACCAACCACGGTAAATGGACCACCACAAGCGGGGTCTATTCTTGCAGATCCAACCCTAGAAGACTTGGACATGATGTTCAAGGCATACCAGGCTCGACTTCAAGAAGGGCCAACACCTGCAAACCTAGACAAGAGCTACCCTAGAGCAGATTTAGAGATTGAACGGACAAAGATGTGCATAAAAATGGTGGAACTGGCTCAAGCTATGTTCGAGACCAATCAATCGTTCAATCAGATGAATGCTATTACACCGGGTTTGCACTTCCAGGGCTTACTAGAAAGATTAGAGCAGTTGGTAAATAAACCTCAAGTTTCTTTACCTCTATAGGCTCAATTAACTATTGAAAGAGAAAGCTCATCACCAAAGAAAGTCTATGTTCCTGACTCCATAAATGATGGAGAGCCTCTTTCAATTCAACAACACTCTCAAAAGTTCTTGCGGGAAATACAAGAAGAGAAATGGTCCAAGGAGAAGGATGATCCCCCTCCTATTCTTGAGATTGATGACCTTCATGATCAATTTCCACAAGACATTCCATCTATTTATGGAGAAAAAACAGAGCAACAAGAAGATGAACGATTAGATTTTGAATCTAATTCTTTACAAGAGTTGCCACAATTCACAGGCCCATGGGAATCTGAATCTCTCCAGATCAGAGCTCCCACAATATTGATCAGGAATGAAGACTCGGTGGTTCCAAGAAACACTGAAGTCGTGAAGAACACTAAGGTTCAGTGTCATCTTACGGTAGAAGAGCTGCTCAAAGCGAAACCTGAGCTATGGAATCACGTGAAGGATCAGGTTCCCGAACTTGATTCCAAAATGCCAAAAGTAGGCTCTAAAGAGAAAGTTCCAAAGATACCTCTTGATAAAATAGGGGACATGAGTGAAGGTGAAGAAGGTAATACTTATCTTCCAATCACCGACCAAGGTTACACAACCAAAGCGATCATAGATTTAGGTGCTGGTGCTGCTATTGCAACCACCTCCTTGTGGAAGCGATGGGACAAGCCCACATTAAGACCAACTAGAATGACTCTTCAAATGGCCAATGGTCATTATGAAAGACCTCTAGGATTGCTCGAAGGGGTAACTCTAACCACCTGTGGTGTAGAGTTTGAACACACATTTGCTATATGTGACTTTGAAAAAAATAATGTCTATGAGATGATCTTAGGGAGGCCCTTCCTACGACAACTGCAAATAGTACAAGATTGGGGAACCAACTCCTTGTACTTGCAGCGCTTAGGAGTCACAACCAAGGTCAATTTGAAGGATTACACCTTCAGAGATGTACCACCCCTACAATGGAATCCTATTTACAAGGATCAAGAAGATTCAATCTCTGTGCATTCTAAGAGCTCATCTGAAACATCTTGGATGCATGAAGATACCCATTTGTGGATGTGTAAGGTCGCAAAGGAAGAGGAAAAACGCTTAAAGCCAAGAGAAAAAGGAATTTCTCAAGGAGATAGACCAGCTAGAGACCCAGCCTATATGCGGATGATATTTCTAGATGAGGAATTTGAGCCTCATGGTTGGGCAGAAATCTTAGCCACCATGGACATTGCTGTCAATGAAGAACAATGAACACCTCATTGTGATGAGGAGGGATATGATATTTCAGTGTTCATGCGTCAGCCCTTGCTAGAAGAATGTGACTCTAATAAATTCATAGAAGCAGAAGAGAATGATGATGATCTAGAGTCCATTGTGATGGATAGTTGCTTTATTTCAGAGGAGCACTATCTAGAAGACATAGGAGTATTTACACAAAAAGAAGAAGAACCTCTCACAAGCATCAAAACGGTAAATTCAAAGGATGGGAGTGAAGGTAGTCAAAAGAAAAAGAAAAGAAAAGTAGTAAAACAGGACGAGGAGGAACCATTGTTTGAAGTACCAAAAAATTTCAAAAAATATGAAGGGGAATACCAAAAAATTTTGGTACGAATGCCTAAGAGAGAGGCCACAATAGGAGAAGTATATGATAATAAAGAAAATACCAAAAAAATTGTAGTCACCATCAAAGAGAACGAAGAGAAATGTACATACATAGGAGATGATCTTAGTAAAGAAGAGGAAGTAGAGTTGGTAGCGTTATTAAGGGAATACAGGGATGTGTTTGCATGGCACTATCGAGACTTGAAGGGAGTAGATCCGAAAATTTGTTCTCATACGATCTCCATGATAGCAGATGCCAAGCCCACCAAACATAAGCCCTACACATATAATGACACTTATGCAGCCAAAATAAAAGAAGAAATTGATAGATTGATTGAAGCTGGGTTCATCTATGAGATTGAGCATACTGAGTGGCTGTCCCCCATTGTAGTGGTGCCCAAGAAGAATGGAAAGTTATGTGTGTGTATTAACCTTAAAAAAGTTAACGCCACCACAATAAGAGATAGTTATCCGCTTCCAATCACTGAACATTTATTGGAGTGTGTTGCAGGCAAGGAAGTTTATAGCTTCCTCGATGGATTTTCAGGTTACAATCAAGTAGCCATTGGCCCAGAAGATCAACATAAAACAGCTTTTGCCACAGAGTGGGGGATCTTTCCATTTCGGGTGATGCCATTTGGGCTCACCAATGCACCTGCAACATTCCAGAGGTTCATGTGTCATGTCTTCAAAGAGTTCTTGCGAAATAGCTTAGAAGTATATGTGGATGATTTATGTGCTCATTCCCAAGAGCGAAGCTACCACATCCCTGAGCTCAGACAGATCTTCAACAAATGTAGGGAATATCGAGTGTGTCTGAACCCAGAGAAGTGTGTGTTCATGGTACGACAAGGTAAAATCTTAGGTCACATTGTTTCTAAGAATGGGATTTCAACAGATGAGGACAAAGTAAGAGCAATAGCAGAGCTGCCCAGACCAAGGAATGTTAAACAGGTACAAGCCTTTATGGGCCATTGTGGATATTACCATAGGTTCATTCACATGTATGCAATCATAGCTAAACCTCTTTACGCCTTGTTGACAAATTTTGAGTGGAACGATGAATGCGAAAAGTCCTTCAATGAGCTGAAGAGACGTTGTGCACAACACCAATACTGACCACTCCTGATTGGAATAAGCCATTCCATGTATACACGTGGATGCATCCAATTATGCAATAGGATGTGTGTTGTCACAACCAACTGGTGAAGGGAATTTAGATTTGCCTATAGCATATGCTAGCAGGCAATGATTACCAATAGAGTTAGTAAGTGATAGAGGCACACACTTCTTGAACGAGGTCATTGAAAATCTTCTCCAAGAATTCTTGATGATACATAAGAAGTCTGCCCCCTATCATCCACAAGCTAACGGACAAGCTGAGACCACAAATAAGATCCTATGTAATGTATTGACAAAACTAGTAAATAACAAACACTCTGACTGGGACAAACAACTTCATCATGTTGTTTGGGCCTACCGAGTTGCCTATAAAACGGTACTCAATGCCACCCCATTTCAGATGGTCTTCGGACAAAATGATGTGCTACCATTGGACTTCCTAATTCCAACTTTAAAAGTAGCACAAGAGCATGAGTGGAATGGACACGAGTTATCCTCTAGGATCTTTGATCTAGAACGCTTAGGTGAGACAAGGCTACGAGCAGCGGCAGGCATCTATGCTGCAAAGAAATGACAAAAGGCATACTTCGATGCACATATCAAAGATAAAGGATTGAAAGAGGGAGACCTAGTGTTGGTTTATACAATAAAGCAACATGCCCGTAAATTGGAAAAAAGAGGATATGGACCCATGATCATTAATAGAATTTCCACTAGCGATGCAATTCAATTGGCGACACTAGAAGGTGATATTCTACCAAACTATATCAGTGGATGTCGAGTCAAGCTATATCAAGAACCTCTTACTGAGGATATGCTAAAGAGACTCAACACTGCTAAGAAGCGAAAAGAAGAAGAGTTAAGGGTTAGAGAAGAAGCACAGGCAGAGGCTAGAGAACGCATTAGGAGAAATAAGTTAAGATGCCTAGGTCTAGATATCAATCTTGAGGCCCTAAGATACCACATGGCTATGTGTCAAACATCAAGTGCAATTGCTTCCCAAATAATTGATCGACGCCCATTCTTGACCATAGCGGTAGGACAAGGGGAGAATGCAAGGACTGTGAGAGCATTGATTGACTCAGGTGCAACAACTAGTGCAGTTAGACTATCCTACTGCCAAGACTTGAAATTGAACATAAAGCCCATAGAAGCCTATCTCATAGGTTTGGGAGGTGTGGAAACCCCTTGTTTGGGCGAGGTGGAACTTCCCATCTACCTTCAAGATGTTCCAATGAAAGTAAAAATGCTAGTATGTCATGATGAGGACATTATAGAGCCACTTGTCCTGGGTCAAGATTGGATTTACGACCATGCAGTCAACTTGAACCTAAGAAGTCAAATCCTTCAAGTTTGGGCACATGAACAATGTATTACCTTAGAATTAGACAATTGCATGATCACAAATCCAAAGGTCACACATTCTCTTAGTTCTTCCGAAACTAATCTTTGTAAAGGAAATGTTGTGTGTGTCAAAAACCCTACCAAGCCAAAGGACTCAATCATGGAAGCACAAGCTCAAAGGGAAGCAAACCCCTCTTCTTCTTCACATACTAATGCAAGTGTAACTCGACCGAAGAGGCACGCAAAGATGACATCTACTATATCAAGTAGACAGACGAAATTCAAGAAGAAAGAAGCTCAGGGCATGAAGCAGATTTGGGTACAAAAAGGACAACAACCACCAGCCTTGCCACAACCCTTCCCAATCAAGCAAGTCAACCATGCTAAACGAAGCAACAAGAAATGAGGACCAGCTCAATCCTATAGTCTTCGACAAATTTGGGTACCAAAGCAATCGGGGGAGGTTGACCATAATAACGTACAAATTTGGGTGCCAAAGAAGTTAGTTGCAGCTCAACAAGGGCGATTACAAATGTGGGTACCCAAGACACTCTTACAGGCACGAACACCACAAATCTCCCTCACAAGCAAAGTTTCCACAAAGACGCCAAGGAGAAGCAAGGGTCAACACCAAGCACAAAGAACCAAAGCAGATCAGCCCACCTCTTCGACAATCATAAAAAGGCAACCAAAAAGGGTATGGGTTTGGAAGCCAAAAGTATCAGTAGCTTCCACAAAATCAAAGAGCCAACCATGCTGGATACCAAATTTTAGACACCATTCCACGATGAAGGGGCCAGAACTGATTTCCACAAAGCCACGTACCATTCTCAAATGGATCCCTATAAGGAGGATTACATCATTGCAAGATTCAATCGACACCTCCAAACAAAGATTGCATCAAGGAAGTGGAGACACAAGAAGAAGGAGCAAGTAGGGGGCTCCAAGAAGCACCTGTCAAATTTTAAGAAGAAATCCCTATAAAAATAGTGATTTTTATCACTAAAAATCATTGTAAATACCATTTTCTATTTTTACAACTCCATCTTGTTCAAGCCAAGGAGTCCTTGAGCTTGAGGAGTATTAGATGTAGCTTACTACCAATTTTCATAATTTTTAGATTCCGTTTGAGCCCCCAAATAAGCCCGAGAACCTAATTTTTAACTAGGCCGGACACTAAGTCTGGACAGGGCCAAAACCACTCAAAAACTATAAAAAGGGCTGGAAAGATCATTTTTGGCATTACTTGTTGTAGATTTCAGCTTTGTAAGAGATTTCTTTTGTAATCGAAGCTTTCCATTGTTCCACCTTGTGCGCGTGTGTGTGTATGTGTGTGCATGTTTGTGTGCTTTCACTCATGCACTTGTGCACTTCACTTGCTCTTGGTCTTCATACCAATCCTCACGTCTCCACGGATTGACATTTATGAGGTGAAGCTCCTCACGTTGGTACTCACCATTGTGCTAGAGTGACAGCGTGTGCGACCATTTACCATTCGCCTACCCAGACCAAGTGCAGAAGGACCCAACCTGGTGTTCCCTCCAATTCCATCGGACTTGGAGTTTCGACAGGGTTACACCCTTGCTGATTTGACAGATGAAGAAATTGCCCGTTTGATCAATGAGTCTAATCTGGAGACAGAAGCAGAGCAGACGCAAGGACCACAACCTACTACTACAACTTCAGCCTCGACCCAACCGGGAGTAGTCGAAGTAGAAGAGGATGAAGAAGAGACAGAAGAAGAAGGCAAACAAGGAGTATGATCAGGAATATGACGAACTTTCAGAACTAGCAAGTGCCCCGGCATACTCGGCCCAAATAAAAAGATTATACGAAACTATGAAGCGAGTCCAAGAACAACACAAACTGTCGCAGATAGGAAAGATGATCATGAGCCAAATGTTAGCCAAGGAAGGCGTGGATGACATGTTTATTGAATCGATGAACCTGCACGCAGACGCAGTAGGCTTAGATGAGGCTGTTCATGCAGCCATGACTTATATTCATCGATTTGAGAAATGATTACCTACTCACCCCATGCGATCCGGCAAACAAATCCACATCAATGTATCAGAACCAGGAGATAACACACAAACAGAAGCACATCAGGCGGAACCACTCTCACCCCCCACCTCACCTCTCACTACACAAGTCACCTCACCACCAGGCACTACCACACCTATTTCTGCCATTACCACAGTCGTCATGGGAACTCCTCTCTCTCGGCATTCAATTCGGAGGAGTTACCATGCCCACTTTCACAACACTCTTCACAAATATCACATCCACCCCACCCACTGTTCCCATCTACACAGTCACACACACGTTCGACACAATGGAAACATCACCAGCCACAGCACCACTCCCACCCCCCACGCAGCCTCAATCTCCCATACCCCCTCCACCTACCTCACCACTTGACTCCACAGCATTCACAACTCCCTTCCCCTTCCCCATTCCCCCTGCATCTTCATCTTTCCCTGCATCGTTTAATGTAAATAGTATATTCATGGCATTACATCAATGCGTGTATCAACTTCAGAGTGAGTATCAGGCTCTTGAAGACCGTCATCATCAACTGACTACGAATCATCAACAACTACAGAGACGGCTTACAATTATAGAAGAAGAAAATGCAGACCTCAATCAATGTTACACCACACTCGAGCAAGCTCATCAAACCCTCCTGGAGACACCCCAACCATCACAAGTGCAAGGTGTCAAACAACTCGAAGCCTTACTGGAGGTCTACCAAACAGATAATCTGAGAGTCCGGCGAAATTTGAATCACTCAAAAAACACATGGCTATAGCCCTTGAAGAAAACAAGCGTCTGCAGAAGCAAAATGAAGAAAACCTGGAAGCTGCCATGGAAGGCTCTCCCCATCAAATCGACCCAGAACAATTCAAAGCAGTTCCCTCAGAAACAATGAAAACAATCTTGGAAAGCTATGCCGATCTATTAGAAGCACATGACAATTTGGAAAAGGAACGGGATGAGCTACATCGCCAGCTCAGGGAACAGGAGGCACAACCCAAAGTCATAGAAACAACCTCGACTTCAGCGGAAGTAAAGGCATTAACAGAGAAGGTGGCGGAACTGCAGAAGAAGTTACTAGAATATCAAAGACAACCCTCTCCAGTTGTAGAACTAGAGCCAGATGAATTGGTACCCATTGAGGTGGACAAAACGTATGAGGAACCATATGTTCCTATGCCGATGCCAGGTGGTCAGCAAACCTCGGAAGGAATGGACACCTTGGAAGTCGAAGTACGCGAATGGCTCTAGACACTAGAAAAAACAACTACAACCCATGAAGATCGAGTGGCAATCCAAATCCAATCAATGGCCAAATTAGAAGACACCATCATAAAGTCAGAGTATTTCCGCAGTATGTCTCATCATAGATGGATCGGCACCAACGACGATCAGTATGTGCCATACTGTGTACTCCTGGCAGATTACAACGCAGAGATCCAACGACGATGTGGCAAGGCTCCAACCTTTGCCACACAATTTGGGCCTGATGATATCCCAGAGAGTGCTAAAAAAGGATCCATTCATCAACCCACCTGGAGGATCCGTCTTCTCGAGACCTACCCAGAGATGGTTCGTACTTGGACTAACATGCCACTCTTTATTAAATACAATCCCTGTTATGTTCCAGTCTTCCGTAGACGCACACGGCCCGAGTTTACCATTGCTGTCCAGAACATCAAAGGCTGTGCAAAGTGGTTAAACTATGTTTATCTAGCACCTCCACAAGGACCTCCCACTGTGAATTATATGATTTCTACCATCCGTCACTGGAGCATTCGACTACGGAATACCCCCAATGTGATGGCCCAAATGTGCATGAAAATCTTTGAATTAATGCTGATCACATTCAGGACATTCAAGAACATTAAAGACCCCTACTTCTCAGGATTTGGCTTCCTTACAGGCAACCAAGATCTGCTATACGACATGAGCACCACCCCATCAATAGAGGTAATATATGCTTGGCACGCCAGAATCAAGTACCTCCCAGCTTGCTTTAAACAGACATTGGAGGAGATGTTCGTAACAGGATTTTGGGAATATCACTTAGAAATATTTGTACCCAGGCCCTCACATCTCCTCCACTTATTTGTTGTGGAAAGAACCATCCATTCAGAACAATTGCGGGTGCCACATCCAGACGTCCCAGGACCAGTGAATTGGGATGCATTGTTAACAGACCTAGCGATTAGAAGAACACCACCTCGCTTCCGATGTTGTTCAATATTATGTCCAACGCATAGCTAGACAAGGGTCTGTCAGAGACGACAGACGTGAGAGAGGGGGGGGGTGTTGGCAGTAGTCAAGGAACTGAAGGATTCACAAGACAAGGAAGCCTACGAAGGGAGTCAGAGCGAAGAGAAAGCACAAGCCGACACAGTAGTCAAAGAAGATCTGGCAAGTAGGCCATTTAAATTTTTCAGGCATCAAAGAGTTGGGCACACAAGAAGAAGGAGCAAGTAGGGAGCTCCAGGAAACGTATGTCAAAATGTTAGAAGAAATCCCTACAGAGATAGTGATTTTCATCACTAAAAACCATTGTAAATACCATTTCATATTTTTGTAGCTCCATTTTGTGCAAGCCAAGGAGTCCTTGAGCTTGAGGAGCTTTAGAAGTACCTACCTATCAGTTTTCACATTTTTTAGACTCCGTTTGAACCTCCAAATAGGGCAGAGAACCTAATTTTTAACTAGGCCAGACACTAGGTCTGGACAAGGCCAAAACCTAGTCAAAAACTATAAATAGAGCTAGAGAGCTCATTTTTGAGGTTAGCTTGTAATTGATTTGAACTTGTATGAGCTTGTATGAACTCCATTGCTTCTCTCTCTTTTTCCTATCCTGTGTGTGTGCGTGTGTGTATGTGTGTGCATGTTTGTGTGCTTCTCACTCACGCACTTGTGCCTTCACTTGCTCGAGGTCATCATACCATCCTCACGTCTTCCCGGATTGACATTAAAGGAGGTGCTACTCATCACTGAGCTACAAAGAGCATGGAAGTGTATGTAGATGACCTATGTACATATTCTAATCAAAGACAAGACCACATTCCTGAATTGCGGAAGATATTTAATAAATGCTGACAATATAGAGTTTGCCTGAACCCAGAGAAGTGTGTCTTCATGGTAAGACAAGGGAAGATTTTAGGAGACATAGTTTCTAGAAATGGAATATCCACAGATGAAGATAAGATTAAGGTCATATTGGAGCTTCCTAGACCAAGGAATGCGAAAGAGGTGCAAGCATTTATGGGACATTGTGGATACTACTGACGGTTTATCCACATGTATGCCATAATCGCCAAACCCTTGTATGGACTTTTGACTCAATTCACATGGACAGAGGAATGCAAGAAGGCATTCAATGAGTTAAAAAAGCGGCTTAGCACAACCCCAATTCTGAAAACACCGAATTGGAACAAGCCATTTTATAGTCATGTAGACGCTTGTAATTACGCAATAGGATGTATCTTAGCCCAACCAGCAGATGAAGGGAAGTTAGATCATCCAATTGCTTATGCGAGTAGACAACTGAATCAAGCTGAGAGGAACTATACAACTACAGAGCGTGAGGGATTAGGAATGGTCTATGCAGTGAAAAAAATTTAGACACTATCTCTTAGCCAACAAGTTCAAGTTCTTCATAGACCATCAGGCTTTATTGTACTTAGTCCATAAGCCCTGCAATACGGGAAGATTGGTAAGATGGTTCCTACTATTGATGGAGTTCGACTTCGAAGTAATAGTGAAAAAGGGAAATACCCATGTAAGAGCATATCACTTTTCTAGGTTAACACATGGAGAACCACCAAGTGGAGTACCAGACGAATTGCCCGACACTTATTTGTTCAATCTGGAAGTATGTCCAAAGTGGGCAAAGAAACTAATCCTGATACTCACTCATGGCCCACAACACCCAATCAATAAAGAGAGTAAAAAGGAAATTCTACAGTCGAGGAATTTGCACATTATTGTGGGAAGTGTGTACTATAAGGAACCTAATGGTGTACTGTTAAGATGTGTTGAGGAGGACGAGCAATTAAAGCTGATGGAACAAGCTCAATGGAGGACACACAAGGGAACTCATGGAACTATTAGGGAGTTAAAACAATTAGGATTATACTGGCTTGACATGCCTAAGGATGTCCATGACTATGTGAGTAACTGCGTAGAATGCTAGGAGACTATCCCCGAGGATCATACATCCATACCCTTCTCCACAATAGCACCCAATTGGAGCAAAACGTTGGTAAAATTCCTAAAGACAAGAGAACATGAGGAAGGAGTTAGCTTGGCAAGAAAACGATCCCTAGAAGAGATGAGCAAGGATTATGTACTCATGGGAAGAAACTTGTTAAGGAGAGGAAAAGACAACCAATTACGACTATGTGTGCATGAAGGAGAATATCTACCCATATTAGAAATGGCACATGCAGGTGCTGCAGGAGGTCATTTCTCAGAAGAGAGAACCGTGAAAATGATCCTCTTTGCAGGCTTATGGTGGCCAACTTTACATATGGATGCGGAGACTTATGTACAAAGCTGCGAAACATGCCAAAGGGCTAAATACCCGATTCGGAGAGATGACATGCCATTGAGATCTATGGTGTGCGCTAGAGCCTTCTCTAAATGGGGTATTGATTTCATAGGACCAATTAACGCACCGGCAAAAGGGTCACATGCCGAGTACATCATAGTACTCGGCAAAAGGGTCACATGCCCAGTACATCATAGTACATCAGATTATTTGACAAAATGGGTAGAGGAAAGGCTACTAGAAAAAATGATGCTCAAACCACAACTAAGTTTCTTTTTGAGCATATATTCACTCGTTTTGGATTACCAATTGAGATTGTGAGTGACCAAGGAACGCACTTCATTTAATGAAGTAATAGAGTCTCTGATGAATGAATTTTTAGTGATCCATAAAAAATTAGCCCCATACCACCCCCAAGCCAATGGGCAGGCAAAAAGTTCCAATAAAGTGTTATGAACAGTATTGAAAAAGATTGTCAATAATGGGAGGGCTAACTGGGACAAACAATCGCATCATGCAATTTGGGCCTTCCGAGTCGCGTACAAGACTGCCATTGGAACTACCCCATTCAATTTAGTATACGGACAGAACGCAATTCTACCAATTGATTTTTTGATACCCACCTTGAGAGTAGCTCAGCAGCAAGAATGGACCGGACATGAATTATCCCGACAACTAGACCAAATCGAGAAGCTGCATGAAACTCGGTTGCAGGTTGTCACTGGAATCTATGTGGCCAAGAGAAGGCAAAAGGCATATTATGACACACATGTAAAAGAAAAAGGACTAAAAGAAGGAAACCTAGTCCTGCTCTACACCTTGAAACAACATGCCAAGAAGTTACAAAAACGCGGATATGGACCTCTAATCATTAATAGGATCTCCACGAGTGGAGCAGTTAATCTAGCCACTCTAGATGGAGATATTCTTCCTAACTACATAAGTGGATGTAGAGTGAAACGGTTCATGGAGCCTTTGATGGACCAAATGTTAGCACATCTCATAGGTGCGCAAAATAGGAAGAAAGAGGAAGAGAGGATTAGAGAGGAGGCACGACAAGAACCCTTGGAACGTATTAAAAAGCGGAAAGACTGGATTAGACAAAGAGACGAACGGTACTTACTAGGGGAAGAGCCTATTCCCATGGCCAATTACCAAGTTCATCATTCCAATGGGCAGAATCATAGTGCATCTAAACCCTACCTAAACCTAGGGATTGGCAAGACAGAGTACCAATTGATAGATGCTTTGATAGACTCAAGAGCAGGACTCAGTTGCATACGAAATACGGTCATTCGAGATCTTCAAACAAGTATGACTCCCACGAAAGCACATATGATAGGTATCAGAGGACAAGTCACAGAATGCATTGGAGAAACTATAGTATCCCTCCACCTAGGATCCTCCATGGAACAACGAGTCTTAGTGTGCAAAGATGAAGACTTAATAGAAGACTTAATCCTAGGATAGGATTGGATCATTGAGAATGAAGTAAGCATCCACCTAGCGCAAGGATACATTTCAGCCAAGATAGGGCACAAGGAAATTTTTAGTCTATTAGGGGAGAAGCCCTCACAGAGACCAAAAGCCATCAAAAGTGCGGAAGAACTCAAAGAGGAGCACATAGAACATGATTTCGGCCACAATCTCTCAGAAGCAGTTCCGAAAGAAGCGAAAATTTCAAACCCTAACACATCAACGGAAGAAGTGGAGTCATCCTATTCAGCTAAGGAACAGAATGCACCAAGGAAATCAACACTCTTGGAGTTTCTCACACGACAGAAGGATCACCTATTTGGAAAACCACCATCAAATACTCGCATCCAGGGAAGGTCAACTTCAAATGGGTACGCAAGGATCGACTGAAGAAATCGGAGATTGCAGCACCAGCTCATAAGGAGAAAGAGGAGGACAAGCATTCGTCTTTACTGAAGTCCGAACCAAAACAACTCTTGCAAGTATGGCTTCCTAGGTCTCTGATTGAAGCTCAAAAAGCACGGAAACAAATATGGATTCCCAAGAAGGTTAGACAAGCGGCCAATCAAGAGATAAGCAAACAGGAGGACATATTACACCAAGTGTTCGGACAACGAAGCCAAGACAGACTCGTCATAGAAATGTGAAGGGAACGACCTGTATCACTCAATCAACAGAAGAGACAAAAGAATCACAGGCAGCTCAAGGAACCAAAGAAAAAGAAAATAAAAAATATGTGGTAAGAGATCTCACCCATGCAAGCAAGGGGAACGGAGTGACGAAGCGACAACATGACACTACAATGCACAACACAATTGCTATATCTTCTATTTTGAAGCTAATGCACTTTTCATTACAAGTGCAGATGGCTTCTGAAGATTCTGAAGCAACAGTTCAAGAAGAAGTATTGGAATTCCCCTTACAAAGTGTAACTAAAGCAAAAGGACACTGGTTTAGAGAAGATCAACCGGCTGGGTAGTATATCTTCCTAGTGACCATCAAAATCATGGACATGGATCATCAGTTCCCAATCATGTCCCAAGACTTTAAAGTGGTGCATGAGCTTCCGTCTACAATTTACATCATGAAGAAAGCGGGCATACACAAATATTTTCAATTGCCGATCTACAAGCCTGACTTTCAAAGATGCACGCAAGTGATGAAAACATTACAGCCTGCACTACATGATCCATTGGTGCTAGAAGCCAGAGTCATGGATGCAGTAGGTGAATGGGTCATGATTCAATTTACACACGATTTGATTAAAGAAGCTTTTGGATGGGAGAAGGATGGAACTACCGTAGTGAAAGAAGAAAGTCGAGGAGCAAAGAGAAGAACCTTTATCGACATTAATTGAGTTGACATTGAAGAAGAAGTAAGACTCATTCACCAGCATTTTTGTTTTCCTAACATGCATCGATACACTGCTCCTTAGAAGATCATTGTCCAGTTGCTATCACATGCTATCAAACAAATTGGAAATCAAATTAATCTGACTCCATACATATAGGAAAGGTTATTCGAGGCAAAGAAGCAATGGAATAACAAGAAGTTCCTCAACGGCAGTGTAGCTTTGACCATATTGATATACCATGCTTTAGGTATTAGAGAGCACCTCCAAGACATGCCATCATCGACTGCTATGGCTCAGTATGCCAAGGTCGCCACAGTCCCAAAAAAGAAGAAAGGAGTCAAGATTGTTGAGGAGGCAGAAACTAGCTCTCAACCCAAGATGAGAGGTACAAAGAGGTTAAGGGAAGTAATGCAACTAGAGACTGAAGTTCCAGCTACAAAAAGGGCACACGTGCTCCCAAAGACAAGAATTGAAGGGCAACAACCAATTACCAAAGAGGACTTAACCCGAGCTTTGGAAGACACACACCAATATACGGAAAGTCAAGTGAATCTACCAGTGCAAGGGCACCATTACCAACAAACCCACCAAGATACAGAAGCTAAAATGAAGCTCACCAAAGTACATCGATACAGAGAAATAGGGTTGGATAATTCAAGTTCATCTTCGGATGCACAAGAAGAACCCGACACATCCTTATTAAATGTGGACATTCAAAGTGAATCCAAGGGTGATGGCCAATGGGAGGAACTTAATGAAGTTAACTACAACACAGAAGAAGAGGCCATAAAGGTAAATCAAACTACCATCAACCCCAATCAAGACACCGCAGACACAGAAGGAAACCAAGAAGGGGTACATGTTATTCAAATAAATGAGACTTCAAAAATACAAATCAAAGAGACAACGCTTAAAGGAGAGGGATTACTAAAGAATCCAAAGGAAGAACCAAAAGAAGCTACGATGGAAGAATTAGAACCCTTCACTCCAATAAGGATCGTGGCAGAACCCTCCCCCATGGATGTTACATTTCAAGGGAGTACCACGAAAATCATTGATCTGGACAAAGAAAGAAAAGAACCAGAAATACAACTACAGATCAGACAACCACATAATGAAACTATCCATGTGGAGCACGGAAAGGATGTACAAACAGGAGAAGCTCCAAACATTCCAAGAACATGGTTGAATGTCGACATCACTCAGCTCAAGCGAGTAGTGCAAGATATGATCAAAACTGCTATGGATACACAACAGTTGATGCTTGAGGCTGATGAGGACTATGACCAAGCGATGCAGGACAAGCATGAACTTCAAGAAATGGGTAAGAATCTTTATGCACAACTAAAGCTAGCAAGTGAGGTTCAAGAAGCCAAGAAGCAGTGCAAAACTTTAGAGACGGAAAATGCAAATTTAAAAGAGCACATAAAGAAAATGAGGTTCAAGAAGCCAAGAAGCAGTGCAAAACTTTAGAGACGGAAAATGCAAATTTAAAAGAGCAACTACAGGAATTACAGAAGAAATATGAGGCTAGCAAGGCCGAGAAGACATGGATGAATGCAAGAAGCAAAATATTAGAGTCACAAATAAAGGTATACATGGATGAGGTGGAAAACCTAAGGAACAGAAACAAGGAGCTAATGATAGCTCTTCTGAGTGATCAGCCCATAGAAGTTCAGGAAAGGCCAGAAAAAGATATAAAGGAAATGGAGGACAAGATAGCTAAGTATGAAGATCAGCTCAAGCAGGAGCAGGCAACCATTGTCGAATGGGAAAAAAGATATATGGATGATACTGCGGCTCTAAGGACTAAATGGAAAAAGGCTGAGAATCGATATCTTATGCAATGTAAAGAAGACACTGATCATCTCGCTGTTGTGGCAGAAGAAATCCAAAAGAATAAGGAAACTGTTTTGAAGGCCCAGGAAGAAATTAAGCAAAAGAAGGAAATGTTAAAGCAACTACAGGATCAGCTAGCATAAAAGGCAACGGAGGGGACAACAGTAGTTCCGAAATCCAAAGCGGCTACTGAGGAGATTGAGGTACATCCTCTCTCTCCCCCCTTACATCATTCGCCGATAACGGAGGAAATGGAGATCCAATTTGAACATAATCATCGGGATATTGCAGAACTGAGCCGACATGAGAGGGCACTACTGGTGTCCCAGCTTACTGCCAAATTTGAAGATCAAATAATCAAGATCATGAAGGAAGCTCAAATTGAGAGCAAACATTTGGAACAAGTATTAAAGCCATTTAATGTACCATATGGCCTCCTGAAAGAGCAAACAAGAGAATATATAAAGACCACGACAGATAAGGAGCCTGACAACAACCTCTAGTTCAACAATAATACTTTCAATTATACTCAAGAGGAATTCGAGAAGGCTGATCCTATATGGAGGCGAAAACTTTTGGAAAAGAACCCTACACTACGGGTACAATGGGAAGCATCGCCATATGCACTTCAGGTGAACCCATCTATTTGTCCAGTACCCTGCAGATGCTCTTGGTCGCAATTTTGGGAAGGACAATGCCAGGGAAGCATCAATAATCAATGGCTAAATTATCCGTTGTTACCTAGCCCATCGCATAATTATCTCCCAACGGAAGAATACATGGTTAAAACAATGGAATTTTGGATTGCTAGATATGCAACTGTTCCGGATTTAGGAGTCAAAATGACGAATAAGATTTTCAGCATGCTACTTACAATTATTAAAGTCTTCCAACATGCCAAATATAGATTTTTGAATTTCATCGACATTACACAAGGATCCGAAGCCCTGATTTTTTATCTTTCCACCATTCCGAGCCGATTAACACTTATGGCATACTATTCACGGCTGATGTTCTTACTGAGCACATATATGCAGACTTTTGAAGAAGCATTTTTTACAGGCTTCTTTGAAATTGATTCAGAAATTTTTGTAAAGATGACTTTGAATCTTAACGCGAGACTGGTGGCTTATGAAATGAGTTTCTTTGCGGATCACCAACAAGCACCAGAAGATGGAGTGAAGTCAAGACAGTGGAAAGAGTTCATGATATGTCACACCAATTTTCTTAATCAACGAGAGCAAACCGTAATACAAACGTACTCACGTCGCCACAAAAAGCCTGTCGAGGACGACAGAGTTCAAGAGGAGGGACATGTAGAAGGGGAATCAAGCAAGAAAAGACGAAGAAGAAAATCAAAGACCAAAATTGCTCAGTAAAGAATGAAGATCATAAAGCAAAAGATCCACCCTCTGCCCAAAGCCCCGTAGGGGCACGCATCAGGCAACAACGCCAAACACCCAGGTCTTGCAATACATCAAGAAGTGCAAACAATACTTGGCAGGTAATAATCCTCCCACTGATAACGTGCGATGGCAAGAAATGAACAGGCTCAAAGCAATACAACAGGGTCAGATATGTGAAGACAAAGACAAATCAGAACTAGGACATTTCATGGGAAGGACAGACCAGGGCAAGGAAGTATCCATGAAGAAGTGCAAACAATACTTGGCAGGTAATAATCCTCCCACTGATAACGTGCGATGGCAAGAAATGAACAGGCTCAAAGCAATACAACAGGGTCAGATATGTGAAGACAAAGACAAATCAGAAGACCAAAAGTTATAAAGAGGTAGAGGCTGAAAAGTTGAAGAGAGTGACTAAGAATACCACATTCTTAGTCACAGATGGCATGCGTGGCAGCCCGACTGAATGCAGCAACCCAGATATGTGATATAAGGAATACCAAGGGGCAAACAGAAGCAAAGGACATATTTTAGATAAAATAACAAATTCTCTGACAGTCCTTGTCGCTTCTTCGACCACTGGGTGCGTGTGTTCAGAAAGTTTAGACAAGCAGCAAACAAGAAGCAAAAGCCTGTCAAGGAACGACAGAGACAAAGAGGGGGAGAGTGCTGCAGAGCAAAGAGGCAAGAAAGGGGAGCCCCAAAATTTTCAAATTAATGGGCATATTTTTCTTCTTCAAAGTCTTAGGAAATTCCCTCAAACCATGTAAATGCACTAGAGGAGTCCTCTAGATGCATAATCCCAACTCATTGTAATATATTCCTTGTAAATTAGTAGGAAATTCACCTTTTAGTTAATAAAGTGCCGGTCTCTTGTGTGAAAGGACCATTTTTAGGGCACATGTATATAAGTCACTTTGTGACTCTTTGTAGAGACTTTTTGCCATTATGAAGAAGAAGAGCTTGAGAATTTCGAATTTGCTTCTTTCCTGTAGATTTCTACTATCTCTTTGATCTTCTATGTGTGTGTAATGCTTGGAATGTGTGTGTAGGACTGTTGTCTACCCCTCCCCACTGTTTTTGAGCTACTGTAGTGTGTGTGTGTGAGCTAGTAGAAGTTGTGGAGTGAGTGTGGGTGTTTCCCACCATTCACTATTTTGGTCATAACTTGAATCACAGTTGTGAAAATCGAGTGAAACTAATTCAATAGATGAGTCTTGTCGAGAGCTTACACTATTTGCCATATTCGAGTTTGGAGCTGAGAGAAATCCTCGACTTAGTGAAAACTGTTGTAAGTGGTATCGTGATAGACACTTTAAGTATTTGAGTCAGTTAGACAAGTAGATTAGTCTTTTCTCATGCATGTAAGCTGAACTACTTCATTTCCCATCACGTGTGCACATGTCCTCATACACTTGGTTAGGTCATTTCATCGGATTGACAAATAAGCGTGTGTCAATTCCCCACTATATGTACTTGTGTAGCAAATGAGATTTAGTCTCTTTGACACAAGTCCTTAAGTCTTCTTGACTTAGGTACACAATAAGTGACCCGTTAGGTTTATATGCATACATACAATTTGGGGGGAAAAAAACTCCTAAAGAGGGAAAAATGTGCCTCAATGGTCCTAAGTGTGTTCACACATATCACTCAAAATATATCAACAAATCCTCCCCCCCCCCCCCTTGGAGGACTGTGGAGAGCAAGGAGCTATCACTCATGTAAGGAATTGCCAAGCTATGTGGAAAGAGATCAATCCACAAAAGGAATTAAGTCCAAAGCTTTGTGAAAATATTCAAAGTTCTTCCTAGGCATAGCCTTTGTGAAAAGTTCTGCAACATTATCCTGTCTTGGCACATATGCCAAACTGATCCCTCCAATAGAGAACCTCCCCCTAACATAATGATAATGCACCTCATAGTGATTTGTGCGAGCATGGAACACAGGGTTCCTCATAATGGCCAATGTGCTCTAGCTGTTAGTAAAGATGTTGGTGGGAGATATCATCCAATTTCTTGTGTTCTTATTCAGGCACTAATGCATATGTGAGCCAACCAAAGACACATAGATGAGATAGATATAACTTGGGACCGTGTCGAGCCTCATATGGAGTGATAGATTGCAGTGCTTTGGTGGTAATTCTATTAAGTACATATGTTGTGCACATAATAGCCTCAAGTTAGAAGCTATGTTGCCAAGCTTTGCATCTGAGATAGCATGAGAATCTTGAACTGCATATGCTGAATCATTCACAGATGTTGCATAGTTTATGAGCTTATACATCCCACAACATAAAGTGCTAGAAGCAATAATAACAACACCATTTGAGAGATCATGAATTGTGCATTTTCCATCAACAAATTTGACAAACAAGCCAACCATGGCTAATGCTAAAAATAAGGACAAGTTTTTCTTGATATTTGGCACATACAAAGCATCTGACAATGTGAAAGAACTACTATTAGCAGTAGTCAAAATGATCTTACCAAATCCCATTACAAGATAAATAGAGTTCTTAGCACATGTGAGAATATTCCCTATAAGGGTAGGCTAAGTGAATTGAAGAAACTACGCTATGAGGTAATATGTTTAGTTTCCTCAGTATCAAAGTACCAAACGTCTAAGTCTACTGCAGACATACACTACTCATGAGAAGATGGATCACAGTTGCAAACAGTAACAAATGTCCATTCTTCATTCTATACAAGATTAGTGGACTTATGAGCTTTTCTAGGTGAAGCTATCCGATGTTCCTCACCATTGTGGAATGGTATCAGAGGATAGAATCTATGGAAAATATGGGAAGAGAGGTATGCAACCAACTTTGGAAGCCCTCCTAAAGAATGGTCGATGGAAAAAACTCTTTTTTCCTTTTAGGCATAAGAATTTCTAATTGTAAGAAGCCCCTGCCATTTAGACATCATAGATTGTTCTTCTTAGAGAGCAACAAGATCAAAACTAAATGGGTCCTAGATGAGGGGAACAAGAGGGTTATCAACCTTCTTTGTAAAATTCTCTAGTATTCTATAACGAGCCCCTGCTTTGTGGGATACGAGGGATCCCATGGGTGCTAGGCCCATTCACTTGTAGAGTTGTAATTTCTATTAATAAAATTTTGGAAGAGTAGGCTCAACCAAACTTCCTTTATTAAAAAAAAAAGATTAGTAGACTTTGTTTTAGGTGTAGAGGCTTCTGCAAAAAACATTCGAACCTTTTTCTTTTTTGCCTCTTTTGCATCGAATTTTGGGTGACTCTTTATGACATGATCATTTCCCTTACAATATTTGCAAATTTGTTTCTACTTTTCTATTTCCTTCTCATCTTTGTCTTCCTTCTTCAACTATGAAGCATTAGCAATTTGTATTTTACTAATAGATGAGCTCCATTTTCCTTTGCCCTTCTAACTAGCTAAAAAAGTTTGATCTACAACATGCATAATTGACCTATTCTGCTTGGACTGATCTTCCTGCAACAAAACACTGACTACTCAAATGTTAAGACATTTGGAATGCCTTCCATCATCAACCAAAGAGTAGAAGAAAAACTCCAATATGAATGTGAAAGACTGTTCAGACCAGTCTGTGTGAGTGAACTATATGGTAAGACTTCATCAACAAAAATCAAGTGCTCCTTTAAAACTTTGATCTTTTTCAAAAAACTATCCATATAATCTCCTTCATTTATATATGATCTCTCCGATTTTTTTTGGAGATGAGCAATGTGAGCCTCATTTCTTGCTTGGTATGAAGTTCAAAGTTTATCCCAAGCATCCTTTGCTATTTCAAAAGGGCGGATGTGAGGGATAATGGCATGTTTGATAAACATAGCTATTAACGCATGTTCCTGAGCATCTTTGCCATTCCAAAAAAGTTTCTTTAGAGTAGGTGCAATAGGAACCACACCACCAACAAGAATTTGAAGATCATCATCTTCAAAACCATCTACATCATCTTCAATAACTGTATTTGCAAGTGTAGTAGGATGTTTTTCAACACCATGCACAATATTCCATAGCCTTTTTGCCACCAATACATGACACATCATATATGCCCATAAAATGGGTAATTAGTACCACGCAACTTATCCTCTACAACCAACATACAAAAAACATCATTGGTTTCAACCATGGCCAATGAATAAATACCCAAATGCAGAAAAATGATTGTATCTAAAAAAGCTGAATGGAAATACCCTATCAACCTCTAATAAACCTATAGTAGACTTTGAGGCACTCATATTGGTAAATTCGAAAGCTGTACATATGTTTGACACAAAATGATGAAAATTTTTGCATAGTCATTGCTATAGTGCATTTGGAGGACGAACAAGCTCAACTCAAAATTTTGATGTCATAGAGCAAAGAAGTTTTGAACTTCTAAGTGCCCTGAGTATGCTCATCAAATTTTCATGCGATCTTGGAGGTGGTCAATGACAATGAAGCCACAACCTGCTCTGATACCAATTGTTGGAGTTTGAGGTCTAAAGAAGCACACGAAAAACACAAGGAAGAAGAAGAAGCTTTGAGCACAACACAACATTGGATTAATTACCAAGTGAATGTACAAAGATAAGTGACCCGTTAGGGTTAGAGGCGTATATACAAGCCAAGGGATAAAAACCTATAAAGAGGGAAAAAAGTGCCACGGTGGTCCTAAGTGTGTTCACACACATCACTACCAAAAATATCAACAAATCCAACCATGATGAGTTGCTAGTACACAAATGCTTTGAACAATCATGATTCTGCATGTGGGAGCAAAGGTCTCATCAGAATTAATGCCTCTCTCTTGAGGATAACCTTGGTAAAAAGTCTAGCCTTATACCTATCAACTACTCCATCAAGCTTATGTTTCAATTTTTATACCCATTTAGTGCCAATGGACTTTTTTCTTGGAGGCAAACCACATAAAGACCAAATACCATTTTTCATAATAGCATCATATTTTATTGCATAGTAGGCATCCAATTTTCTAAATTTTATTCTTCATCAAAAGAAATAGGCTCATTCTCATCATAAAGACTAGAGACAACCATTGCATAATAATCTAATGCAGACGAAGCACTCTGAGAGCCTGAACGAGTAGGCTATGTCAAAGGTGCATCTAACTTCCTATCTCTCAAAGTTTGCACTAGATATTTAAGAAACTTTTTTGCCTTTTCTATGGCAGCCCTCTAATCATCAAGTCCATCATGCATTGTCTCCTTAGTACATGAAATTAAGGGCTGAATTGCATCTTCCTAAAAAACAACATCATGTCTAACAAGAATGGGTTTGGTATGTGGATGATATATTTTTCTTAAGCCCTACCACATATAAGGCATCTAAAAATGTGAAGGAAATTCCATCGGGATTAGTCAAAATGAACTTTCCAACTCCCATTACAAGATAAGAGGATTTCTTAGCACATGTGACAACATTCCCTATAGGGGCAAGCTCAAGTGAAGTTGAAAAACTACATTGTGGGGTTATGTGTTTGATTTCACCACTATTAAAGTGCCAAACATCAAATTTTACTATAGACATACACTGCTCATGTGAAGATGGGTCATAGTTGCAAACAGTACTCAATGTCCATTCTTCATTATGAACAAGATCAGTAGACTTTCTTGTAGGTGTAGAGGCTTGTGCAATAACCATTCCAACCTCTTTCTTCTTTGCCTCCTTTGTATCCACTTTAGGAAAAATCTTTATGACATGATTATTTTCCTTACAGTACTTGCAAAACTATTTTTATTTTTTTGTTTTCTTGTTATCTTTGTCTTTCTTCTTTGACTGGGCAACATTAGAAAATTTTTGCTTTTTTGCACGTTTTGTCTGATTGATGTTCTAAGAGGAGGTGGCCTAAAACTCATGTACATCAAGTCTAAAAGATCTAGTTCCATCCTCTCCTTGTAATCATCCTAATATGATTATGTATACTAAAGATAGGAAGGTTTTTCATTATTTTCTTCAAAGTTGTATCCATTTCAATTGTTTTGTCTACTTTCCTTACATGTTATATCTATGCTTAGTGGAGTAGTTTCCACAAGTTCCTTCTCTAGGTTTTCTTCTAGGATTGCATTCTTAACTAGGACTGTATTTCATGGATGTTCCTAAGACTCATATCTCAATATAGGTTCTAACAATATTATTGATCACATGGGTATGTCTGCTTATTGTGTGTTGTGTCCCAAGCTTCTTCTTCTTCCTTGTGTTGTTCGTGTGCTTCCACAAACGTCTAACTCCAACAATTGGTATTGGATCAAGGCGCCGCTTCATCCAGGGCGTCGTAGACACCTCTCCAATTGCAGTCTCAGAATTGCACAAAATTTGGTGAGCATACTCAGCGTGTTTTAGAGATCAAAACAGCTTCTTTCTGGTGCCGAAATTGCGATCTGAGCTCATTTCGGCCTCCGAACGCACTATCATAGTGCTTGTGAAGGCTATTTTGTCTTTCTGTGCCAAAGATATATACAGGTTTGGTTTTCTAGTATAAGCATCTCAAAGTCTGCTATAGGTCTGGCAAAACTTGTTTGGATAGTTCTATTCAACTTTTTCAAATACAATCATTTTTTTGCATCAAGGTATTTTAGTCAGTGGCCATGGCTGAAAGCAGTGATGTATTTTATATGTTGGCTGTTGAGGATAAGTTGGGTGGTACCAACTATCCATTGTGGGCTTATATGATGCTTCATGTATTGGTCGCAAAAGGACTATGGAATATTGTGCAGGGTGTTGAAAGACATCCTGTTACACCTACGATTACAAGTAACATAAATACAAGTACTGAAGCTACTGTAGATGGAGTCGAAGATGGTGATATTCTACAAATTCCTATTCGTGCTGCATTTTTTGCTCCACCTACTAGAGAGCAAATTCGTTGGGATGGCAGAGATGCACACGAACATGCATTGATAGCCTTGCCTGTTAAACGTGACATTATCCCTCACATTCATTCTTGTAGAACAACTAAGGATGCTTGGGATACACTTACCACATTCTACCAGGCTAGGAATGAGGCTCGTGTTGCTTACCTCCGAAAACAATTGGAGAGTGAGCACATGAATGAATGTGATTCTATGGACAATTTTCTGACAAAGATCAAGGATTTGAAGGTACAATTGATTTGTGTTGATGAAGTCCTTCCTGATAGTTCACTTATACACACTGTTCTGAATGGTCTTCCTGACTCATATCAGAGTTTTTCTTCTACTCTTCGCTTGATGATGAAAGGCAATCCAAATGCCTTAACATTTGAAGAGTTAGTTTTTGTTCTATTGCAGGAAGATTGGCCTAGGCAGAATAGGTCTATTATGTGTGTTGTAGATCAAGCTTTCCTAGCTAGTTAGAAGGGCAAAGGAAAATGGAGCTCTTCTACTAGTAAGCAGAAATCTGCTAATTCAGCACATCGAAGAAGGAAGACAAAGATGAGAAGAAACTAGAAAAAATAGAAATTATTTTGCAAAAAATGTAAAGCAAATGATCATGTCATTAAGAGCTATCCGAAACTGGTTGCTAAAGAGGCAAAGAAGAAAGAGGCTAGAATGGTTGTTCTCTACATCAAAAACAGAGTATGCTAATCTTGTGCAAGATGAAGAATGGGAATTTACCACTGTTTGCAGTTTCGACCCATCTTCTCATGAGCCGTGCATGTCTGCAGTAGACTCAGATGTTTGGTACTTTGATAGTAGGGCGACCAAACATGTTGCCTCACAGCGTAATTTTTCCTCTTCACTCGAGCCTTCCTCTATAGGGAATATTATCACATGCACCAACAACTCCTATCCTGTCATGAGAGTTGGTAAGATCATTCTCACTATTGCCGATGGTTGTTCTTTCACTTTTTTAGGTGCTTTATTTGTACCAGGGATCAAGAAAAAATTGTTATCAATTTCTACATTAGCCAAGATTGTCATGGTTGTGAAATTTGTTGATGACAGATGTACAGTTCATGATTTGTCAAATGATCACATGATTATTGCTTCTTGCATTTTATGTCATGTTGTATAAGCTCATAGACTATGAAAGATCTGTGAATGATTCGACATGTGCAGTACATGATTCTCAGGCTATGTCAGATGCAAAGCTTTGGCATGCACGCTTTGGTCATCTGAATTTTGCTAGTTTGCTATGCCTGCAGAAATTTGATATGGTGTCCTCTTTTCCCAAACTTGAGGCACCCAAAAAACATGTTTGTGAAGGCTATATCTTGGGCTAAATGCAGCGTTCCTCCTTTCCAAAAGATGGTTTAGTTTGGGCTATGCAAAAATTGTAGCTTGTACATAGTGATGTATGTGGTCCTATGCAGACAGCTTCTTTTGGAAACTATCTTTACTTTGTGACTTTGATTGATGATTTTTCTAGTCACACACGAGTATATCCACTCAAAGAAAAGTCCAAAGTGTTTATGTGCTTCAAACAGTTTTTGGTTTTGGTTGAAAATATATCACCATGTTAAATGGGCACCCTCCGTACTGATCGAGGGGGGGAATATATGTCTTCTGACTTTAATGCATTTTTGGATGAACGTGGGATAAAACATCAATGTACAGTGGTGTACACACCTCAACATAATGGAGCTGTTGAATGGATGAATATGTCACTCATGGAGATAGCGAGGTGTATGGTCAAGAGCCAGGGTTTACCACATAGTTTCTTGCTTGAGTTTGTCATATGCCTATAGCCCTAACGGGTTACTAATCTTTGTACATTCTAGTGGTAATACATTCAGTATTGTGTGTTGTGCCCCAAGCTTCTTCTTCTTCCTTGTTCTGTTCGCGTGCTTCCGTAGACGTCTAGCTCCATTAATATTTCAAATAGGGTGGAAAACATTTGGCAAAATAATTAGCACTTATTGAAACCATCAAGATCACAATGAAATGATTCTAAGGTCCAAAAAAATTGGACCCTCTAATTTGGAACTATGTAGTCACTAAGTGTAGATCCCCATAAACATATCTAGCAAGGACTCCAAGTCATAGAGTGAAAGTTACTTGGAGATGGCTTAAGATGGTGGTATTTTGATGACCTCAAAATATTGGAGGACATTCAAGAAGGAACGTGGAGAAGAAGAATAAGAATGGTGATTATAGAACCTGATGGGGGAAGTATCTCAACCCCTAAGCAACAACGAAGCACGAATGACCTCCACAAGTATCCTTCTTTGACGTCTGCACACCAAAAGTGCTCTTACTCAAAGCTTATGCAGACAACTCCAGTGAGCTTTTGTAAACCTGTAGTAGACACCAAGAGCTTTCCAACAAGACAAATTTTACTTCAAATGGATGCTTACACAAAGAGAAACAATGTCTACAACATGAGCTAGTTGAATGCTCACAACTGCTAGTCAAGCAGAGACCTCACTTCACTCCAGCAAGTTTTTCTCAGAGATTATACAGAGAATGAATCTCAAACTTGGGTCAACTTCAGAGCACTCTAATAGCTACCCAATGACACCAAAATCATCGCAAATGGATAAATAGAGAAGGAGAACCAGCCCTTACAACAGAGAGCAAAATATTTCCAACAGAGCCTACACACAGAGAGAGATATCAATCACACAACTTCACTAAAATGAATGTTGCTCCCAGATTACTCAGAGAATGCTCCAGAGAATTTGTGAGCATAAAATAGACTCTAATAGCTATCCAATGAGACAAGAATTACATCAAATGGATACAATATGAGGGAGAACCAATGCTAACAACTCAGGGGTAGAGAGTTGCAACACTGCCTACGCACACACATAGATATGTGTTTAGCCTTTTAGCCCAAGGGAAAAAGCCTATACACAATGATATTTTGGTCAAACCTTCTGATGCTAAGTCACCATTTGATCGTCCCAAATCCACAATTTTGATCTGATGTACCACGGGGAAATATGGGCAAATACCTGCACTAAGGGGCCTTCAACTCTAGTGGTTACCTTTTAGCAAACTCTCTTCTCTCACTCTCACACATACCTATGCTTTCACACACTCTCATGCACTCTTACTTCCCCTTTCCCTCTGTTCCTTTCCGTTCTCCTCTTACACACATGCACACACCAACACTTATACACCCTCTCACATGCTGTGGTCGGGTCCAAGCGCGCTTAGGGGTGCACACAGAGTGCCAAGAAAGTGACCTTCACATGAGCTCGGCCATCAAAAGTCCTCTTGAATCGTACAAGCTAGAGAGTTTGGATGATCTGACTCTCTTTCCAACATACAATACATCATATCTTATCCTCCAAATTGAAGCATTGATATGGGAACTCTCAATATTGACTACTCAGTACCTCCTATAGAACCCTCGTAGCCTTGTGGCACATACATTCTCGTTATCATGTAAAGTTCATACGTGATCAAGCTCTAACTTGTTTGCCTCATGTGACCCTCCACTTGTTAAGGGTTTGTATAATGTATGAAAAGTTTCATTCACGGTGTGCTAATGCATCAATCAATAGTTACACTTAAAAGACTCAAAGCGCAATTCATGTTTGTTTTTAAGAAAATATAATCTTGACGTTTATTTTATATTATACTAATTGTAGGTGCAAGAAAAATAACAAAATTTGTAGGTCCACTAACTTAGAGTACACACAAAATACAGAATAATCTAAAACGTTGTCTAAAAGTATTCTTCGATGTGTATAGTAATGATCAAATGCATTGTCTACACCATCACGTCAGAAAGCAGTTCTTCAAATCCTTCATATCTGTTCAAATCCCTACAATGTATTCATCACTTGTATGAGGTTTTAACCACAATGCTCGAAAGGTCATTGATTTTCCGTTAAAGCAAATTCACATCGCAAACGGAGTACAATCGAATTCATTCATCGAGTATTAAGATGTTGATACATTCGCATGATTCCGCCGAAATACATCATGGGAACAAGGAAAACACAGAAGTCATGAGAATTCAATCAACAAACTATTCCTATTCTTTATGCGTGCAAAACAATATTACACCTTTTATGTTGACAATGATTTTCATGCGCTCGCATATGACATATTTGAGTTGTTGCACAATAGAATTCAACCCAAATAAAATTAAAACTTACATTTATCTAGCTCTGTGTATTGGAACACATGACTGAGAAGAAGCCCAAATACACGAACAGCTGGGCTAATAGATATCGCTCCATAATCTCTGGATTTCGTGAATCATCCGTACAAAGCAAATTGTTGCTGTACTAAACTCTGTTCTTAAACTGTGTAAACATTGGTTGTTAACTTAGAAATGTTAATGCACTTCATTGTACCCATGAATATGCATTTAAGTTAACATATTCTCAAATCCTCCAGCAATTATAGTCTCTCATCACGTTTACTGTCAGCGATAAATTCACCATCTGTATATAAATTGAAATCTGTATGTCCTCGCTATGTAGGCAAGTATAGACATCCTTAATCTCTGCATCAAAACATGCAACGGTTGCTCAAGTACTCTTCCTCTCGGAAGTAGTGCCAAACTCCTCTTATGTCCGCCTCACCAACTCTTTGAAGAACAATCCTACTCAGCTTCCGAACTCACTCTCGTATGCCTCCTCCTTCGGTAGAACAAAGTAAAACTGGCGAAACCACTGTGTTTTGTATCTCTCGATCAACCTCTGAGATGCGCTCCTCCGCTTTTTGCTTCGAGTGCAGAGCTATCTCCTAAAACCCACAGGATTCCTGGCCGCTTCCCACAGAGCCTCTGGATGAAGAGCTTGTACTGCCCAGGTAGACACGAACCTGTTGCTCTTTGAATGTGCTGACAATAAGATAAAATCCCCCTCCTTCCGATCTCTGCTCAGACGACGAGAGCCCCCTACAAAACCTTTCGCTTAGGGTATATATCCCTGGCCAACAACAGAGCACCTATAGATAAGATGCGCAACAGCCACAAAAAAACCATCATGTATGCGCATTTTTTTTTTTTTAAGAGGGGCCTTCCCCTCGATTCCTGACTCCACACCTCCGTAAGATTTTCCACCTTTCATTCCTCTGCTCCAGCTGCCACACAAAAATCAACTGTCCTCTTCGATTATCCACCTATAAAAGAAAGGTCCTCCACACCTTGTTCTGGTTATCACCAAAAGCTCCTCTTGTGTCACCAAAGAGTTCCCAGGCCTCATGTTCTGCTTCAAAGCATCCAATTTTAATGTGACATTGCATGCCAAAAGCTCCTGCAAACCTGAAATCAAACATATTTTCCTGCCAAATAGAACCGCATTAGTGCATAAAAACCAACCATTTTGTGAGCTAACATACTCCCCTCTTCTTATTTGCGAAGTCTTCCTCGACAAGCCATTCTTGCTGCAAAAAAAAAATCCAAACAACCATGAACATGTCAATTTACAATTGGTTCGCATACCTTTTCATCGAGCCATCATTCCAAGTGGACCTGCACTCATTGAAGCTATTAGTGCTAAAAAAATCACTCATGAATACATACAAATCAGTCACTCCTAAAATGATCCAAGAACATGCACATATTTGCAACTCCATTTTCAACATGCATCAAATTGCTCATGCATCCCATTATGAAAATAGTCTCAACCAAAATAAACATGCATACCTTTCCATGTTTTACACATGCGACTATCATTGCGGAAAACAGAAAAGAAAATACCGAAATAAACAACAACAACTGAAATGAATCCAACAGGAGATGCAACATACCCAAAATGCATTCCCCATTATTGACCTACTATTCGCTATATACAATCATTTCATGACTAGACACTCCCTAAGAATCCCCATCGTCGTCCCACAAAAGCCATCGAGACCCGAGTACAAGTCAAGACCTACATAAAAAACCTGGAGTGTCCCACACACTGGAAAACCCTCGGATAGAGCACACAAGTTATAAAGCAAAACCGGTGTATTACCTCGCTAAAGCCTCATCCATAAGTACATATAGAGTCTCCGTTCCTTCAAGAATGTTGATTCAAAGTGAACTGATCTGTCATAAGCCATCATATACCAATCACACAAGCAAATAACGTTCCCTTCCAGGCGATCGTCGCCCTCTCCTCTCTCTCTCTCCCCCTTAGGAGTGGGGAATAATTTCATAGGTAAATTTTATTTTAATCATACGTTGGCCTACGTTGACATTGGATGCGATTCGTGGACCTGACCACCCGATCAGGTTGATTCCACCCATCTACCAATGCAATGCAGCGCACAACACACAAACACACAATGATAACACATAACATATATCAGCTAGCCCATAACGAAGCTGGATACGGCTCATGGTCATGACTACCCAGCCACGATGGCTCCACCTACCTACCAACCCGTTATGGCGCATAGCTAAGACATAAACATATACATCCCAAGCCTATGGCAAAACTAGCTGCGGCTCATGGTCCTAAACACCCCGCTAGGATAAATCCACCCACCTACTAGCCCACCATAGCGCATTGGTACGATCACAGCAACACAAAATTTTTCTTTTCTTTTCTTTTTCTTCTCTTTTTTTTCATAGTTAATTAATTACCCAAGTCTTGAGAATTAGGGAGAGGAAGAAAGGGATTTTCCTCACTTTTCCCACACATGCATGCAAACATATACACTCCAGCCTTTGACAGATCAACCACCTCTTCACTCCATTCTCTCAATTACAAACACTACATATGTATTCATCGATTTGACTTTTCACTAGGTAACTACAACTAGCTATGCCTTAGTCCCTCCTGTACCTATCCTTAGACGATCTAGAATGTGGGTCTCCGGGATGTCTCATGTAGCCTCACATCATACTCGCATCCCAACGACTTCCCTAGGGCGAGTCAGGCTCAACTTCAGGAGCTCCGTCATCACTTCCTATCGTTAACACATCTGCCCAAGCCCAATAGATATCATTACTTCGTTAGGCAATTCCATTGTGCTGTCATAGTAGAAGTACCGATCCTTGGCATATCCAGCCCAACTAAGTAGATACGCTTCGAATTTGGGAAATGGAAAGTCAATGTCCATACCTTGATTCCAGAAGCATACAAGCCAGTGTGCCTCCTCCACGTCATAGTTTGTCTGTAAGCTCTCAACCGATATCTCCATGCTTTCTAACGCTTGATCTGAAAAATATACAACAAGGTCGAACAGAGCGCTTTGGTATACTTGATCAGCCATCGGTCGCCTAGTCCTCAGTGATCCTGCATAGTAACACACACTTGGTTTACCAGTTTCTACAATTCCAGCAAACAAAAGGTAAATTGAATGAACAAGTAGAGAAAGGCCTTCTCGCTTCGTTCTCGTATCCAACCACACATCTCTCATAAGAACATCCAAATCACACAAAAAAGTGCCATCATCCAACGGCTCACTCTAAGTCTTGTCCATGCACATTCACCTATCGATCCTTGTACGTTCTGCTTGCTATCCTGACATCTAATCCAATCAAACCTCCTTCGAATAACTCTGGCATGCTCGGCATGAGCCAATCCTAAATCCTTTAGGTCGTCGCCATTCCTACACGTCTTCTTTGCATGAAGCACTTTACTCACTATACTCTTTTCTGGTGCATTTCCTAATGCATGTTCTTTGTCCAATCTTTCCTGTCTGAAAATCCTCTCTTCACCACCATCTTGGTTCTCTCTATCTCTTGCTTTCAAGAGGTTCTCCTTTCGACCAACTAATTCCTTACTAGAACTAACCTGATCCACACACCACTTTTCTCTCCCGGATTTACCTTTGCCTTGGTGCTCTCCTTTGCATGTATCGTTGCTCATGGCATCATGTACTCTCCTGGTACTAGACAACAGTTTGCTGTCTTGGTCCCTTGTCAACATTTGATGAGATCCTTGATCACGAGTTCCAGAAGAGCATTTCCCATTTTTCGAAGAGTTTTCTCTCCTTGCATGAGGATCCACCACCTGACTTATTTTCTTCTCTTTCTCCAATGGGTCGATGTGCATTGTATAGCACTCAGCATCGCCTGTACTTGCCAACCATCCTAGTAGTTCCTGATCAAAATCGTCGTTATAGAGCAATGGATTTTGATATTCTCCCATCTTCTTGTCTTGCTTCTTGGAGAGCTGCAAGTTGAACCCGTCTTGGAGCAGATTCTTGTAGGTATCTGTGTTCAAAGAAAACCTAGCTCGTGCCATCTCTTGCCTTCCTTTCTTCTTTTCTTTCTTTTCCATCTCATCGACTATTAGTCTTCTTCTTGTCGATCAAGTTTGGGGATACTTGGATTTGAATCCGATCAGACTTTGGCCCTATTGAAATAAAACCTTTGCGCCAGTCATGTACACAATCAGCCTGCATCAGCCATGGTCGCCCTAGTAAGATCGAGAAGGTAGCCTCTGAGGTCCTTGGTCTTACTATCAGATAATCAACTTTAAACTCTAGACCGCCCACAACTGTGCTTACATTCCTCAAAAGACCTGCAGGCTTCACTTGTGTTTGATCTGCCATTCTCAAGGACATCGGAGTTTCTTCCATGTGGTTGAGGCCCAAAGCTTTCATCATGAACTCAGTCATTAGGTTGACTGTGGCTCCACTATCTAACTGAGCAACAGGGACTGCATACCCTTTAATCTCGACTGTCACAGCTGGAGCATTCGAATCAATTTGCATCGTAATACTTTGAATGATCCCTTGGACATCTTTATCTTGTCCCTTTTTATCTCGAGCTTTCCTCGGCTTCTTAATAGAACTGTTGAATTGTTTCCTATAAGCAGGTGAGCATTTCAGCAATGTGCCAATGTCTAGCGTGACTTCCGTGTCCGCGAGCAACTTTACAATGTCCACTTCCTCCAAACTTTGTCTTTCCTTCCTACTCTTAGGAGCCTTCAATCTTTCAGGGAATGGTGCTATGCCTGGCACAAACTCCTTGGTCACTGGTGGAAGAATCTCTATCTCTTCCCCATTCTCAAACTCTTGCTGCTCAGCAAATCCTCCAACTTGGTTTTCTACCTCTTCGTGTTCGGGTATCTTCTCTTGGCTTGCTTCTTCGCTTTCGCCTTATCGATGTTTCTTTGAATACTCTTGAGTTCTTGTCTACCGCCACAGTTGGCTCTTTATGTGGTTTCTTGGCCTGGTAAGCATCTACAAAGTGCATTGATGAGCTAGAGCCTTCTTGAGGGTTCGGTGTCATGAACACTACTCCGATTGTAGGAACGTGCTCTTGAGCTCTCGATGTGGAATGCATCTGAGTATCAACATAATTCGAGGACCCTACTGGTCCTTTTTCCTTGCCGGCGGTAGCTCTTCGTTTTGGACAATCTTCATCAAAGTGGCCCTCTCCACTACAGTACCTACATAGTGGGGTATAATCAATTGGTTTCTTTTCGTTTGGGCATCTAGATTGTGTATGGCCAAAGCCATGGCATCTCCAGCACTGGATTGGACCATCTCTTCTTTGATCACGTGTGGCTCCTCTTGGATAGTCTCCTCCTTGACCCTGAGCACCATATCCATAAGTAGGTCTGTTTTCCCAACGAGATGTAGGTGGGACACTTTGAGCGGGCAATCCCGTGTAAGGTCTTTCTCTTGTATCTCCTGATTTCATGGTCCTCTCCTCATAGGCTCTCTTGTTGTAACATCGGTCCTCCGTGTGATTTGTTCTTCCACAAAAAGTACAACGTATCCTAGGTGGTGATCTATCTGTGAATACTCTCGAGACTGTAGGGCATTCTGAAGCCAAATGGCCGTAACCATGGCACTTTCCGCACCATGTGTTCGATCTAAACACTTGATTCGGGTTTGTAGTTACCTCTGGTTTTACTGTGTATGTTTCCTAGGTCATTGTGGTAGCTTTTATAGCTTGCGTGACCAACTCCAATACTCGTTCTTCAGTTAGTGTAGGCTTTACCTCGCCTGGCGTGCTAGTGGCAGCTACAAAAGCTGGAGTCGTCAATGCGGGACTTCCTTGGCCAGGATCTTTTATTGGTATGTTACCTGGGCCTCCCATTGGCTCGTATAAGAGCTCCATCTTCCTCTGTTGACATAATTGTACTTCCTCCCAAAGCCTTGCTTGTTCCTTAGCATCCATTAAAGTTGCCGGTCTTGTCAGGCTGATATGTTGCTGTGCCGTAGGATCTCTCAATCCCGAAATGAATCTTCTTTTCAATGTCTCATCGTTCGGGGCATTCGCGCCCATCTTTCTTACCAACGTTTCCATTCTCTGAATGTAGTTATCGATGCTCTCATTGACTCCTTGTCGCAAGTAATCCATCTGTTGGGCCAATCTATCTTGGAAGCCTTGTCGTCGAAACTTTGCCAAGAACGCTTCCTTGAGCATCTGATAAGTTCCACACTCTTGAGGTGTCAAATTCCCATACCAGTTGGCTGCCTCATCATGAAGAGTAGCCGGAAAGATCCTCAACCTTTGAGCCTGGTCTACTACCTCATTGGCCGCACACGTAACCTCAAACAATTGGATAAAACTATCTGGGTCCTCGTCCTAAGCACCTGAGAACTTGGTGAAATCCCCCAAGTGAACCGAAATCCGCTGAGCCATTTCAAACAGAGGTGTGATGTCAATATCACTTCGATCCCAGAAATTTAGCACACGCGGCCTCAGGATCCCTCCTTCAAACTTTCACACTTGATTCGCGACTCTCCTACGGGAGTACACGTTTTTGGCAGATTTCTTCGAGCTAGTAGAGGTTGACTCAACTTGCGATTCCCACCTCTTCCTTTCTCTTTCAAGGGCTCTTCTCTGAGCGCGTTCCTCTCTTTGAGTTTGTGTTGCTCCTGAGGATGAGCTCCCCTCACTCATGTACTAGATCTGGAGTCCGCAAGCTCGGCCAACATGTGGCGCTAGGCGAACCTATGGCACTCTCTTATACAGACGTGCCAAGATTTTCTCGGCAAACGCACCAAAATGTTTAGCCTTTTAGCCCAAGGGAAAAAGCCTATACACAATGATATTTTGGTCAAACCTTCTGATGCTAAGTTACCATTTGATCGTAACAAATCCACAATTTCGATCTGATGTACCGCGGGGAGATATGGGCAAATACCTGCACTAAGGGGCCTTCAACTCTAGTGGTTACCTTTTAGCAAACTCTCTTCTCTCACTCTCACACATACCTATGCTTTCACACACTCTCATGCACTCTTACTTCCCCTTTCCCTCTGTTCCTTTCCGTTCTCCTCTTACACACATGCACACACCAACACTTATACACCCTCTCACATGCTGTGGTCGGGTCCAAGCGCGCTTAGGGGTGCACACAGAGTGCCAAGAAAGTGACCTTCACATGAGCTCGGTCATCAAAAGCCCTCTTGAATCGTACAAGCTAGAGAGTTTGGATGCTCTGACTCTCTTTCCAACATACAATACATCATATCTTATCCTCCAAATTGAAGCATTGATATGGGAACTCTCAATATTGACTACTCAGTACCTCCTATAGAACCCTCGTAGCCTTGTGTCACATACATTCTCGTTATCATGTAAAGTTCATACGTGATCAGGCTCTAACTTGTTTGCCTCATGTGACCCTCCACTTGTTAAGGGTTTGTATAATGTATGAAAAGTTTCATTCACGGTGTGCTAATGCGTCAATCAATAGTTACACTTAAAAGACTCAAAGCGCAATTCATGTTTGTTTTTAAGAAAATATAATCTTGACATTTATTTTATATTATAATAATTGTAGGTGCAAGAAAACTAACGAAATTTGCAGGTCCACTAACTTAGAGTACACACAAAATACAGAATAATCTAAAACGTTGTCTAAAAGTATTCTTCGATGTGTACAGTAATGATCAAATGCATTGCCTACACCATCACGTCAGAAAGCAGTTCTTCAAATCCTTCATATCTGTTCAAATCCCTACAATGTATTTATCACTTGTATGAGGTTTTAACCACAATGCTCGAAAGGTCATTGATTTTCCGTTAAAGCAAATTCACATCGCAAACGGAGTACAATCGAATTCATTCATCGAGTATTAAGATGTTGATACATTCGCATGATTCCGCCGAAATACATCATGGGAACAAGGAAAACACAGAAGTCATGAGAATTCAATCAACAAACTATTCCTATTCTTTATGCGTGCAAAACAATATTACACCTTTTATGTTGACAATGATTTTCATGCGCTCGCATATGACATATTTGGGTTGTTGCACAATAGAATTCAACCCAAATAAAATTAAAACTTACATTTATCTAGCTCTGTGTATTGGAACACATGACTGAGAAGAAGCCCAAATACACGAACAGCTGGGCTAATAGATATCGCTCCATAATCTCTGGATTTCGTGAATCATCCGTACAAAGCAAACTGTTGCTGTACTAAACTCTGTTCTTAAACCGTGTAGACATTGGTTGTTAACTTAGAAACGTTAATGCACTTCATTGTACCCATGAATATGCATTTAAGTTAACATATTCTCAAATCCTCCAACAATTACAGTCTCTCATCACGTTTACTGTCAGCGATAAATTCACCATCTGTATATAAATTGAAATCTGTATGTCCTCGCTATGTAGGCAAGTATAGACATCCTTAATCTCTGCATCAAAACATGCAACGGTTGCTCAAGTACTCTTCCTCTTGGAAGTAGTGCCAAACTCCTCTTATGTCCGCCTCACCAACTCTTTGAAGAACAATCCTACTCAGCTTCCGAACTCACTCTCATATGCCTCCTCCTTCCGTAGAACAAAGTAAAACTGGCGAAACCACTGTGTTTTGTATCTCTCGATCAACCTCTGAGATGCGCTCCTCCGCTTTTTGCTTCGAGTGCAGAGCTATCTCCTAAAACCCACACGATTCTTGGCCGCTTCCCACAGAGCCTCTGGATGAAGAGCTTGTACTGCCCAGGTAGACACGAACCTGTTGCTCTTTGAATGTGCTGACAATTAGATAAAATCCCCCTCCTTCCGATCTCTGCTCAGACGACGAGAGCCCCCCCTACAAAACCTTTCGCTTAGGGTATATATCCCTGGCCAACAACAGAGCACCTATAGATAAGATGCCCAGCAGCCACAAAAAAACCATCATGTAGGCGCATTTTTCTTTTTTAAGAGGGGCCTTCCCCTCGATTCCTGACTCCACACCTCTGTAAGATTTTCCACCTTTCATTCCTCTTCTCCAGCTACCACACAAAAATCAACTGTCCTCTTCGATTATCCACCTATAAAAGAAAGGTCCTCCACACCTTGTTCTGGTTATCACCAAAAGCTCCTCTTGTGTCACCAAAGAGTTCCCAGGCCTCATGTTCTGCTTCAAAGCATCCAATTTTAATGCGACATTGCATGCCGAAAGCTCCTGCAAACCTGAAATCAAACATATTTTCCTACCAAATAGAACCGCATTAGTGCATAAAAACCAACCATTTTGTGAGCTAACAATATGCCTACTAAAAGAAAACAACCAAGCAAGCAAGGGGCTTGCTTATCAAAACTCCAGCACTTAGTGCTCACTTTACATGAGCTAAAACTCCAAGAAGATGGCCCCAAAAGAAGTCGGGATACATGCTCCTTTTATAGTGAGAAGTGTGCCCCTAAAATCTAGGAACTACCTTTCCAAATCAGCCTCCTAACTTGGAGGAATTAGTTGAGATGATTTGGGGAGTGGTTGAGTGTCTTTTCTTGATGGAACCTCGTGGCTTTTGGCTTCCTTTGATTGCTCCACATGTCCATAAAAGATTCCCCACGAATTTGTAGCTTGAAGCTTGACTTTTAACACTCCCCCTCAAGCTTCAATTCTTCGTCTTCATCCAAGCTCCTTCATGTTGATGCATTGCTTGAATTTTGAAATCTTCATCCCATCCAAAGCCTTTGTAAACATGTCGGCAACTTGGTCCTTGGTACCAATATGATGTACTGAAACTTCCTTGGATATCACCTTTTCCCTTATGAAGTGATAATTCACTTCAATATGCTTGGTTCTAGCATGATAGACAGGATTTGATGCTAGATGAATGCTACTCATGTTGTCACAAAAAATTGGATATGTGTCAACCTGTAAATTAAGCTCCATAAATAACTTCTTAATCCACATTAGCTCACATGTGACTTGAGCCAAAGCTCTATACTCAGCCTCGGTGGAAGATAATGCCACGGTGGGTTGCTTCTTTGAAATCCATGAGATGATCTTGCTACCTAGCATGACTAGGTAACCACTTGTACTTCTTCTATCCTCCTTAGAACCGGCCCAATCCGCATCAGAATAAGCTTTGACCTGCATATCATCATCAAATGAATAGAACAATCCTTCATTTATAGTTGTCTTGAGATATCGTAACATTCTTCTTGCAGCTTGCAAGTGTGTAGTCCTTTGACTATGCATAAATTGTGATAACACTCCAACTCCATATGCTATGTCAGGCCTAGTTATTGTGGCATAATTGAAAGAGCCTACAATAGATCGATACAAAGTTACATCCTCTAATGGCTCTCCATCAATGGAGCTTAGCTTTACATTAACTTCCATGGGATTTGAAATAGGCTTGCAATGTAGCATCCCAAACCTCTCAAGTAGGTCTAGAATATACTTCCTTTGTATGAGCATAATACCTTGTTCTTTGTATACAACTTCAATGCCAAGAAAATACCTAAGATATCCAAGATCAGATACCCTAAACTCCTTTCCAAGCTTTGCCTTGATCTCCTCAATGCCCTTTGTATCATTACCTGTAATGATAAGATCATCTACATACACACACATGTAGACTACAAGTTCTCCTCTTTGTTTGATGAAGAGAGATGGATCCGCCTTCCATTGATTGTAACCACATTTGATCAAATAGTCCACCAATCTTTGGTTCCAAGCCCTTGGAGCTTGCTTTAGGCCATAAAGTGCCTTTTTCAACCTACAAACATGATGTGGAAACTCTTTATGAACAAAACCTAGTGGTTGCTCCATGTATACCTCTTCTTCCAAGTCTCCATTGAGAAAGGCATTCTTGATATCCAATTGGAAAAGCTTCCATCCTTTGCTAGCAGCCATTGCAATGACTGTCCTAATGGTGCTCATCTTTGCCACGGGGCTGAATGTCTCTTCAAAGTCCACTCCATAGATTTGTGCAAAACCCTTGGCCACCAATCTTGCTTTGAACTTAGAAATAGATCCATCTGAATTCCTCTTTACTTTATACACCCACTTATTACCTATTACCTTCATGTTATCCTTCTTGGGCACTAGAGTCCATGTTTGATTTTCCTCAAGTGCGTCGATCTCTTCTTGCATTGCCTCTTTCCATTCGGTGTACCTGCTTGCATCTTCATAGCAATCGGGCTCATGATCTTCTACTACTTTGTTCATATATGCATAATGTGTTGCCATGTATGAATCATAAGTAAACCTTTGAGTTGGATACTTAACTCTAGAAGACTTCCTTTCTTCACCTTTTGGAGGAATAAACCTCCTTTGCCTTGGGAACTTGATCTCTTTCTTTGACCTGCCTTCTTTCTCCATCATGTGTCCTTCATCATCTTCAGCTTCATTACCTTCTTCATCCAACTCCACCAATGTTGCTTTGCCTTTGTTGATTGATTGTGCTTCATAGCTTGATGAAGATCTCCCCCTCCATGGTGAGTTCATGCTTGAACTATCTTCATTGATGGAACACCTTGGGCCGCTTAGCTCTAGGTCGATTTGTTCTTCATCATGTCCATGCTTTTCTTCTTCATAGTCCTGCATACAATCATACTTCTTATACCAAGGGAGTAGCTCATCAAATGCTACATCCCTTGATATCCTCAAGTCCTTTGTGTTTGAGTTGAAGCACCTGTAACCTTTATGATCATTGGAATATCCTAGAAACACACACTTTTCTACATTTGGTTGTAGCTTGTGCCTCAATTCACTTGGCACATGTACATAACAAGTACATCCAAATATCTTCAAGTGGGAAAGATCAGGTTTCTTACCATAATAGGCTTGATATGGTGTCAAGCCATGGATCCCTGAGGTAGGAGCCCTATTCATAAGATACACAGCGGTATTTGCTGCATCACTCCAAAACATGTTAGGTACATTCATCTCATTAAGCATTGCTCTAGCGATCTCGGCAATGTATCTATTCTTTCTCTCTGCTACTCCATTTTGTTGGGGTGTGTACCTGCATGTTACTTGCCTCTTGATGCCTTGATCCATTAAAAAATCAGAAAACTCATTGGAGAAATATTCTCCCCCTCTATCGGACCTTAGCTTCTTTATATATGTACCTGTTTCCTTTTCTACCATTGCCTTGAATGCTTTGAAACATGTAAACATATCTGATTTGTTTTTTATGAAATAAACCCAAACCATCCTTGTGCAATCATCTATAAAAGTGACAAAGTACTTGTTACCTCCAATGGATTGCTCTTTGGTTGGCCCCCACACATCTGTATGTATCAACTCCAATGGATGTTGGCTTATATAGCCACTCTTCTTGAATGGAAGTCTCGCTTGCTTCCCTAGTTGACAAGATTCACATAAATGCTTCATACCTTGTCCTTGGAAGTTGGGAAGACCTTCAACCAGCCTCTTGAATTGCATTTCCTTCATTCTTTGTATGTTGATGTGACCTATCCTCTTGTGCCACAAGTCCAACTCTGAAATCCTCTTGTTTCCATATGTGAAGTAGACATGTTGAGTGGAATGAGAATTTACCTCCAAAGTGAAGAGTCTCCCTTGCTTCTTTCCTCTTGCTATGACCTTGTAACCTTGCTTAGGGTTCTCCACAAAGCATCCACCTTTGTTGAACCTTACTTGATAGCCTCTTTCAACCATTTTCCCAACGGACACCAAGTTCTTTGTGATTGTAGGTACATGCAAGACATCCTTGAGACATCTTCCTTCCTCCTTGTCATCCAAAGCTACATCTCCAACATGGGAGATCTCATGGGCTGTATCATCACCTGTTTCTACATGTCCTTTACCATTTGGGAACATGTAGATTAGTAAACCAAGAAGAATTGCAACTCATATGGTTGCTACATCCACTATCAATATACCAAGTGTTATCTACTTTTCTTAAATTCCCATTCATGTGCATCATCAAGAGATTGTCATTTTTTGAACTTGTAGAAGCATAATTACCTTGGCCTTTGTATGAAGAACCTTGATTATAGCTCCTTTGGTTTCCTCCTTGGTAGCAATCTCTAGCATAGTGGCCAAACTTGCCACATATGTAACATCCTTCGCCATCTTGATTCCTGTTTTGTTGATGTCGTCCTCCTCTTCCTCTTGTTCTTCCTCTCCCTCTTTGTGATGAGGTGCCTTGGTCATGTCCTTAATTGCTTGAGTGGCCTTGCCTTCCTCCAAACCTTCCTTTGCCCCTTCCTTGTCCTCGTCTTCCTTTGCCCCTTTCATTACCTGCATAGAAAACTTGTGCATCCTTGCTTTTAGTTGAACTTCCACCTATGTTCATTTCTTCGGTGACCATGAGAGCAACCAATTGCTCAAAATCGGGAAGATTATCCCTTACACATACTGAAGTGGTAAAGGGTTTCCACTTCTCATCATCTCTCAAACCATTGAGAGTATAAGCCACAAGATCGTCATCGTCTACGTGGCTTCCAATGGATCCCAATGCATCTGATAACTCCTTGACCTTAAGTATGTAGTCATTTATGCTACTCCTTGAGCTCTTCATAAGGTTGTTGAGCTCATTCTTGAGTTGGATCTTCCTTGCTTTGGTGCTTGTTGAATAAAGCCTTTCAAGTGTCTCCCATACCTTCATGCTTGAATCCAAGTCCTGGATATGGCCGATCATGCTATTGCTAATGTGTTGGGAAATGATAAAGATAACCCTCTTGTCTCTTTCATTCCATTCCCTAAAGGCCCTTCTCTGGTCATTGGTTGAATTCTCATCCAACCTAGGTCTTGGTTCACTTCCACTAATCAACCCCCAAAGGCCCTTGCCCATAAGATAGTTGGAGACCCTAAATCTCCATGGTTGATAGTTCCCTTTGTCTAGCTTTTCAATTTGAGTGTTGAAGTCTCCCATATCTATTCTTTGATACTTGACGTAGCCCTTGGCTAATGCTCCAATGTGTGTAAAAATGAAAATGAGGCTCTGAGGTTACCTCAATCCAAAGCTTTCCTTAGATGGACACCTTGTGCTCTTGAAACTTTGAGTAGAATAGCTCCCCCTTGATGTGAGCTACCTCCAAGAAGCTTTTGTTGATGCAAATCTTCAACCACCAACTCCAAGAGGTCTTCTTGCTTGTATGTGATGCCTCCAAGATGCCCAAATGCTCTGATACCACTGATGGGGGAAGTATCTCAACCCCTAAGCAACGACGAAGCGCGAATGACCTCCACAGGTATCCTTCTTTGACCTCTGCACACCAAAAGTGCTCTTACTCAGAGCTTATGCGGACAACTCCAGTGAGCTTTTGTAAACCTGTAGTAGACACCAAGAGCTTTCCAACAAGACAAATTTTACTTCAAATGGATGCTTACACAAAGAGAAACAATGTCTACAACATGAGCTAGTTGAATGCTCACAACTGCTAGTCAAGCAGAGACCTCACTTCACTCCAGCAAGTTTTTCTCAGAGATTATATATAGAATGAATCTTAAACTTAGGTCAACCTTAGAGCACTCTAATAGCTACCCAATGACACCAAAATCATAGAAAATGGATAAATATAGAAGGAGAACCAGCCCTTACAACAGAGAGCAAAATATTTCCAACAAAGCCTACACACAGAGAGAGATATCAATCACACAACTTCACTAAAATGAATGTTGCTCCCAGATTACTTAGAGAATGCTCCAGAGAATTTGTGAGCATAAAATAGACTCTAATAGCTATCCAATGAGACAAGAATTACATCAAATGGATACAATATGAGGGAGAACCAATGCTAACAACTCAGGGGTAGAGAGTTGCAACACTGCCTGCGCACACACATAGATATGCCTACTAAAAGAAAACAACCAAGCAAGCAAGGGGCTAGCTTAAGCAAGGGTCTTGCTTATCAAAACTCCAGCACTTAGTGCTCACTTTACATGAGCTAAAACTCCAAGAAGATGGCCCCAAAAGAAGTCGGGATACATGCTTCTTTTATAGTGAGAAGTGTGCCCCTAAAATCTAGGAACTACCTTTCCAAATCAGCCTCCTAACTTGGAGGAATTAGTTGAGATGATTTGGGGAGTGGTTGAGTGACTTTTCTTGATGGAATCTCGTGGCTTTTGGCTTCCTTTGATTGCTCCACATGTCCATAAAAGATTCCCCACGAATTTGTAGCTTGAAGCTTGACTTTTAACAGAACCATCATCAAATTTGAATTCTTGAACCATTAAGAAGTATTCATATTTTTAGGTGGATTCCACATGATG
The DNA here is from genome assembly GCA_020310875.1 of Ceratopteris richardii. Taxonomy (NCBI): domain Eukaryota; kingdom Viridiplantae; phylum Streptophyta; class Polypodiopsida; order Polypodiales; family Pteridaceae; genus Ceratopteris; species Ceratopteris richardii. The sequence goes on along the minus strand of CM035427.1, from coordinate 175,057,973 downwards.
ACAAATAGATTGAATGTTGACTTTCAGCCCTTGGAATGATGTTTGTGGTGAAATTGGCAGTTCATAGGTACATTGATAGACTAGGTATCACATACTTTCCTAGAAATTGAGCCAAAACAAATTAATGAGATAGGAGAACTTCCATAAGAAGAAGAAATGAGGAGATACAAGTAAGATTTACCTATGATTACCGTACCACAAGGAAAATCCATAATTTTGCATTATAAAAAGATTTCTTGAATAGATTGTGATTAACCTTGAATTTTGCTTTATGTAGATGGGATATTAGATGAGGTATATTAGAGAGACTTCATGTCAAACAAATTGGTGGAAGATTGCACGTTACTCATAGTCATGAAGAATCCTATGAACCCACAAGAGCCACCAAATTTTTTAGATGCAAAAAAAGAGATGTTATATAAAAGTTGTGGAAAAGGAAATTTTGCGTATAAATGTAGATATTCGTTGCCTAGAAATCAGTCAATGTTTGGATCCCTACAAAATGAAAAGGGAGAAGCAATAAGCTTGGGAGAAACTTTGTAATCCCTAATACTACCCAACTTCTGAGAAGGGGTTTTTTAGACCATTAACAATCTCATCAGATGAGGCAACTAGAACTAACCTATAAACTTAGGGAAAAACTCAAGGTAGAATAATGATAGAATTTGGAGATCCTCCTCAAAGAATTGAAGGAGATAATTTGAGAATATTGAGACCCTCCTAGGTAGAAAAATGCATCAAGAACCACTATGATGAAACATGAGATCCTTATGATCATGTTGTTGAATTTAAGCAAATCCTTAAATCCAAACAAATAGAAGAATACTTTACAAAATACAAAGCCTTTGGATTGAAATCAGATGGAACTTCCCTTTCTTGGTTTTAGACCTTACAATGGAGAGTGTATAGGGATATTGATAGCCTTCTTAAGGATTTCATAACCAAGTTCTCAAAAAATGTGTGAAGCATGGGATAGTCACCCTACTCAATGAATTTAAATAATAACCACATCAGGACACTTGAGTGGTTGAAAGAAGATTTAGACAAGATGTAGATACATGTCCATATTAAGAAATAAATATAGAACTTAGATTGATACCACTCTTTTTAGATGGATCACTAGAAACATATGTGCAATTAAGGGATGCGGGCCATTTTCAACAATGCCAAACTTTGGGTGAATTCATCAAAGAGATAATGGATCTACAAGAAAAATCTATTCAAGACCTTGGCTTGCCAACGATTCAAAAAAAGGACTATTTAAACACTACTGGTAGAAGAAGTACCAAAACTTTGTCTCCACATCCAATGAAGGATTTAGCAATCGATATTTCCAAACACCTAAGCTCAGGGTTCAAAAATAGATTCAATGGCATCTCATGTTGATATATTTAGGTAGTGATGTGTGTGAACACACTAGGACCACCGAGGCACTTTTTTCCCTCTTTAGGAGGTTTTTTCCCCTGTGTGGTCTAATTCCCTGCCCCAATCATTCAAAATTTCATCTAGTTTGCATACGAAAAAGAACTGAGTCAAATGTAAAGTATGGAAAGAATGAAAAGGGTGGAAGAGAACATCCCTGCCTATTTCCTTGTTTAAGCCATGTGCCATCTGGCTCTCCATAGCTCAAACATGTGAATTAGGTGGATACAAAGTGACTTTAGCTAAATTACTACCTTGGTCCATTGCTTTGCACCACTTGTGCATGGACCTAGCAAAATAGATGAATGCTACTTAAGGTTTCCTTATCAGATTCATCTCTTAAGTTAGAATCCAACTTGTTCTAAAAGGAATATGAATCTTACATAATCCCTTCCCAAATCACTTTCTTGCAGTGAAATGGTTGGATTTTCTTGTTTGCAATTCACCTCCAATAAATCTAAATAGAGGGGAATTTCATTATATAATCCCTACCTAACCAATAGAATGGTAAAGGTGGACTATCTAGTTTTTACGAGGATATAACATCCTCTTTATCTTCAAAGAGAATTTGAATAGCTTACCAAAAGTGGATTCAATGTTCTTTCAAAACTTTACATAGTTTTGAGAATCCACTTTAAGGGACTAGAATCCATAGGGATTAATCTAACTATTGTAGATTCCAATTGATTGAAACCTATTTTACTTGTTCTTCCAAAAAGATTAATATCTTTATAACTACGTCCCAAGATGGGAACTCATAGTGTAAAAGATTGTGTTATCTTTAAGGTCATAAGTAGAAATAGATTATTCCAATCATTTCTTCACAGCTTAATCCTTACGGATCTTTAGTTGGATCTCAAACCTTAAATGTCTTCTTGATCCTTCTAGAGTTCTCTCCCTTATATTCTAGATCTATTAAAGATGTCCTATGTTGACATTATAAATAGATCTTTCCTATTCCTTAGTTAACTTGAATTATCAAGTATGAAAAAGATGATCTTTCTGAGCTTTCTTTCAAGCTTGATCTAAGATCTTTTTTATGATCCTTGAATTTCAAATCATTCTTTGGGATGAAGCTTTTAGAGCTTCATTCTTTGGAGTTTACCTTCAAACTCAAAAAAGTTGATCCTCTCCTTATTTCTAACTCTTTGTGAGAAATACATCCTTTCATGTTTTGTTGGAAGAATTATTCTTCCCTTTGAGAGGATAATTGAAGAAGATACTTATTTCTAGGCATTATCTTCTTGATGTATTCCATTGGATCATGAGTCCCTTTTTCTTCTGGCCATCAAGAAAAAGTTACTCAACGGGATTCAGTACCCATTGTCCCATACTAGTGGGTTCCTCATCCAATCCACATAACTTTGTCTCTATACTTTCTCACCTTTTCTATCCTTTTAAATGCCCTTCATACTATGGTACCAAATTATAAGAGCAAGGATTAAGGTGCTTAGATACACCACTACTAATCTTACTTAACTAATTGGTTAACCATTTAATTATGTGGTGTGACTCATCTTATCAAACTTAAAGTTGACTTGATCTTTGCCCTACTTGGGTCTTTTGGCTTTCTTCTCTTCTTTAGCCAAAATAAGAGATAAGACTAGGTCTTTCTCAAATAGATCCCTTCATCTTCAATGCTTTACCCATGGGTTCTACTTGGGGATCTAGCTATTATGCTTCATACAAGAAGCCATTTTCCTTAGGTCTATATTATTGGAATCTATAACATATGTTATGTTATCCCCATGAAGCATCAAAATAGATTATGCTTTATAGCTCATCCAACTTCTTTTCCTAACCCACTTAGAATTTATATAATCCTTATGGTGTATGCAAGTCTTCTCTTGAATTCCCAATCTTTGAGAACTTCATTTAGTTGAAAGATGTAATGAAAGATATATGAAGTACTAGAATACGAGGAAGTACTTCAACTTTATCTATTTCTTGCATATCTTTTACCTTGCAATACCCTATTCGGTTTTTTCAAGGCATAAGATACAAGTTCTTGGGGACTTTCTCCCCTCCTTAAGAGTTTTCGTCCTCGAAAACTACCTAAGAGTAAATTGAAAATTGTGCTTTTTCAAAAGTATTTGAAAGAGTTTATTTTCAATCTTTTATTGTCCTTCCTAGTTAAAAGAACTATTCAGAGCTTCTTGCTTTCTCTTCTCCAAGCTTACAGAACAAATGTCCCAAAGTTCAAATTGAGATTACCCACAAATTCGATGTCCCATACCACCGAATTTACTTCAGTGGTAGTGTAAGCCTAGATGTCCCATACCATCCGGCTTACACTTCCACTTTAGTAAAGGTAACTTTAGCTTGAGTTTTGGGATCAAACCTTCTTCTAATCAAGTAAGATATATTACTTCTTGGACTTGTAAGTATTATTTCCACTATAGAGCATATGTATTGCCTATGCTACAATGGACTTTCAACTTACCAAGTCTCAGTTCTAATTGCAACTTGACAAGACTTAATGTCAAAGATTCCTTCGTTTAGATGTAATCTAAAATATCATTGTTATGTCATTTGATAATAGAGCTTGTTTATATCTCAACTAGATATTATCCTTTTTGACATAATGAGTAATTAAACAAGGAATAGTTGACATGCCAATCAAATCTTTATATTGAAGTAGATGGTAATACCATCTACTATATAGACCTTTATTTCTAGGAAATTAGAAAATGGTGCTTAGGGTTTATTTAAACCCTCGAGTTTTACCTTTTCATGCCTTGCATTTGCTTGGAAGAATAATGTAAAGCTCCAAATAGTTCTGTAGTTCTTTCAAACAAAGAACTTTCTTGAACAAAAACACTAACACTTTCATCTTCCAAAACTAAGATTCTGTTATATCATATTTTCTCTTTTTTAGAGCTTGAGAGTAGATGCTCTAAGTTACCACCATTGTATCATGGTTCTAAGAGAGAGAATGTTGTACTATTACTTTAAGTCTATGGCCTTGTTGATCAGGCATGCTATGGGCTTTTATGCAATTTAAAATTCCATAAGAGGGATTTTAAGCTTAAGGTATTTCAAGAAGTTAGGATTATTTGGCTTTTAATTACTAAGCCAAACATAAGGGAACTAAATGGTTTATAGTGGCCATTTGGCCTCATCACCATTCTTCTAGAAACTAATAAAATCAAATCCTACTTAAGCTTAACTTCAAGAACTTAATCTCCCTCTCAACTCAAAAACCCATGTAATATATTCCAAATGTATACTTTAGTGTATGCCAAAACATTTACACCTTTATTGGAAAAGGTTTTGCATGCATAAGGATCAGAAGTTGAACCCCTCCTTAAAGCATGCCAAAGTTCCAAATTGGAACTTTGTTCATCCAATGGATGGTGCAAAATTTCCACACATGTTTCTTCTTGTGCATATAATTTGCCATAATGCATACTTCAAAATTATGACCATATCTACGCACAAACAAGTTTCTTTCCAAAATTATGATTTTGATGCATAATGCAAATTGTTTCCATGACTAACTCTATAGGTGACCAAGCAAATAGGCCCTCTATATCTATGCAACATGTCTACCATGACATGCACAATATGTTATATGGTTTATAAGGAACAAAAAAGATGTAAATACTTAGCTGGAAATTAAACTTCGTCCATCCCTTGATTTTATTTGCATGTTCCCATGGTGATGAAGTAGGCTTGGGCCATCCCATCTTGTCCATCATTGAATTCCTTCTTGGGCATTTTGATACTTACTTGTGTGCCCATATGTGTGGATTTACCTTTGTAATCATGCATTTATGCTGCATTTCAAGGGGTGAAATCTATATGCATAGTTAATGGATGTCATGAACATGCCTCCACTATCTTTGGCAAAGTAACTTTTCAAAAAGAACCATGCCTTCATAACTATATGTACTAGCATGTAAAGCCACTCTTCATGCAAAAGAGATTTATGCATAAAATATCAACTCATTCATGTATAAAATTTCATGGAATTTATGAAAGAAGAAAATAACTTACTCTCTAACCTTGTTCTTTCCATGATCTTTGCAAAGAGTTTATCATGCCTTTGAATTATGTCCCATGGAACTCCATTCCATAGTTTCTCCCATGCTAATAATGAAACTATGCAATGCATAGTTAATGGATGTCATGAACATGCCTCCACTATCTTTGGCAAAGTAACTTTTCAAAAAGAACCATGCCTTCATAACTATATGTACTAGCATGTAAAGCCACTCTTCGTGCAAAAGAGATTTATGCATAAAATATCAACTCATTCATGTATAAAATTTCATGGAATTTATGAAAGAAGAAAATAACTTACTCTCTAACCTTGTTCTTTCCATGATCTTTGCAAAGAGTTTATCATGCCTTTGAATTATGTCCCATGGAACTCCATTCCATAGTTTCTCCCATGCTAATAATGAAACTATGCATTAGTGGGTTTACTCACACGTAATGAATAAATAGCTCATATGAATTACATAATAACATGTAAAACCATATGCAATATGTAGAATGAGATAAAATATATATATAAACTTATCTTTTCGAATCTCTAATAGAGAGAGAACCGGAAGTAGCGCAATACTTCTTTGAATATAGGGCCATGTGGCTCTATAAGCTGCGTGCTTCACTGGTGAGATGGGATTCTCTTTAACCATGTGTGCATTTGCGCTCAGCTTTTGATATATCCCGTATACAAGTGATCCACTCCGGTTCAGGTCTATAAAAGGACAACATTGCGCTTCTTCTCTTCAACTTCAAAGAGAACTCTTTGCAGAGCATATTCATAAGCTCTGTCCCCTCTCATGTGCAACGAGCAACTTGTTCTTACAAAGGGAGTTTGACCGTCCTTTGGGTGGTTGGTGTGGCCTCCTAAGAGGGGGTTACTCGCTAGTCATTTTCCATCTCTAAAGAAGAGAATCTGAACTTCCATCGATGGCCGTTACTTACTCAAAAGGGAGGAAATGCATGCAATCAGTAGCACCTACTCATGCGAACTAAGGAAGGCAAAATGAACTCTATATCCTAATGAAACCCTTGGCTTTGATGCCACTGTTGTGGAAGGAACTCCATAGCTTCCACACAAACTAAGAATACTAATATGTGTGTGTGTGTGTGTCTATATATATATATATATATATATATATATATATATATATATATATATATATATATATATATATATATATATATATATATGTGTGTGTGTGTGTGTGTGTGTGTGTGTATATATATATATGTGTGTGTGTGTGTGTGTATGCACATGTGTGTGCATATGTGTGTGTATGTTCATATGTGTGTATACATGTGTTTATGTATGTATGCATATGCATTGTATGCTTATGCATATGTATGCATGTGTGTGTATGTATGCATGTGAGTGTATGTGTGTGTCTTTGTGAGTGTATGTGTTTTATGTATATGTGTATGTGTATATATGCAAGTACCTATATGTGTATGTGTGTATGCATATGTGTGCATTTGTAAATGTGTGTGTCTGCACATCATATATGTGTGCATTTATGTATGTGTGTACATGTGTGTATGTATGTGTGTATATGTGTATGTGTGTGTGTGCATATGTGTGTGTATATGCATGTGTGTGTATGCACATATGTGTGTATGTGGATGTGTGTGTATGCATGTATCTATGTATCTATGCATATGCATGTGTATGCATATGTGTGTATGTATGCATGAGTGTGAGTGTGTGTCTATCTATGTGTAGGTATATGTGCAAGTATCTATATGTGTATGAGTGTGTATGCATGTGTGAATTTATGTATGTATGTATGTACACTATATATGTGTGTATGTATTTACATGTGTGTATACATATGTATGTATGTATGTCTGTATGTATGTATGCCACGGTGGTCCTAAATGTAGATATTCGTTTCCTAGAAATCAGTCAATGTTTGGATCCCTAAAAAATGAAAAGGGAGAAGCAATAAGCTTGGGAGAAACTTTGTAATCCCTTATACTACCCAACTTCTGAGAAGAATTTTTTAGACCATTAACAATCTCATCAGATGAGGCAACTAGAACTAACCTATAAACTTAGGGAAAAACTCAAGGTAGAATAATGATAGAATTTGGAGATCCTCCTCAAAGAATTGAAGGAGATAATTTGAGAATATTGAGACCCTCCTAGGTAGAAAAATGCATCAAGAACCACTATGATGAAACATGAGATCCTTATGATCATGTTGTTGAATTTAAGCAAATCCTTAAATCCAAACAAATAGAAGAATACTTTACAAAATACAAAGCCTTTGGATTGAAATCAGATGGAACTTCCCTTTCTTGGTTTTAGACCTTACAATGGAGAGTGTATAGGGATATTGATAGCCTTCTTAAGGATTTCATAACCAAGTTCTCAAAAAATGTGTGAAGCATGGGATAGTCACCCTACTCAATGAATTTAAATAATAACCACATCAGGACAGTCGAGTGGTTGAAAGAAGATTTAGACAAGATGTAGATACATGTCCATATTAAGAAATAAATATAGAACTTAGATTGATACCACTCTTTTTAGATGGATCACTAGAAACATATGTGCAATTAAGGGATGCGGGCCATTTTCAACAATGCCAAACTTTGGGTGAATTCATCAAAGAGATAATGGATCTACAAGAAAAATCTATTCAAGACCTTGGCTTGCCAACGATTCAAAAAAAGGACTATTTAAACACTATTGGTAGAAGAAGTACCAAAACTTTGTCTCCACATCCAATGAAGGAGTTAGCAATCGATATTTCCAAACACCTAAGCTCAGGGTTCAAAAATAGATTCAATGGCATCTCATGTTGATATATTTAGGTAGTGATGTGTGTGAACACACTAGGACCACCGAGGCACTTTTTTCCCTCTTTAGGAGGTTTTTTCCCCTAGCTTGTATATAGGCCTATTGCCCTAATGTGTTACCTATCTTTGTACATTCTAGTGGAAATACAATCAGTATTGTGTGTTGTGCTCCAAGCTTCTTATTCTTAATTGTGTTGTTTGTGTGCTTCCGCAGACCTCAAACTCCAACAATTGGTATCAGAATAGGTAACCACTTCATCTAGGGCATCGTTGCCACCTCTCTGGTCACAGTCTCAAAATCGCATGAAATTTGGTGTGCATGCTTAGGGTGCATGCTCTCACGTACAAACCAAGTGCCTAGGAGAAGCTTCCAATCAATCCTTAGGTACTCAACCTTAGAGAATTAGCCTAAGGTTCAAGACCCATCTAAAAGGGGTAAATAAACCATAAATCCCAAGGGTTTCACACCTAGAAACTCAAGGGTTCTACCCCTTAGACCCATGTAATTATACAACATTCTCCCCCCCTTAAAAGCATTTTCTTCCTTGGCAATGAGTGGAGATATATACCTTGGGGTATTCCCCCATGCTCCATGATCAATCGCAAGCATCATGGCTTCATCTCTCTAAGTCCGCCTCTTAAATTGAAAAGGGAATTCTACCCCGACTGAATCTTAAAAGAGGAGAATCCATGTGTGGTTTAATTCCCTGCCCCAATCATTCAAAATTTCATTTAGTTTGCATACGAAAAAGAACTGAGTCGAATGTAAAGTATGGAAAGAATGAAAAGGGTGGAAGAGAACATCCCTGCCTATTTCCTTGTTTAAGCCATGTGCCATCTGGCTCTCCATAGCTAAAACATGTGAATTAGGTGGATACAAAGTGACTTTAGCTAAATTACTACCTTGGTCCATTGCTTTGCACCACTTGTGCATGGACCTAGCAAAATAGATGAATGCTACTTAAGGTTTCCTTATCAGATTCATCTCTTAAGTTAGAATCCAACTTGTTCTAAAAGGAATATGAATCTTACATAATCCCTGCCCAAATCACTTTCTTGTAGTGAAATGGGTGGATTTTCTTGTTTGCAATTCACCTCCAATAAATCTAAATAGAGGGGAATTTCATTATATAATCCCTACCTAACCAATAGAATGGTAAAGGTGGACTATCTAGTTTTTACAAGGATATAACATCCTCTTTATCTTCAAAGAGAATTTGAATAGCTTACCAAAAGTGGATTCAATGTTCTTCAAAACTTTACATAGTTTTGAGAATCCACTTTAAGGGACTAGAATCCATAGGGATTAATCTAACTATTGTAGATTCCAATTGATTGAAACATATTTTACTTGTTCTTCCAAAAAGATTAATATCTTTATAACTACGTCCCAAGATGGGAACTCATAGTGTAAAAGATTGTGTTATCTTTAAGGTCATAAGTAGAAATAGATTATTCCAATCATTTCTTCACAGCTTAATCCTTACGGATCTTTAGTTGGATCTCAAACCTTAAATGTCTTCTTGATCCTTCTAGAGTTCTCTCCCTTATATTATAGATCTATTAAAGATGTCCTATGTTGACATTATAAATAGATCTTTCCTATTCCTTAGTTAACTTGAATTATCAAGTATGAAAAAGATGATCTTTCTGAGCTTTCTTTCAAGCTTGATCTAAGATCTTTTTTATGATCCTTGAATTTCAAATCATTCTTTGGGATGAAGCTTTTAGAGCTTCATTCTTTGGAGTTTAACTTCAAACTCAAAAAAGTTGATCCTCTCCTTATTTCTAACTCTTTGTGAGAGATACATCCTTTCATGTTTTGTTGGAAGAATTATTCTTCCCTTTGAGAGGATAATTGAAGAAGATACTTATTTCTAGGCATTATCTTCTTGATGTATTCCATTGGATCATGAGTCCCTTTTTCTTCTGGCCATCAAGAAAAAGTTACTCAACGGGATTCAGTACCCACTGTCCCATACTAGTGGGTTCCTCATCCAATCCACATAACTTTGTCTCTATACTTTCTCACCTTTTCTATCCTTTTAAATGCCCTTCATACTATGGTACCAAATTATAAGAGCAAGGATTAAGGTGCTTAGATACACCACTACTAATCTTACTTAACTAATTGGTTAACCATTTAATTATGTGGTGTGACTCATCTTATCAAACCTAAAGTTGACTTGATCTTTGCCCTACTTGGGTCTTTTGGCTTTCTTCTCTTCTTTAGCCAAAATAAGAGATAAGACTAGGTCTTTCTCAAATAGATCCCTTCATCTTCAATGCTTTACCCATGGGTTCTACTTGGGGATCTAGCTATTATGCTTCATACAAGAAGCCATTTTCCTTAGGTCTAATAGATTATGCTTTATAGCTCATCCAACTTCTTTTCCTAACCCACTTAGAATTTATACAATCCTTATGGTGTATGCAAGTCTTCTCTTGAATTCCCAATCTTTGAGAACTTCATTTAGTTGAAAGATGTAATGAAAGATATATGAAGTACTAGAATACGAGGAAGTACTTCAACTTTATCTATTTCTTGCATATCTTTTACCTTGCAATACCCTATTCGGTTTTTTCAAGGCATAAGATACAAGTTCTTGGGGACTTTCTCCCCTCCTTAAGAGTTTTCGTCCTCGAAAACTACCTAAGAGTAAATTGAAAATTGTGCTTTTTCAAAAGTATTTGAAAGAGTTTATTTTCAATCTTTTATTGTCCTTCCTAGTTAAAAGAACTATTCAGAGCTTCTTGCTTTCTCTTCTCCAAGCTTACAGAACAAATGTCCCAAAGTTCAAATTGAGATTACCCACAAATTCGATGTCCCATACCACCGAATTTACTTCAGTGGTAGTGTAAGCCTAGATGTCCCATACCATCCGGCTTACACTTCCACTTTAGTAAAGGTAACTTTAGCTTGAGTTTTGGGATCAAACCTTCTTCTAATCAAGTAAGATATATTACTTCTTGGACTTGTAAGTATTATTTCCACTATAGAGCATATGTATTGCCTATGCTACAATGGACTTTCAACTTACCAAGTCTCAGTTCTAATTGCAACTTGACAAGACTTAATGTCAAAGATTCCTTCGTTTAGATGTAATCTAAAATATCATTGTTATGTCATTTGATAATAGAGCTTGTTTATATCTCAACTAGATATTATCCTTTTTGACATAATGAGTAATTAAACAAGGAATAGTTGACATGCCAATCAAATCTTTATATTGAAGTAGATGGTAATACCATCTACTATATAGACCTTTATTTCTAGGAAATTAGAAAATGGTGCTTAGGGTTTATTTAAACCCTCGAGTTTTACCTTTTCATGCCTTGCATTTGCTTGGAAGAATAATGTAAAGCTCCAAATAGTTCTGTAGTTCTTTCAAACAAAGAACTTTCTTGAACAAAAACACTAACACTTTCATCTTCCAAAACTAAGATTCTGTTATATCATATTTTCTCTTTTTTAGAGCTTGAGAGTAGATGCTCTAAGTTACCACCATTGTATCATGGTTCTAAGAGAGAGAATGTTGTACTATTACTTTAAGTCTATGGCCTTGTTGATCAGGCATGCTATGGGCTTTTATGCAATTTAAAATTCCATAAGAGGGATTTTAAGCTTAAGGTATTTCAAGAAGTTAGGATTATTTGGCTTTTAATTACTAAGCCAAACATAAGGGAACTAAATGGTTTATAGTGGCCATTTGGCCTCATCACCATTCTTCTAGAAACTAATAAAATCAAATCCTACTTAAGCTTAACTTCAAGAACTTAATCTCCCTCTCAACTCAAAAACCCATGTAATATATTCCAAATGTATACTTTAGTGTATGCCAAAACATTTACACCTTTATTGGAAAAGGTTTTGCATGCATAAGGATCAGAAGTTGAACCCCTCCTTAAAGCATGCCAAAGTTCCAAATTGGAACTTTGTTCATCCAATGGATGGTGCAAAATTTCCACACATGTTTCTTCTTGTGCATATAATTTGCCATAATGCATACTTCAAAATTATGACCATATCTACGCACAAACAAGTTTCTTTCCAAAATTATGATTTTGATGCATAATGCAAATTGTTTCCATGACTAACTCTATAGGTGACCAAGCAAATAGGCCCTCTATATCTATGCAACATGTCTACCATGACATGCACAATATGTTATATGGTTTATAAGGAACAAAAAAGATGTAAATACTTAGCTGGAAATTAAACTTCGTCCATCCCTTGATTTTATTTGCATGTTCCCATGGTGATGAAGTAGGCTTGGGCCATCCCATCTTGTCCATCATTGAATTCCTTCTTGGGCATTTTGATACTTACTTGTGTGCCCATATGTGTGGATTTACCTTTGTAATCATGCATTTATGCTGCATTTCAAGGGGTGAAATCTATATGCATAGTTAATGGATGTCATGAACATGCCTCCACTATCTTTGGCAAAGTAACTTTTCAAAAAGAACCATGCCTTCATAACTATATGTACTAGCATGTAAAGCCACTCTTCATGCAAAAGAGATTTATGCATAAAATATCAACTCATTCATGTATAAAATTTCATGGAATTTATGAAAGAAGAAAATAACTTACTCTCTAACCTTGTTCTTTCCATGATCTTTGCAAAGAGTTTATCATGCCTTTGAATTATGTCCCATGGAACTCCATTCCATAGTTTCTCCCATGCTAATAATGAAACTATGCATTAGTGGGTTTACTCACACGTAATGAGTAAATAGCTCATATGAATGAAATAATAACATGTAAAACCATATGCAATATGTAAAATGAGATAAAATATATATATATAAACTTATCTTTTCGAATCTCTAATAGAGAGAGAACCGAAAGTAGTGCAATACATCTTTGAATATAGGGCCATGTGGCTCTATAAGCTGCGTGCTTCACTGGTGAGATGGGATTCTCTTTAACCATGTGTGCATTTGCGCTCAGCTGTTGATATATCCCGTATACAAGTGATCCACTCCGGTTCAGGTCTATAAAAGGACAACATTGCGCTTCTTCTCTTCAACTTCAAAGAGAACTCTTTGCAGAGCATATTCATAAGCTCTGTTCCCTCTCATGTGCAACGAGCAACTTGTTCTTACAAAGGGAGTTTGACCGCCCTTTGGGTGGTTGGTGTGGCCTCCTAAGACTGGGTTACTCGCTAGTCATTTTGCATCTCTGAAGAAGAGAATCTGAACTTCCATCAACAGCCGTTACTTAAAAGGGAGGAAATGCATATGATCAGTAGCACCTACTCATGCGAACTAAGGCAAAATGAACTCTATATCCTAATGGAACCCTTGGCTTCGATGCCACTGTTGTGGAAGGAACTCCATAGCTTCCACACAAACTAAGAATACTAATGTGTGTGTGTGTGTGTGTGTGTGTGTGTGTGTGTGTATATATATATATATATATATATATGTGTGTGTGTGTGTGTGTGTGTGTGTGTGTGTGCATGTGTGTGCATATGTGTGTATACATGTGTTTATGTATGTATGCATATGCATATGTATGCTTATGCATATGTATGCTTATGCATATGTATGCATGTGAGTGTATGTGTGTGTCTGTGAGTGTATGTGTTTTATGTATATGTCTATGTGTATATATGCAAGTACCTATATATGTGTGTATGCATGTGTGTATGTGCTTTTGTTTATGTATATATACATATGCATGTGTGTATGTATGTATGTATACATATGCATGTGTACGAATGCATGTATGTATGCACATGTGTGTATGTGTGCACATGTGTGTATGTGTGCACATGTGTGTATGTGTGCGCGTGTGTATGTGTGCGCGTGTGTATGTGTGCACGTGTGTGTGCACGTGTGTGTGTGCACATGTGTGTGTGCACATGTGTGTGCACATGTGTGTGCACATGTGTGTGTATGCATATGTGTGTGAATCTGCATGTGTGTATATACATGTCTATGTATGTATGCATATGTGTGTATGTATGCATGTGAGTGTATGTGTGTGTCTTTGTGAGTGTATGTGTGTATATGTATATGTGTATATGTGTATGTGTATATGTACAAGTACCTATATGTGTATGTGTGTGTGTGCATGTGTGCATTTGTAAATGTGTATGCATATCATATATGTGTGCATTTGTGTATGTATATGTGTATGTGTATGTGTATATGTATGTGTGTGTATGAATTCGTGTGTATATGTATATATGTGTGCATGTGTGTGTATGCATGTGTGTGTGTGCATATGTGTATGTATATGCATGTGTGTATGCATATGTGTGTATTTATGTGCATGTACCTTTGCTCGTTCGGTCACTCATTCAGTCGCTCCTTCACTCATTCGCTCTCACTCTCTCACTTGTTCCCTGCACAAATGTGCATGGAGAAATCAATTTTTTTTTCAAGTCCGTAGAGCATGGCTTACGCAATAATAAAGCATCGCATCCAATGTGCAATCGTCGCCAACATAGTAGCCAAAAGTCGACCCAAATAGCGATGAATAATATATGCATCGCTTATGTGACATTCATTGTGAGCTAAAATTTCAACATTCATTTCATCTTTGTCGAAGTGAAGATTATATCACATTCTTATTCTTTAGTGAAATGGCGGGCAGCAATGACTTGTTTGGCATGCTTCAAGCTGAAGATAAGCTCGATGGGACCAGCTATCTGATTTGGTCTTACATGATGAAGCATGTTCTTGTTGCAAAATAACTTTGGAACATAGTGGTAGATGTAGATCGAACACCTGTAGTTTCTTCTACTTCACATTCTACTATCACAGATGGAGCTTCTCCTTCAAGTACATTGGTTACTCCTTTACCTACACAAGAGCACCTTAGATGGGATGGAAAAGATTCTCAAGCTCATGCGCTGATTGCACTTTCTGTGAAGCATCATATAGTTCCACACATTCAGTCATGTTCTACATCAAGACAGGCATGGGACACTCTTACTTCTTTGTATGTCATGCAGCATGTGTTGCATACTTGAGGAAGAACCTTGAGGATGTGTGTATGGCTGAAAATGAGTCGGTGGATGTGTATGTAACACGCATCAAAGCTTTGAAAGAGGAATTTGGAAACATAGATGAGATTATTCTGGATACATCACTCAGTTTACATTGTTCAAAGGATTACCGAAATCTTTTCAGAGCTTTGCTACTGCACTCCGTTTGGTTGCAAAAGGGAAACCTAATATGTATGTTTTTGATGAGGTTGTCTCTTCTTTTGCAAGAAGAGCAACCTAGAGTGAATAGGAGTGGTTTGATTGAGGGAAGACAAGCACTTGCTATCTTGCAAAAGGGAAAAAGCAAGTATGGTTCAGCTTTGGGTTCATCAAAACCAAAGCCTCAACCTTTCTCTTCCACTCATTCCTCTAATGATGCTGATTTGCAAAAGAAGAAGAGATGCAAATATTACCGCAATGTTGATCATACTATTGATGAGTGTAGAAAGCTTGCTAAGCGCAATAGAGGTGTGATTCTCATGAAAAAGCATTGCATGTGCCCAGTGTCAAGAAGAACTTAATTTTAGTTTTGTTAATTTCCAAAGCTGGAATTCATGTACACTTTGTTGATGATAAATGTATGGTTCATGATTTCAACAATGGTGGTATTATCGTGATGTATGATACATTATGTAATGGTTTGTATCGCATGGATACATACAAGTGGGCTACCTAAAATGCCTTGGTTGCTCATACTTCTTCCATGGTTGAAATGGAGCTTTGGCATGCTTTGTTGGTATGCAAACACTTGAGTCCATTGGAAAGCATGCATGTGAAGGTTGCATTCTTGGAAACATGCATCGTGCTTCTTGTCCAAAAGTATATTTTGTTATCTTCATTGATGATGCTACTCGCCATACATGGGTGTATCATGTGAAAGCAAAGAATGAAGTTTTTTCTTACTTCAAAGCATTTTTAGCTACAGCTGGAAATTTTTCTTCAAACAAGCTTTTCACTCTACACATAGATCGTGGTGGTGAATACACGTCACATGAGTCTAATGCTTTTCTTTGTCAAAGAGGTATTTCACACCAATGTATGGTGCCATATACACCTCAACAAAATGGTGTTGTCGAGCAAAAAAAATAGAACACTCCTCGAAATGGGACGATGTATGGTTAAAGGAAAGCACCTTGTTAAGTTTTTTATGCACACTTGACCACTTCCATAAAAAACTTGTCAGGAAGGTGCTTTCCTTTAACCATCATCACTCCTTATGAGGCTTAGAATGGACATAAGCCTATGGTTAATCATATGTACATGTTTGGTTGTTTGGCATATGCTCTTGTGCCATTACAACATCACAAACTTGATGACAAGGCAAAGAAATGTATATTTGTTGGTAAGAGTGTTGAATGTAAGGAATATTGTTTGTACCATCCATTAATGAGCACAATTATCGTGAGTCAAGATGTGGTATTTGCTAAAAATTCAGTTTTCCCTCTACATGAATGCAAAAAACAGCCAACAATTAGCTCACAGGATATGTTCGATACACTCATGCTTTTGATCCAAAATGGTGCGCTTAAGTATGGACATGTAGAATAGCCAATTGGGACTCAAAGGGCTAAGAAAATCCAGTGAAATAAATCTGAAAATGCAAAGAATTTTCAACCAAACATGGTGAAATGTTTCAGCCAAAAATTGTTCGAACTGCTAAAAATTTCCGACCACATATGGCTGAACATTTGCATCAAAATATGACTGACATGATATACATGTTGAAGATGTATTACATAATGAACACATGTCTATCAGTGCACAAGGTATGCCAAAGTGGGTATAACAAACTTTGCGGGATAGCATATTGAGTGCCGAAACCTCCTAGATTTTCCATGAAAGGGAAAGAGCATATGATTTGTCACTTGCATAAAGCCTGCATGGTATGACAAAATCTATAAGCACTTGATTGCTCTTGGGTTCACATGTAGTCCAATTGAAAGCACACTCTACGTACGCAAAGATGGGGCTGATCTTATAGTGCTTATTCTTTATGTTGATGACATACTCTTGATTGTTTCATGTAGTGCAAAACTTGACATTTTTATGGCTGATTTGCAACATACTTTTAATCTCACTTATCTTGGTCTTTTTAGCTACTATCTTGGCATCCAATTTGTATCCGTTAAGGGGGGGGGGATTGTTATGCATCAAACAAAGTATGTTGAAAAACTACTTTAGCATTTTGACTTTGAGGATTGCAATCCAATTTCCACACTAATTGAGAGAGGATTTAGGTTCTCAGTTTAGAACTTGAGTGATGCATTTGACACTTCTCTTTATCACCAAGTTTTGTGATATCTTATATATGCATGCAACACAAGGTCGTATATACAGTATGCAGTTTCCCAACTGCAGTTTCCCAACTGAGTTGATTCATGCAAAGGCATGGCACTAAGCATTGGCAAGCAATGATACTTGTGTTTAGATATCTCAAAGGCACTTTGAGCTTGGGTCTCTTTTATGGAAGAGATATTCAATCATGCTTGCATGCTTTTACAGATATTGATTGGACTCGTTGTTATGATACTCACATGTCCACTAGTGTAAATTGCTTTTTCCTTGGAGACTCGTGCATATCTTAGTTGAGTGAGATGCAACCTACACTAGCGACATCAAGTTGTGAAGCTGAGTACAAGACAATTTTCACAACTGAAAGTGATGTGTATATGGTTGAGACGCCTATTGATGGATCTTTGCATGGAGATTAATGCTACTACACATATTATCAATGATAGAGTGCATTGGCTATTGCACAAAACCTAGTGTTTCATGCACGGACCAAACAGATTGACGTGCATTATCACTATGTGAGAGAGCACCTTCATGCAGGCGACATTCATTCGGTATATGTGCCTACACAAGATAATGTGGCAAACATATTCACCAAAACTCTTCTATAGGAAAAGTTTGAAGCTTTTCGCAAAGCTTTAGGCGTATTACCTTGTGGGGGGTAATTTATCACTCCTTGTATGTACTCACATCATTCGCACTTATGTGTTCCTCAAGTAGCTTTGATGTGAACCTTTTCCCTATACATGGGCACTTTTCGCTCTAGTGTTGGCTAAAGATTTTTTCCCCATATTACCACATACATGATTTACTCATATGTGGTGGTACTTTGTACTTAGGGATTTTATTCAACTCTTACTTCAATTTAGTTCATCATCAATAGAAATAAGCTATTCCAACCATCTGTCTTCTCCATGTATCTTGTTATGTTTGTGCTCTTTGTGTGATCACATGCATGAATAATGTGATCACATGCATGAATAATGTCTCACTCAATAATTGTATTAAAAATGATTCATCATCTTGTTCATCTATAGGAGGAATTTTCTTCTCTAAGAAGAAAAAGCAAAGGAGACCACTTAAAAAACTCATTAAAAAGAAAGAAAAATATTGGAAGTATCATGAACTGATAGAGAAAGATGAACCATTGAAAGTGTGCTTGAGTGCATTTCATACAACGACACTCTTCTAGAATTAGAAACATCATTGCTTGAAGATTTTTTCCTCCTAAGATTGTGAATGATTCTACCATTGAAATGTTTCAAACCATTCATCAATTTGTTGAAAACAAAAGTAAAAACATGTTTGAGTTTGAGCCCATTTTTGAGACAAAATACACAACTATTTATGAAAAGTGAAAACCAATTGCCCAACCTTACTTTTGATAGTAATGATGAAATGAGAATTGTGTGTGATGAAATACCCTTGAGAGATAAGTCCAAAATTGGGCATACATTTTTTGTTATGGTTCCATTGAATCAATAAAGTTTGGGAAAGAAAATTTTTTGATGCTATGTGAGATTGAGAGATTTAAACAAATGCTTTCTAATCATGGGGAAACATTTTCAATGAAAGCAAGTGAGATAGGTTATATTGATCATAAAGTTATTCCACCTAGGATTATCTTTACTATCCTACAAGTGCCTTGGAGCATTTGTCCTATTCTCATCCCCAAAGCTCATATTGGTGATTTGGTAAAGGTGTTGAAAGAAAGTAAGTATGAATATTATTGAGTCCTCATCAAAACCATATTCTAATAGGCGGTTAGTTGTACCAAAGAAGAATGGGAAGTTAAGGTTCATTCAAGATTAGCAACCCACAAATAAGACTACTATTAGAAATGTTGGTATTGCTCATGTTGCTGATTACCTTGTTTAGGCTTTTGCAAGAGATTCCATATATTCTATGGTTGACCTTTATATTCTATGGTTGATCTTTATTCAAGGTATGATCAATTTCAACTTGCCCTAGAAATTAGAGACATCACTATGAAGACTCCAATTGGGTTATAAGAATGTGTACATTACCTCTAGCTACTATTTCCATAGCTCATATGATGAATGCCACAAAGACTATTTTGCATGATTTTATTCCTAAAATAACTCAACCTCTCCGTGATGGTATTTCCATAAAAGGATGCCTTGAGTGAAAAAAATGTTACATTGTACAATAATGAGTGAAAAATTTATGTTTGACCATATTAATGATTGTGAAAACATTTTGAAAAGGTTTTAAGAAGTTGGACTAACATATTAAGGAGAGAAATAAGCGATTGGTGTGAATGAAGTAGTCATTGTAGGTCAATTATGTAACTATTATGGAAGAAGACTCTACCCTCCAAAGGTAAAAGCCATTAGTGGAATCCTTGAGGTATGCACATCAATTGATGACGTAAGACACTTTCTTAGTTCTTGTGTATTCTACTCTATTTGGACTCCTCATTATGCTCGTGTTGCTAATTATTTTAATCAAGTATTGAGAAAGCACCCAAAAAGAATTGGACAAATCATCATTCAAGTGTCATGATGATGCTCAAAGGACTATTACTTGAAGCTCCCGTCTTGAGGAAAAAGATTACAGAAATGGTAAGCATATTATCCTACTTGTTGATACAAGCCCCATTGGCATGGGTTGGGTAATATAACAAAACGATAATGAAGGGAAGACATGCTATTTGTTTTGGAGCAATACTTCATGATAGACAGTAGAAGTATCCACAAAGAAAAAGGAAATTATGGGGAGTTCTCAGCACTTTGAAGGCAGATAGGGTGAAAATGATATTTTCTCCCTGTGCATGAATAAAATTCTGTTTAGCATTTGTGTACCATGTAATGTCCTATGTTGATGCCAATTTTCAATCGTGGAATGGCTTATCGGACTCATTTTTCATTTTCTATGTAAAGAATTTTCTTCATTGACACTATTATAAGTAGAGAACTTGAGAATATTCCAAGTAAGAATTGTAGGAGGCATTTTATGTGGTGCTACCACAACATGCGTTTGTCTTAGTGCATCTACATAAAAACAGCTTAGGTGGAGCTTTCTTTCTCTAGATAAACGTTATATTCTCTCGTGGTGGGACTCGTTTCAAATTCCTTTCTTTGGTTGCCCCTGAAGTTTGATTTGCTTGTATTGCTTATCCGTTCAATAGTGTGTAGTATTGATCTTCTTGAGAGGATGAGAAAAAATCCTAGATTTGGGAACCCAAATTTGTGTATGAACTTATTGTGATTATGCTCAATCCTTGGGTTTCCAATTTGTCTTGTGGGACATGATTAATTGGAAAACTCATAGTTCCTTAGTTTCTTTGGTTTGTCTAGTTGAGACACCTGAAGTTTTGAAAGTGTAGAAATACATCCTTTCACTATTCAAGATTGAAGGGTTAGACCTTGAGAAACTACACAAAATACCATCCTCGTAAACAAAACCAACGACACGCTATGATTCCAATGATGCATCGGCACACACACATACATACACACATACACACATATCATACATACATACATACATACATACATATATATATATATATATATATCGCTTCGTTGAATTTGCTTTCTACTGCCCCACGTATAATGAGACTGCTTATTGTCTTTCAGTTCCTTACTGGACCATGTAACAGAGACATCAACGACGCTAAAAATTGGCCTGATTGCTCAAATCCATCTCTAGCTCACCTACGAGCTGCTGCTTAGGTATCAAGCCGCCAGGGTAGATGTAACTATCCTGAAGAACGGCCGCCTCAACCTTGACTAATCGATCTCATTACCAGTACAGATACACATCTCATCGGCGCAAACAATGAACATAACATAAATCCCTAGACAGGGAGCTTATCAGGCTCATTGAGCTACAGCGCATGTCACACAGTAAAACCTCGCAGTTGTGAGATCAAAATCACAGGAGAATAACATCTGGTAATGGTATTCGCAAGGGCTTATTCGAGGGAACTTCAATGGTAATGGGATTGTTTATGACATCTGCAATCGGTCAGAAGACCAACCTACAATAAGGACCTCCAATAAAATATGTAGCGTCTTCTTTGACACAGGGATCCCACAAAACAAAGAATGCCTGCAACACGAGACATGAAATATGTTGCACGATTGCAGGGCTACACCTCAACATTACTAAGGCCAGCCCGGGGTTAACAATCGTGCGCTCTAGATTACCCATTACCTGACCAACCACCTTTTGACACTCTAAAGACCCGTATCCTAGACACCTCAGGCCAAATTTCTGCAAAAAACGTCACCGCCAGTCAAGGCTCGACAGACATTACGACATCATTGGCGACAGAAGTACCTCCTACTACTAATGAACAGAAGCATCGACACGACGACAGCAGTTTGACACAGCAGTAGCTCTAAAACCTAATTGTTTACACGACTCTACCGCAATTAATCGTGAAAGATAAGAGACAGACGTGTCCATGCCCAGGCACAACGCAATATAGATCCACGCATATGCATAGGATTCGACTCACTGCTACGTTTAGTGCGAGCCACTGTCGACTCTTACATCGATACGGCGTCACATCAAACACACACACATAGCGAAGCCTCGATGAATTCGAGGCACGACTACGTTTAGCGCGAGCGAGCTACTGTCGACCCTTATATCGACGCGGCACGGCAAACACAGCGAAGCCTTGAAAACCCAAATGCGATGCTGCAAAACAAAATTCTTCCCTGAAAATTTCTAGGCTTTTCCCTGATAATTTTTTGGCTTTCTACCACCTTCGAATCAAGCTTGTTTGTCTTTGCAATGAAGTGCGGATGAGCCCCCATCATATGAGAATTGAGCCCCATTAAAAAAATAATTTCCAATAATTATGTTCATTACGACGATTTATTTGAATAATTGGTGGAATTACTAGTTTTAAAAATATGATGAACAATTGTAGTGTTGATTTGATTTTCTTACTATATAATCGTGTAGCAAAGATGTGTTCATGTTGAAAAAAGAGATTGACTAATTGAATTGCATTCACATTTGAAGTAAGAAATCTTAAAATATTGACAGGAGCAACTCAACTTTAATTAAAGGAAAAATATGATCATACATCCTTCACTAGAATTTCTTAACAATGAGTGTATGTTTTCCCATACATAAAACTAATTTAAAACCATCGAACTTAGAGAGCTCGAACAATTTCTTTGGAGGATCACAACTCAAGGTTTTCTAGCATAATTGCAAAGTTTCCTGGAGCAACTGTGCTAGAAATAACACCTAAAATTGTTAGCCTTAAGAACAAGTTGAAAAAATGGTGTTTAAAACATTGCTCAAAGAAGGATCTATTCGGAAGAAAATCAATTTTCAATGAACGATCAGATTCAAACAAGAGTTGTTGAGGGAATACGAAAAGATACTCGGTAACAACATATGCGTGACATATTCATATTTGGTGATAGCTTATGCTTACGAATTCACTGATTGCTATCACTTCCTTGTCCAACATGACAGATAAACTTGATGGAATCAAAAATCCAATGTGTTCTTACATGATAAGACGTTCTTATTGCAAAATACCTACAAAAGATCGTAACACTATTAACAAATAACCTAAAGAAACTTCTATTCTGAAACCTGTTGTCGCAGATTCGAAATGATCTTCAAGCTGTCTACAACCTGAATTTTCCTATTCAGGAAGAAAACATACTAAAGATTGCAAATAGAATCACACAATGTGTATTTACTAGAATAAATGCACTGCAAATATTAAGACAAGGATATGAGCAATCCTGACAGGATGTACATTCAATTGAATATGATGAGCTAGATTTAAGCCAAACAAGGAAATGAAGTGTCCTCAGATGCAGCGCAACAAGTCGGAGTACACAACAAATGGGCACATATTGGGTGGGATAAATTGCAAAACTTGATACTTGGCATCCATCTTTGTCCCAAAAAGTATAGACGTAAGCAACAAACGCATCAGCTTATGATGTAGTGCATGGGCGTATATGTTTGGCCCTATATGAACTTATCTAGTATAGAATAAAGTTAGAACTGATGCAAATCTTGTAAAACAGCAAAGGTACAAGACAAACCGTAAACATGCTAAAAATTCTAAACAATGGGCAACGAAAAGTCATTAAAAGTGGGATTCATTCATCCAATAGATAATGCACCTTGAGTCTTTCAAATCATAGATTGTCCCAAAGAAGAATTAGAAAACCTGAGCTTGTATCGATTACATCAAAGATGTAGTCAACAATGACATACACTTTAAATTGCCATATCTATAACCGTAATGCCTATATAACAAACGTGATAAAAACAGACTCACTAATTCCCGTGACTTCGATTAAAATTGTGCAATCGGCACATATGCCTGCATCAGAAGGAGGCACTAAGTCATAAAACCAACCTACAAAAAGGACCTTCTGATAAAAAAATGTAGCGTCTACTTTGACACAGGCATTCCACAAACCAAAGAATGCCTGCAACACGAGACACGATAGTTGTTGCACGATTGCAGGGCTACACCTCAACATTACTAAGGCCAGCCCGGGGTTAATAATCGTGCGCTCTTAGATTACCCTTTCCCTTACGAACCACCTTTAAACGTTACGTAACCCTTTACCTTACCATCCACCTTTAACACTCGAGACCAGTGTCCTAGACACCTCAGGCCAAATTTCTGCAAAAAATGTACTCACACCGCCAGTCAAGGCTCGACAGAAATTTCGTCATCATTGGCAACACAAGAGCCTCCTACTACTAATGAATAAAAGCACAGACACAATGGCGGCAATTTGACAAGGAAGCTCCGAAACCTTCCGGTGACTCTCTCATCGAAATTAGTAGCACAGAAACGATGACAGCACCCAAAACCTAACTGTCACATGAGGTACTCTGTCGAACTTGATCGTAGAGGATGAGAAACAGGGACCTGTCTCCTTCATGCCACGGCACAGCGACATAAAGATCCATGCAGAAGCATAGAGTTCGACTCACTGATACGTTTGGCACGGCCGAGCCGCTGACGACTCTTCCATGGACGCGGCACGATACACACAGCACAACCTTGGAACCCTACTGCGCTCCTGCGAAAAGGTGTGCTTGCTTAAAAATTTATAGGCGTTTCAGCACCTTCGAATAAACTTTGTATGTTTCATCTTTGGAATAAAGTCGCATAGCTGGTTTTGTAAATCTTAGGCCTCTTGATACATACGTTCAGAATTCAACCTCTCGAATAAACATGTGATACTTTTGGTCAGTTTAAACAAGTTAAAAAAAATCTAGCTTATCAAATTGCAATCGAGTTTAACTCTTGCTTTTTGAGATACACGAGGTCCCACAACTACTATGTCCACTCATATGTACAGATGTACTTTCAAAGTTAAAGCTGGGAGAAGTAGGCGTCTATCGAACCTCCTTTTAAAATTAAACAAAAAAGCTTGTATGTCTTTGCAATGAAGTGCGGTTTAGCCATTACACACTTAGCCACATAGGATAAAGACCTCAAGTTCCAATTGTGGGCACTCAAGTGGATGTTCCGAGTGGGCATGACATTAAAGTGTGAATCGCCTCTCCAAGATTCCATATGTTGAAGCTCGCAATGACAATCACATCAGTCTCAACAAGAAATGGTGTCTCAACAGGACGCGACTTCGTTTGGATATGAAATTTATGTCTATCTGGCACCCTCTCATTGAAAACAAAAAGTCAATCCTCTTATGGCACATTTTACACCGTGGAATATGGACCAATGCAAAAGCTAACAAGATTTGTGGTGTTCCGCCCTGCTGCAAGCAATGCTGCCATAGCAAAGAGGATATTGGCCACCTATTCTTTGCTTGCCCTAAATCCCTTCGGTTATGGAGAATCCTTGGTCGGTCTCTAAGACTCCAAGAAGAAATCAATTGAAAGCAAGCCCTTATTGGTGAAGCTGTTATAAGTTATGGAATATGTTGAACAATGCATTGTTGGAGTGTTAAATTATTAATGTATTAATATATTTTTGATGTTTTTGATATAGCAGCTGAAGGTTCGTGAGGAGCGTGCAAGACGTGAAAGGGAGGACATCAATAATCCGAATTATAATTTATTTAGTTTGTAAATAAACCCGCGTAGAAGGTTCTATTATTATAAACAGATAGAAAAGTAATGGTTAAAATAATGGTCGATGTAGACCGCGCTTTCTGTTATTGAAAGCAATGGCTTTCTATAAAAGTTACCAACTTTTAGTTTCACGCTTGCTTTTCAAAGCCGCTCTCATGTAACCAGTCTTTTCTACATAATCAAACATTCCTATAAATACATGCACTCTGTGGACTATCGAAACAGAGTGCATGGGGGGAGATTGCACCCAATACTTCGTTCTGTCTCGTCTCTTGTTGTGTCTATTTTTCTGTGTATTTTCAGCATATGTAACCTCTGTGTGCCTGTGAGTTAAGATCCTAATAACAGTGCTATCAGAGCTCTGCACGCATCAATATGGAGAGGTCTGTTTCGCTATTCTCTGTTCGCGATTCCGATTTCGATTCCGTCTCCGTTTTCATTTTCTGTTCTTGTTCCAATTTCAGCTCCAGTTTCTGGTTTCTGTTTCTGTTCTAGTTCCAGAACCAGAACCTATGTTTACACCTACGTTTACTCCTTTGGCTTACTCCAAGGCGTCGACTAAAGTGTCAACTAAGGCATAGAACTTAGGCATTAATTTGGCATCTTTGGCACTCGAGGCTTCCTTGGCGACCAATGGCTGCACGCGAACCAATTTTAATGTATGAGTGAAAATAAGGACTTTTAGATTCACCAAGATGGGAGGATTTGAACCCACAACCTCATCCACACAAGGGAAGTGCTTTACCACTACACTCTCTCTTGGTGTTGTCACTCAAGTTCTCTCCTCTTATATTTAACATAACTTGCAGCTTTTCAAGAAGGTTTGGGCAAGGCAGCACGTCGCAGGGTACATCCTCTCAGGGTACACTTATCAAGGTACATCAAGGTACATCTAGACAGGGTACATCCTGTTTAGGTACATCGTGCCAGGGTACATCTTTCTAGGGTACGTCAGTGTACATCTAGATAGGGTACATTATGCTACGGTACATTTCCTGAGGGTACATCCCGAGAGGGAAGCACTAGATTGAGGGTCCAAGATAACTTGCTTGGGTGAGAACTAGGTTCAAGAAACTAAGGTTGAGAGCAAGGAAAGTTTGTAGCAAGAGGATTTTGTTCTTTTCATACTCATGGACCCTAGACTATGTCAGCACCACATAGATAATCTTAATCATTTAACACCTCCATGAACATTTCCATGCATGTGTTTTTACATGGAACATGCTTATTTTTTTGTTCAGTGATGGAAAATGTGATTTGCTATCCATGTTTATTATTTTATCAACCGAGGTCAGTTGCTTTTTCAACTGAGGGGCATGTTATAACTTATGGAATATGTTGAACAATGCATTGTTGGAGTGTTAAATTATTAATGTATTAATGTGTTTTTGATGTTTTTGATGTTTTTGATATAGCAGTTGAAGGTTCGTGGGGAGCGTGCAAGGCGTGAAAGGGAGGACATCAATAATCCGAATTATAATTTATTTAGTTTGTAAATAAACCCGCGGAGAAGGTTCTATTGTTAGAAACAGTTAGAAAAGTAATGGTTAAAATAAGGGTCGCTGTAGACCGTGGTTTCTATTATTGAAAGCAATGGCTTTCTGTAAAAGTTACCAACTTTTAGTTTCACGCTTGCTTTTCAAAGCCGCTCTCATGTAACCACTCTTTTCGACATAATCAAATATTCCTATAAATACATGCACTTTGTGGACTGACGAAACAGAGTGCATGGGGAAGATTGCACCCAATACTGCGTTCTGCCTCGTCTGTTGTTGTGTCTATTTTTCTGTGTGTTTTCAACATCTGTAACCTCTGTGTCCGCGTGAGTTAAGATCCTGACAACAGAAGGGATCAGTTGCTCTACGGCGTTGTGAAATGTGATCAGAGGAGAGATCCTTTGGAAGATTTAGCAGGAAAGATGTGCTCACAACTTTGGAAATACCCCAAAGGAGTGGTCTCTCGAGAAGTCCCTATTTCTTCTCGGCAAAAGAATTGCTAACTGTAAGAAAAACCTCCCCTTCAAACATCACAAAGAGCTACAGTATGTCAACAATAAGCTTAAAACCAAGTGGGCTCCACAAGATGGGGATGCTTGGTTTATCAACCTCCTCTATAACTTCATGTAAGCTTTGCAAGGTCTTCCATGAAGGCTCCGTAAGAAAATTAGACTTCAAAAACATATCAGTTGGAAGCAAGCTGTCCTGGGTGGGGCCATCGATTGCTCCACAACTCTCTGGAATGCCATCAGAGGGAAGGTCCTATGGAAGATCTGGCGGGAAAGATATGATCCCTTCTTTGGTGACTCCCCCAAAGAGTGGTCGATTGAAAAATCATTGTATCTCCTTGGCAAAAGGATTGCTAATTGTAAGAAACCCCCTTTAGGCATCATCAAGTGCTCCTTTTGATCAACAACAAGCTTAAACCCATGTGCGCCCCGCATGTGGGTGATGAGAGGCTGATTTACCTTCTGTATAATGCCATCTAAACTTTGTAAAAGCTATGTCCGCTCTATGGGATTCAGGGAATCCCGTGGGCACTAGTCCCCTTCTCTTGTACTTTTCTTTTTATTAATTCAATTGCGAGAGAGTAGGCTAAGGACGAACTTCCTTTATTTAAAAAAAAAAGAACATCTTCAAATGACACCTTGATAAACCCTTAGGCTATTCATATTTTGAAATGGTCTTTCGTTCATGTGTTTTTTTTTTGGGGTTATTGCATGCCACATGCTCTATGAAATACCAGCATTTTTGTGGGTATTGTACTCATTCCCTTACAATTCACTTCGTAAAGCATTGAAGTTGGAGACAAAGGGTGTAAGTCATGATCTCTTTGCTCAAATATAACAATAAACAAAATACATAAGTAGAGGCTTGGATTCAATACTTCAACGATCTTCTCATGAGTATGGTGTGGAGGCCATGTCATGAGATACAAAGTCTTTTAAATGCCTAAAATAATGATGACTTTTACAATTTTTAGCAAACTTCCACCCAAGGAAGTGTCATCCCATTGTCTGAATTTGTTGATTTTTTTCCAAGCAATCATCTAGATATGACCTAGACTCTATGAAGCATGGATGGAAGAACTCTAAAGGATGTAGTGGCATTGCCATTGAAGCAATAACTACCATAGAGCATCACCTCTCAATACAACCTAAGTTCCATTAATTAATCACTTCTCCTTCAATAAGTGGTTACTTCTAAGTCTTGTAGTGACTTGGTATTAAGGACAATATGTCATAGCTCCTCCAGAACTATTACCATCTTAGGTAAAGTTGAGGAATTTGTGAGGCTTACATGTCCCTTCCAATCCTTCTATCTACAATGGTTGACTTTTTCTCGCACTTAATATGATAACTTCTAGAGAGCACAAGCAAGAGATGGTTGGCAAGCACATGATGATGTGCATATGGAAGTACTCGAGAAACTACAGTGACAAGTCCTTTGATTAGTACTAGAGTAAAATAATAAATTGATTACATGGATTAGCAAAAGTGCAGGGCAAATAAAGTATATGTAGTCCCCAAATGTGGATATAACACCAAGTGAGGGGATGATGTTCTACGAGTGGGTGTTGATTATTAAGTACCTATTACTAGCCTTTGTATTGGCCGTACATACTTTCCAAGTTAATACTCGATGGACGTGAAAATAGAAAACACATAAGTTGAGGTGTTGTCCACATACCAAAACTCTATTGTAAACTATGCTAGGAATGAAAAAAAAAAAGATAAAAAAAGATGAGCAACTATGCTAGGAATGAAACCTAGAATTGCGATCCTTAAAGAGCACGTTGGATCATGGGAGGAATTTAAACCATTAACCAAAGAAGAATACTATTTGGAAGATTTAGGCATGCGTAGATCTCAATTATGCAGAGAATGGTCGGATGCTTCAAATAAAGGATCAGTGGCAACAGATTTGTTGAGGGAATTTGAATTGTCTGTACAAATCTTGAACCTGGCAAGTCATATTCCACACATAGATGCTAAATCAAGTGAAACTTATCTTTGTTACATGGATGAAATAATCAAAGGTATTAAAGAACTTTAGCTTAGTTTCACATCATTTCAATAAAACTAACTCAACTAGAGAAAGACAGCAGCCAAAAGAGTGAAGAAAGAAAATGTGGCATTTCAAACCATGAGTGAAATAGGAAATAAGATGAACCTGATTACATGCGTAGTGATGAGTAAGTATTTTGTTATCAAAGATTGAGAGCTTTCAATCTCAAGAGTTGACTTTGTAGAAATATTAAAGGAAAAGATATGAGGAGAACAAGGGACCTAGAAAAAGCTTTAAGCAGATGCAGATTATGACAAAGCTATGCGAGAGAGAAGCCAATTCCAAGTAATAAGTGAAAACTTATATGCACAATTAATTCAAGCTCAACAAGCACTCTCAGCCAAGGAATCAGAAGCCAAAGAAGCCCAAGACAGAGGCACCATGCTAGCGACGGAGAACCAAAAGCTTCAAGATCAACTTAAAGAGCTGCAATGAAAATGAAGCTGGTGAAGCGGAGAAAGCAAGAATGAATACCAGAAGTAAGTTGCTCGAAAGTCAAATCAAAGTATACATGGAGGAAGCAGACACTTTAAGGAATAGAAATAAAGATCTTATGATTGCCATATCATATAACCAACCCATCGAAGCACCCGAAATAACCGCAAGCAACACAAAAGCATTGGAGGATCAAATCCCAAAGTATGAAGATCAACTGAAAAAAGAGCAAGCCATCATAAAGGAATGGGAGAAGAATTATATGGACGACACTAATGAACTTAGGAAAAAATGGAAGATGGTAGAGAATAAATTCCTTGACCAATACAATGAAGATGCTAATCAATTGGCTGCCATAGGAGAAGAACTCCTCAAGAACAAGGATGCAATCATGCGAGCCATCGAAGAAATCAAGGCAAAGAACAAACTCATTGCAAAATTAAAAGCTCAAATAGAACAACAGATAGCAACGAGGACACCAGTAATTCCAAGCTCCACAGCGGATACTGAGGAGACAAAGTACGTCCTCTTTCTCCCCCCATGCGTCATTCACTGATAAGAGAGGAAGCAAAGCCCAACACTTAAAGACATAATCGGGCTATTTCAGAACTAAGCCGAAATAAGCAGGCACTACTAGTGTTCGAGCTTACGAAACAATTTGAAAAACAAGTGGTCAAGGTAATGAATGAAGGCAAAGATTGAGAGCAAGAGCTTAGAACAGATTTTGAAGCCTTTCAATGTACCTTACAAATTACTTAAAGAAGAGACACGCCAGTATATAAAGATGACCATCAATAAAGAACCAGATAGCGATCTGCAATTCAACATGCAAACATTCACATATACACGAGAAGAATTTGATAAGGCAGATCCTATTTGGAGATGCAAGTTTTTGGAAAAGAACCCTACGTTACGAGTACACTAGGAATCGACACCGTATGTGCTTCAAATCAATTCATCTTTTGCCCGATCCATAAAAGACGCTCCTAGACGCAATTTTGGGAGGCACAATGCCAGGAAAGCTTAAATAATCAATGGCTAAATAATCTGCTATTATCGAGTCCACCATGCAACTACTTACCAACAAAAGAATACATGGTGAAGACTATTGAGTTTAGGATCGCCAGATATGCCACAATACCAGACCTAGCTATCAAACTGACAAATAAAATTTTGAGTATGCTACTCACAATATTAAAAGTATTTCAACATGCGAAATATACCTTTTTGAATTTCATCGAAATTAACCAAGGCTTAGATGCAAACATTCAAAGAAGCATTCTTTATCGTATTTTTTGAAATGGACGCAAAAATATTTGTCAAAATGTCTTGTAACTTAAATGCATGACTGGTGGCCTATGAATTAAGCTTCTTTGCAAACCATAGACAAGCACCAGATGACGCCGTACAATCAAGCCAATGGAAGGAACTAATGGTATGTCAAGCAAATTCGCTTAACCATAGAGAGCAGAAAATCATGCAAACATAGGCATGTCACCACAAAAAGCATGTTGGGGACGACACAGTTCAAGAGGGACGTGTGGAAGGAGAATCAAGCAAAAAAGAAAAAGAAGATCAAAGACCGAAACGGATCAATGAAGAAGAAGCTCAATAAGAAAAGAGCAACTCTCTATCCAAAGCCCCATAGGGGAACACAACATCCATGTCTACACAAAGCCCCGCAAGGGCCCATAACAATAGGAAGCATGCAACAAGCAAGGACGGATCAAGGCCAACAATTATCCATAAAGAAATACAAGAAGATATCCAACAGATCTTGAACCCCAAGAAGGTGCTTCAACCTCTGGATCTTCGAGAGGTCCAGATCGAAGGTTGTAAATCTAGACCTTTATACCTTCCATTGGTTGCATCCGTGGCAGCCTTACTTAACACAACCCAAATTCAAAGAGGCGATAGGAAAATTAGACTACAAATCAATTGTAGTTCATCTCCAAGGGTTGCGAGCGATGAAAAGGAATGCATCAAGTCCTATAGGATGTCAAAGAAGATTTAAGAACAGGGATCATTTTTCAAGAGTGAAAAAAGAAAATGTGACATTGTAAATCAAGAGTGAAACAAGAAATAAGATTAGATTTTTGAAAAGTTGGATACACTTATAAGTGCATCTTCTTTATATACATACGCGGCAAACATCTAAGAGAGAAGGAAAAGATATGATGAGAAGTAGGGACCTAGAGAAAGGGTAACAAATTAAGAGAATTGCATGATTAGGAAAAAATAAATGTTGGAAAGGGTTTTCTATAAGTTACTTTTTGACCCAAAGGAGCAAACTAACTTAAAAAGAGGAATGGATGCAAATATTCTAAGTTTTTTTTTTCAAGAAGGCTATGGCTTTTCTAAAAAATAGCAAGAAAGTACTTTATAGATGAGATTGTAGGTAGCTTGAAAAAGAAGCATCAATATATAGAGAAGTCTAAATCGAATGGACCAATAACAATGGTTCATTATACCAATACTAAAATTGACTAAAGTAATATTACAATTCACCTAGGATTCAATCTTCGTGATGAAAGATCTTTTGAGTACTTGAAAGTCAATAGCCACACAGGTTATGGATTAGAGGGATGATTGAGACTCTGAGTTTTTAAAACCATACATATCATTAATTGAATTTGTATTAAGAATTCTTTAGTAAATAGTAAACCAATATAAAACCTACGTTGAGCTTGAACTTGAACAAATCATTAATTGAATTTGTATTAAGAATTTGTATTAAGAATTCTTTAGTAAGAATTCTTTAGTAATCTGCTATTATCGAGTCCACCATGCAACTCCTTACCAACAAAAGAATACATGGTGAAGACTATTGAGTTTAGGATCGCCAAATATGCCACAATACCGGACCTAGCTATCAAACTGACAAATAAAATTTTGAGTATGCTACTCACAATATTAAAAGTATTTCAACATGCGAAATATACCTTTTTGAATTTCATCGGAATTAACCAAGGCTTAGATGCAAACATTCGAAGAAGCATTCTTTATCGTATTTTTTGAAATGGACTCCAAAATATTTGTCAAAATGTCTTCTAACTTAAATGACGACTGGTGGCCTATGAATTAAGCTTCTTTGTAAACCATAGATAGGCACCAGATGACGCCGTACAATCAAGCCAATGGAAGGAACTAATGGTATGTCAAGCAAATTCGCTTAACCATAGAGAGCAGAAAATCATGCAAACATAGGCTTGTCACCACAAAAAGCATGCTGGGGACGACACAATTCAAGAGGGACGTGTGGAAGGAGAATCAAGCAAAAAAGAAAAAGAAGAAGATCAAAGACCAAAACGGATCAATGAAGAAGAAGCTCAATAAGAAAAGAGCAACTCTCTACCCAAAGCCCCGTAGGGGAACACAACATCCATGTCTACACAAAGCCCCGCAAGGGCCCATAACAATAGGAAGCATGCAACAGGCAAGGACGGATCAAGGCCAACAATTATCCATAAAGAAATACAAGAAGATATCCAACAGATCTTGAACCCCAAGAAGGTGCTTCAACCTCTAGATCTTCGAGAGGTCCAAATCGAAGGTTGTAAATCTAGACCTTTATACCTTCCATTGGTTGCATCCGTGGCAGCCTTACTTAACACAACAACCCAAATTCAAAGAGGCGATAGGAAAATTAGACTACAAATCAATTGTAGTTCATCTCCAAGGGTTGCGAGCGATGAAAAGGAATGCATCAAGTCCTATAGGATGTCAAAGAAGATTTAAGAACAAGGATCATTTTTCAAGAGTGATAAAAGAAAATGTGACATTGTAAATCAAGAGTGAAACAGGAAATAAGATTAGATTTTTGAAAAGTTGGATACACTTATAAGTGCATCTTCTTTATATACATACGCGGCAAACATCTAAGAGAGAAGGAAAAGATATGATGAGAAGTAGGGACCTAGAGAAAGGGTAACAAATTAAGAGAATTGCATGATTAGGAAAAAATGAATGTTGGAAAGGGTTTTCTATAAGTTACTTTTTGACCCAAAGGAGCAAACTAACTTAAAAAGAGGAATGGATGCAAATATTCTAAGTTTTTTTTTTTCAAGAAGGCTATGGCTTTTCTAGAAAATAGCAAAAAAGTACTTTATAGATAAGATTGTAGGTAGCTTGAAAAAGAAGCATCAATATATAGAGAAATCTAAATCGAATGGACCAATAACAATGGTTCATTATACCAATACTAAAATTGACTAAAGTAATATTACAATTCACCTAGGATTCAATCTTCGTGATGAAAGATCTTTTGAGTACTTGAAAGTCAATAGCCACACAGCTTATGGATCAGAGGGATGATTGAGACTCTGAGTTTTTAAAACCATACATATCATTAAATTTGTATTAAGAATTCTTTAGTAAATAGTAAACCAATATAAAACCTACGTTGAGCTTGAACTTGAACAAAATGAGAGATAGAATGTCCATGTCATTAATATGGATTTCTTTGGCATTCCAACAAGCGTTAAAAAAAAAAGTTGCAAAGTTTACTACAACAACTATGCTAGAAATGAAACCTAGGATTGTGATCCTTATGAATCATGGGAGGAATTTAAAACATAGCTCAAAGAACAATAGTATATGGAAGATTTAGGCATGCCTAGATATCAATTACTCAATGAATTAGTTGAGGGAAGAAGACACTTCGCTAGTTGAGCGAGATCAATCAAGACACTTTAATTTAGATGACATTGAGATGTTTTTGTACACCATGTCAACCCTAGTTTGGCCTAGAATTTGGAAATCTTCTCAAGGACGTGACTTAATTAATTGGTTGACTAATGAGTGTCATAAGGTATGAGATTTTGTTCTAGTACTTGTAAAACAAAAGAAATGGGAATCATGATTGAATCCAAATAAATCTAATAAGAAAGAAAGACCGATCAAGAATCAAGTAGATCATACCTAACAAGTCATCTTCCACACATAAGGACATAAGGAAGTAAAAGGCATCCAACTTCATTTCACATCATTTGAATAGCCTAACTCATCTAGAGAAAGACAAGAGCCAAAATGTGATTTTCCCAAAGGTATGCTAGACTATTCTCATATAGGATTAAGTTCAAAGCTGATGCAAATCTTGTAGAGCAGCAATATTACAAGATGATCCGTAATCATGCCAGGAAAATGAAAACAAAGAGCAATAACAGTCATTAGAAGTGGGGTTCATTTGTCCGATGGATAATGCAACTTGAGTCTATCCAATCATGGGTTGTCCCAAATAAGAACGAGAAAATCTGAATGTATCATGGGTTGTGCAAAAGAAGAACGAGAAAATCTGAATGTAGTCAACAATGACCCCAACCTAAATGTGGTCAACAATGACATCACATTCCACTGCCATGTTATGCTATGATGCTGCATACAGTTGAAGGTGTCGGAATGCTTTCAAGCCTATAACCAAATTTACATGGCACCAACACTAGGGATAAGAAAACTCTTACTACAGAAGAACGTTCGCATCCAATGGTATGAATTTTGGATCGAAGAATATGCCACCAATGTTCCAAAAATGGGCCAGTCAGATCAACAACTGGCTAAGGTAACGGGGACAATAACAACACTTTCTACAAATAACCCTGACCGATGGTCTGCTTACAACTCAAGACCCCAGGCTGGTATTTGCAGTTGCAATAAGCGTGGCTGTAACAATCCAGATGAACGGCCATCTCAATTCTACACTGGTTGATCTCACTCAAATACAGCGTCACATTGTCTCACAGAAGCAAACATCTGCAGCATAACATTAACATGGAGCGAATAAGGCCTTTACAACTGCAACACATCCCACAAAGTAACATGCGAGCTCAAAAATGAGCTTATTCTAGGGATCTCTAATGGTAATGCCCATATAGCAAACGTGAATACAAGAGGCTCACTAATTCGCGGCGACTTCGATTCAAATCGTGCAATCGGCATAGATGGCTGCATCACAAGATGACGTACATGGCTCAAGTCAGGAAATCGACCTACGATAAGGATCTTCTAATCAAAGATGTGGCGTCTTCTTTGACACAGGGATTCCTCACAACAAAGAATGCCTGCAACACGAGACACGATAGATGTTGCACGATTGCAGGGCTACACCTCAACATTACTAAGGCCAGCCCGGGGTTAATAATCGTGCGCTCTTAGATTACCCTTTACCTGACCAACCACTTTTAACACTCGAGAGACCCGTACCCTAGACACCTCAGGCCAAATTTCTGCATAATACGTACTCACACCGCCAGTGAAGGCTCGACAGAAATTTCGTCATCATTGGCGAAAGAAGTACCTCCTTCTACTTATGAACAAAAGCGCAGACACGATGGCAACAATCTGACACAGCAGCTCCAAAACCTTCCTGTGTGCACAAGGGACTCTCTCATCGAAATTAATCGCACAGAAGCGATGACAGCAGTTTGACGACGCAATTCCAAAACAAACTGTTACATGAGGAACTCCATCGAACTTGATCGTAGGAAATAAGAATCAGAGATCTTTCTCCTTCATGCCCAGGCGCAGCGGGCATAAAATTCGACTCACTGCTACGTTTGGCGCGAGCAAGCCGCTGACGACTCTTCCATGGACGCTGCATGACACACACAGGAAAGCCTTGAAAGTTGAAACCCTACTGCGCTCCTGCAACAGGATGTGCTTGGTTAAAAATTTCTAGGCGTTTCAGCATCTTCGAATAAAGTTTTTCATTTTTGAAATAAAGTTTCATAGGTGGTTTCGTAAAGCTTTGGCCTCTTGAGACACATGTACAAAGTTTATTCCTTCTCATAAACATCTGATAGCTTTGGCGAATTTAAACTAGTTAAAAATCTAGCTGATCAATTGTAATCCAGTTTAACTCTTGTTTTTTTGAGATACGAGGGGTCTCACACGTACTATGTCCATTCACATGTACAATTGTACTTTCAAAGTTAAAGCTAGGAGAAGTAGGCGCCTATCGAACCTCCTTTAAAATTTAAAAAAAAAAAGCTTGTATGTCTTTGCAATGAAGTGAGACTTAGCTTTGAAACACTTAGCCACATAGGATAAAGACCTCAAGTTCCAATTGTGGGCACTCAAGTGTGAATCTTCATTATAAAAATTAAATAAAGAAAAGTACAAGAGAAGTGGACTAGTGCCCATGGGACCCCCCAAATCCCACAAAGCAGGGGAAGCTTTTACAGAGCCTAGATGGCATTACAAAGAAGGTTAATCACCCTCTCATCACCCTCATTATAGGCAACAAAAGAAGAAACATCCCAGGAACGAATCCATAAGGAGTGTGAGGTGAATATGTCCGGCAAAGTTGAGCATGGAGTGAGCGCAATGATATTGTAGTTGTCTAAGCAATTCAAAATAATCTTAATTACTGTAAAGGAGGATCAAAACTATGAGCTAGTGCGCACTTGTGGAAGGTATGATCGATAACAGCAACAGAACCACGACCCATTAAAGCAGTTGCAATGAATCCTCCTCGGCGCTGTTGTTGCTAACACAGACATACAAAATCTTAAAGTAATGAAGCATGGGAGAAGGAAGATGGGGACCAACATCAACGGCTTGAAGAAGATCACAGCATTTGGGACAACAGCGTCTGTCGACTTGAAGAACATCACACGCAGCGGCGACAGTCTCCCTTGCGGTCACCTCTTTCGGTCTATCGCGACGGACAGCAGGGGGGCTTGCTTCTGTCTATCGTGACTCTTAACCGTCGCGATAGACGGCTCCTCTTACGCGTGCTTCGCCGAATTTCCGCAATGGACATCTCCTTTCGAACCCGCGACAGACATATTTGACGATAGACGAGTTGGTCTATCGTGGCGATAAACTCCTCTTTTTTCGTGTCATTCTCTCGCCTGTTTCTCGATTCGCAGACTCGCCCGCGACAGACAGATTTGACGACAGACGAGTTGGTCTATCGTGGCAAAGACTCCTCTTTTCTCGCGTCACTCTCTCGCCTCTTTCTCGATTGACAGACTCGAGTACTCTCTCGAATAGCCCACCCTTATGGTGCCTTTTCGGTCAATCACTCTTCTTCTAGACCCCGATTTGAAGCCGCTTCTATCGCACCTTGAAGTTTGAGTGTTTGATGAGTTTCACGTTTTCCCACGCTGCTCGTGGCTGAAGCTTTAGAATTTAAAAAAAAAAAAGGAAAAAAGAGATAAGAAAGATAAAAGAAAATTTTTTAAAAAAAAAGAAAGAAAAAAAAAAGAAAAAAGGAAAGGAGGAGAGCAAAAGGAAAAGGTGGTCGGAAGCGGTGAAAAAGAGGCTTTTGCAGAGCTTTGAGGGGGGATGGTCAATTGGTTCTTCATAAAGTTTCGCTTTAGAGAGGTAGCTTTGTTCTTTTCCTTCCTCAGAATCCTTTTGTTGGAGGCCATGACAAGTAAGTGGGGGCCTTTCTAGAAGTCTTAAGTGAAGATAAGACTTCTAGAAAAAAAAAAAGAAAGAAAAAAAAAAGAAAAAAGGAAAGGAGGAGAGCAAAAGGAAAAGGTGGTCGGAAGCGGTGAAAAAGAGGCTTTTGCAGAGCTTTGAGGGGGGATGGTCAATTGGTTCTTCATAAAGTTTCGCTTTAGAGAGGTAGCTTTGTTCTTTTCCTTCCTCAGAATCCTTTTGTTGGAGGCCATGACAAGTAAGTGGGGGCCTTTCTAGAAGTCTTAAGTGAAGATAAGAAGTGAGGAAGGAAACGAAGGAAGCCTCAAGTGAAGTCCGTCGTGGGGCCCCTTACTTCTTTTGGCCATTCATCCTTTCTCTGATTTTTGCGTCTCTGTGGGTTCTTTTGTTAGAAGTTCGAATAGGGGGAGGTTCTTTCCTTGTCGGGCCCTTGTCATGGATTTTCCCCTCACTTGTGAGAAGTAACCTGGCCCCTCCTCCAGGGGAAACCGATAACCTGGCCTCTCTGTTGGAGGGGGGATCTTGTGCCGCCCTTGGGGCCTCCGAGGGTGCTGAACCCCCCATGGTCTCCCTCAGTAGATCCGCAATTTTGTCAACTCAGGAGGAGCTCAAGAAAGTTTGTCTCGTCAGCCAAATGTTTGGCCCTAAGCCCCTGCTCGAAACCATGCGACAGTGGCTTCGCAACGAGTGGTTCCCTCGTGGGCTAATTGTTTCTAAGTGTCAGTTCTTACCGGCAAGTCACATGTTGCTAGTCTTTATAAATGAACATATGGCGTTTCGAGCCCTAAGTGTCGGAACCTGGCAACTCGGCAGGGCGACCCTGTGCCTTTTTAGATGGTCCCCTGACTTTACTCCTGACAAATCGAAATCGCTCCGGTACCCTCTCTGGGTTGAGCTCCCTAACCTGTCGTACTTCTTGTACAACTTCGTGTGGGACATTGTTTCTCCTATCAGCAAGTTGTTGGCCTCACGCGAGGACATTGGTGGTCTCATTTATGAAGGTGCAAGACACTCGTTCAACGCTCGGTGGCACCCTCAAATCTGTGTCGAGGCTTACCTCAGCATGCCGCTTCCATCGAAGATCAAAGTGGACTTGGGCGAAGGGGATGTATGGGAGCAAGACATCAATTACAAAAACCTTCCCAACGCGTGCTTTCGTTGTGGCCAACAAGGTCACAGGATTAAAGATTGCCCTTTGAGACAAAAGAAGCAAGCGAAATCAAGAAGCCCCTAGAAACGTTCAAGACAACAAAGGGGCATTGATTCACTCGGCAAAGGAAGAGGAAGTCAAGGGCCCCCTTAATCCAGAAGCTGATGCAGACAGATTCATCGAAGTTAGAAGAAGAAGGAAAAGAAGCCTTA
This sequence comes from Ceratopteris richardii, assembly GCA_020310875.1. Lineage (NCBI taxonomy): Eukaryota > Viridiplantae > Streptophyta > Polypodiopsida > Polypodiales > Pteridaceae > Ceratopteris > Ceratopteris richardii. The sequence continues at coordinate 175,018,138 of CM035427.1, read as the reverse complement.
GGTCCACTTCCGAGCGAAACAACATGCCAGTCACCCCCTTCAGCAACTTGTGTTGCAATCTGGAAAAGGAGATCAATGAGTTCGACTACCCAGGTAGGAACCAACTTGAGTTGGACACCATCGACAAAGCCCTAGAGATCCCTGACAATAAAGAAAACTTCCAGGAGGGTTACACTACAAGCAAAAAAGATGGCTTTACTACTAGTAACAAAGATAACATAGACAGTGAAAGTTCCATCATCGGATCGACTATTCTAGAAACGGTGTCAAAAACGGTGCCCAATTCTTCCCAGCAGGAGGCATCCCGCAAAGGAAAATAACCTATGAAGCTACCCTGGAAAAGCCCCCACAAGAACTTTTTTGCTAAATCGGGATCCGATCCCAGCGAAAAAGAAAGATGAATCCAAGAAAAGAAAGGACAAAGCTCCCTCCCGCAAAGAGGGCTCACTACAACAATGATCATCATCTCGTTAAAGGCTAGAGGGTTAATCGACCCCTCAAGAGCGACCATCATTGGTCAATGGCTTTGGGACATTAGCTTAAACACAGAATTTATATGTATTCAAGAGATTAAAATTGATGGAGAAGACCTCCAAAAACAGCTTAGACATGTCTCCTCGACCCATGTTTGGATTTCAACAACGCACCAGCGGGGGTCCGGTGGAATGGTAATCGGTATTAGTAAATTCTAGTTTGAAAAGCTTGAGAACTCCATTGAAGATGAATGCCATCGATGGACTGTTGTTTCTTTTGGTGCTCCTTTTTGTTTTACTTTAGTTTGTATGCCCCTAATGGGGATTTAGAGAGATTGAACACTTGGGCCTCCTTGGACTCGCTCCCCCACAACATGCTTATTTGTGGAGATTTCAACATGGTGGAGGACCCTATGGACAGATGGATGGGCAACGGCAGGATCATCCATAGTCGGGAGAAAGAATCGTGGGACAAAACCAAACTGCACTTGGATTTGGTCGAATTCAAAGATTCAAAGACTTGATAGATGCTACATTTCTCAGAGTTTTACTCATCAGTGGGGCTGCCCTTCCCTCTCGCAACACACCGACCTCACCATCTCTGATCACTACCCAATCGTTATCACTTTCCAATCTTTCACCAAGATCCGTAAGGCTCCTTGGTTCCACGCCAGTGCGCCCTCCTTCTCTCTCCCCTCTGTCCATCAAGAAATTGCTCATGTGTGGAAGGAGGTGTTCACCTCCGGCTTGTCCCCAGCCAAGTGCTGGAGAAGTGCGGTCGATAAGTCACGATAGATCATGATTAGATCTAGGAAGATGCTCAAGACTGTGCGGTGGGCTCGTAGAGAAGCTCTATATCATAGACTCTGGAGGCTCGAGGAAGAAGTGAACAAAGGAAATTCTCAATCCCAGAAAGGTCTTCGAAAAATCAGAGCGCTTCTGAGATACGAGGAAGAAATACAAAGGAAAAATTTGCAAATTTTCTTCAAGGAGTGGTGGGCTGGTAAAGCTGACAACCCACCAAAGAGATGTGTTGTATCCTAAAAAGGAAACAGAACAGAGAATCGATCCCCTTATTTTTAGACTCAAATGGCAATGTATGCAATATGGAAGAAGATAATTTTGGGATCATTGAAGAGCACTTCACGAGACTCCTGGGGACCTCGAACCCCCTCTCCCACCATAGAAGGGACTGCATGGCAGCCATATCTAGGGTTTCCCCCCACAGGATACCACTCAACCTTCATTCCCTACTTGATGCCCCCATCTCAGAAGCAGAAATCACTGAGGTCATTGATGCCCTCCCTTCTGGTAAAAGCACAGGACCCGACGGGCTCACTAATGAGTTCTTTAAATCCTTCAAGTTGGTGGTTGCCACCCCGCTTCGTCTGGTTTGGCAAGAGGCACTGAAGTTTGGCGCGCTTCCATCTTGTCTCAACAATGGTATTATCAAGTTAATACACAAAAAGGGGAAAAGAACAGAATAGAGAACTGGCGTCCTATCACGATGCTCCAAACGGGATACAAGATCATTGCCAAAGTCATTGCCAACAGAATCTCTAGCCATTTGAGAGCGTGGTTAAGCGAGGACCAAAGAGGTTCATCAAAGGCAGGTCAATTTTGGAAACCATTATAGATATCTGGGAAGGTCTTGACTTTGCAAATGAGTCTAAACAAGATGTGGTATTCCTCAAGATCGCCTTTGATAAAGCCTACGATAGGTTGGAATGGGACTATATTCTACAGTCGCTTCAAGATCTTGGATGTAGTCTAAAATTCACCAAGATGATCGCGACCCTTCTCAGAAATGCATCGACCCAAATTAACATTAATGGCAAACTTTCGAAGGTGATCAAACTTAGAATATCTATCAGACAAGGGTGCCCATTGGCTTCCCTTCTCTTTGCCATTGCCACAGAAGGACTTAGCAGGCTGGTGGAGCATCAGGTGGAAGCTGGTAATATCAAAGGTCTCTGTTTGCCTCATGACCACGGCCAGATCACCATGAGACTTTTTGCCGATGATATGAATGCGTTTGTTCAAAGCTATTTTTGGTTCACAGCCCGACCTTCTCATCGATCATGGCTGTCAAATCATTCCGCAGGGCCAAATTTTTCGGCTTCTTGGGATTCCCTTGGGGTTTGGTGTCAATCTTGCTGGTCGTGTTATGGTTATCAACACATTCCTCTTATCTTCTACCATTTATTTCCTTTCTTGTTGGAGACCGAAAGAGGAAGATCTGTCCAAAGTAGATAGTATTTGTAGAAACTTCCTTTGGACGGGCGACCACAGTAGGAGGGGGGTGCCTAAAATCAAGTGGTCCATCTGCACCAGCCATAGAGATAGTGGGGGCCTTGGTATCCTAGACATTGGGTGCATGGCTAACAAATTGGCGGCCAAATGGATGATTAAGGCTTGGTGCAATGGGGAGGCCTCGTGTGCCAAGTTGATCTTCAGAAACAAGAATGAGTTGGCTCTCATGGGTTTCCCAAATTGGAAGAATCTTGACATCTTGACCTTGCTATTTTCCCCAATCCCCATCTTCCCGAAAGGCTCAAATCTTGTGTGCTCCCTATGGAAGAGTTGTAATAAAGTCAAAAGCTACACAAGAATAAGTGAAGACTGGAAGTGGGCAGCCGGTATCAGACAAAATGACTCTATCTGGTTTCCGATCCATGGCATCCGGAGCGTGAAATCTTGGAACATTCAAAATTCCAAGAAGTTATGGAACAAAGGCTTCAAAAAATGGAAGCATCTCTGGAAACAAGACACCAACCGATGGATCAATTTTGAGGATATTGAGCCTAGCATCAACATTTCGTACGAAGAGTGGAACACTTTGCAAAGCAGATGTCTCGCCTGGGACCGCCACAAAGTTCGCCTTCTCATGGGACACGACATGTGGAGCTCACTTGGTCTCAAATGGCACAATGGGAATAGCCTATCAAAAATCCCGAACATCAAAGAAACGATTGAATATCAAGTTAACCTCAACAAGAAGTGGTGCCTGTCATGGACGTGGCTTCGGTGGGACATGAAGTTCATGGCTATCTGGCACCCCCTCATAGAAATCCAAAAGTCTGTCCTCTTATGGCAGATTCTTCATCATGGAATCTGGACCAACCTTAAGGCTAGCAAATATTATGGGATTCCTCCCTGGTGCAAACCCTGCTACCGGTCTATCGAAGATATTCCACACATCTTCTTTACCTGCCACAACTCCAACAGACTCTGGCAGACGGTTGGAAAGAAACTTAGACTTCAGAAACATCTCAGTTGGAAGCAAGCCCTACTGGGAGAAGCGATCGGCTGCTCTACGACTCTCTGGAATGCCATCAGAGGGGAGGTCCTATGGAAAATCTGGAGGGAAAGATGTGTTTTTAACTTCGGCGACTCCCCCAAAGAGTGGTCAATTGAGAAATCATTGTTCCTCCTTGGCAAAAGGATCGTTAACTGTAAGAAATTGTCCCCCTTCAGGCATCATCAAGTACTCCTTTTGATCAATAACAAGTATAAGCTAATTTTTGACCGAGAGGAGCAAACTAACTTAAAAAGAGGACTAGATGAAAAAATTCTAAGTTTTTTTGTTTCAATAAGACTATGGATTTTATAGAAAATAGCAAAAAGATAATTTATAGATGAGATTGTAGATAGCTTGAAAAGAAGCATCAATACATAGAGAAATCTAAATTGAATGGACCAATAACAGTGGTTCATTATACCAATACTAAAATTGACTAAAATGATATTATAACTCACATAGGATTCAATCTTTGTGATGAAAGATCTTTTGAGTACTTGAAATTCAATATCCACACAGTTTATGGACTAGAGAGATGATTGAGACTGTGGGTTCAAAACCATACATATCACTAATTGAATTTGGTTGAAATTGTCTCAAAAAAAGTAGCCTATAAATAAAGATCATGGATGAAGAATTAAAGCAATAAACAATGATACAAGAGTTGTTCATGGAGTTTATGCCCATGTACCTTTTTATATAGGTGATATACATGATGGCCACTACTTTTGTTTTCACAAGGGCCATTTCTATCAAATATTTTTTGGGCAATCCTTCATTAATGAAGCTAGGATGGAAACCAAAGCCTTATTTGATGGTAGTGAATTTGCAAGAAATTGATTGGAAAATGGCCTAAAATCTATGCAATTCATGAATACTTGTGGTAAACCATCTGGGGGCACTCACCTCTTGAGGCAGAGGTTGCTTGGGACATTGTGGCCAATCTATCCATGTAATGCCTTGAGGCCATTGAAACTAGATGCCTTTGTGTAGCCCTTTCCTTGTAATGCTTCGGTAGTCTAACCCCCTTCAATGTGGAATATGGGAGGTCCCATGGATACTATGCCCTTCACTTGTATAATTGTTCTTTTAAACATTCACGCCTGACGAGATTAAACTTCGGCCAAACTTCCTTTAAAAAAATGAATAAATTCTCGTACACAAGTAAGCAATAAATTCTTGTACACAGGTAACCACTCCAGAAACAACGTGAGTCTCCAAAAAATGAGTTGTTTTTAGCTATCCAAATTTCTAAAAACTTAATCATCCATTTTTCCCTATAGATTATATCTTAGATTATGCCGGTAAAAGAGACATACTCTTGCTTGCACAAAATTTCTATATATATTCCATATCTTTCTTCTCTAAATCCGAAATAAATAGATAAATCCGAAATAGCTTTCTTCTTTAAATCTATAATGGAACATTTCAAAATTCATAAAGAAATAATAGATATCCAATTAATTTATCTTTTTCTATCATCATATCTCTAATTTCACAGTGTTTTCTTTTTATGTCTTCTTCCTATTAAATATTTATGGGCACTTTGTTTATATGTACAATTACGTTGATCTACTCTCAAATTATGTACTCTTTTGAATTTCAATTCTCATTTTTTTTAAATAATGATATTATATCATGTAGCTTTTAGTGAGATGCATTTTTACCACTTACATCACTCATTTGTCTCCCTCTTTATCTTCATCAAAATTAATAGAGAGATCACTCACCATAAAATTTATATAAGAAACCTTTTATCTTAAAGTGTCACATTTTTCATTAGAATTCACATTCCCAACTTCACATTACTGAGATTGAGATCTCAGTTCTATCTTGCAAAACACATCTCATTATCTTCTTAATTTGGATTCTTTTTCCCATCTTATTCCCATAAATCCTTTTCTTTGTGATAAGAATATTCCAACTCTTGAAATATTTTATCATAATCTTCTTGCTTCTTTAGAACCTTAAGTGATTGGATTTTCAAATCTCACTAACTTTCAATATTTCTTCACACTCACATGCTAATATGCTAGACCCATGATCTTTAGGTGCCAACCGATAGTTCAACATCCATTTGACCATAAGTTTTTTTTGCCATCATAGATATGACCAAGCTTGGGTCGACAGGGCAGCCAAAGAGAGGGCCAAGGCATAGGTGCAAGTATGAGCAGACAAGGTATTCAAAGAAGAAGAGGGGGTCAGTGAAGTGCTTTTAAGGTGCTTCCAAAAATTTCCAAATTCACACATTCAAAAAATAGTGATCTTTATCACTAAAAACTTTGTAAATAATAATTTTTGTGTTTCTAACTCCATTTTGTACAAGTAGACGAGTCCTCAAGCTTCAGGAGTGCAAGCAAAATCTCCCTTTCAATTTTCATAACCTTTGCACCTCATTTGAGCCTTCAAAATCATTTAGGAACATATTTTTTAATTAAGTTGGAGATTTGAAATCGACCAAAACTAGTAAAAAACTATAAAAAGAGCTAGAGAGCTCATTTTGGGGGCTATACATCTTGGGGTTAGCTTGTCGGAGATTAGAAAATTTTGAGGCTTGTATGAATTGTAACATCATCTTGAAGCAATAGAAGATTCCATTGTTCCACTCTTCGTTCCTCCTTGTGTGTGTATGTGCATGTGTGTGCATGTCATTGTTCTTCTCACTCGCCCACTCAGTTGTGCACTCCTCTCACTCATGATCATCATATCATCCTCACATCTCTCTGGATTGACATATATGAGGTGACTATTCACCACGATGGTACTTGCATTGTGCTACAATTACAATTATTTGCAAATATTTCCAAATTATTGGATACAACATTTCTATCATCAATTAAAAAAGTCATCCACTTGATGATGCCTACTTGCATCTTTTCTTATACTTAGAAGTGAGCTGAGGGGGAGCCTTTTTATAATATTTGCTTAGAATTGGAATGACTCAAAAGGTGTCTTTTTAATGTTTATACCATATTAATGAAACGCTTACAAAGACACATACCAAAAAGAGATTTTAAAGGATAGCCTCACAAGGGATTTTAGTAGATCTTTTGAAGGTCTCAGATTTCCGCACACACACACATGGAATTCAAAGGCATGGAATTGGAAGGCAGTTTTCATGCAGGTACACACCACAATAGAATGGCATTGTTGAACACAAAAATAGAAATAATGCAAAAATAGAAAGAGCCTTGATGGTTAAGAAAAAGATGCCTCATTGTTATTAGGCAAAAGATGTACACACTGCTGCGTACATCACGAGCAGAACTCCGATTGCTGCTATACATCAAGTTAAACCTTTAGGGAAGTTTACAGGTAAAAAGCAAAACTTATCACATATGAAAGTATTTGGCTATAATGCATATGTACATATATTCCAGATGAGTTGAGGACAAAGCTTGATTCAAAAGCAGAAAAATGTATCTTCACTAGGTACTCCCTTGAGCAAAAGGGATATAAATGCTACAACCCACTCACATGATAGGTGAAGGTAAGTAGAGATGTGGTGTTTGATGAAATTTCAAGTTTCTATGCAGATGCCGAAGAAAGACTTACTCTTGATTCAAATGAAAAAGGAAATGCTAAAAAATCAAGTGCATAATCTCAAGTTTTGAGTGGACGTGATGTGTCACCAAGCAATAGTTCCAACTCAAATCCACGGAGTGGAATATTGCATGGAAATTTCGTTCCAACAAATTCATTGACTACATCCAAGAAAGGTAATGAAAAGCTTTCTACTGGTAGTAAAACATCTACAAGATTTGAAGACATTGATGGAGATTCAAGCAATGTTATGAATTATGGAATGTGTTGAACAAGGAATTCTTGGAGAGTTAATTTATTAATGTATTAATGTGTTTTGGTGTTTTTGATATAGCAGCTGAGAGTTCGTGAGGGTGTGAAAGGCGTGAAAGTGTGGACATCAATAATCCGATTTATAATTTATATGGTTTGTAAATAAATCCGCGTAGAGGGTTCTATTGTTAGAAACAGTTAGTAAAGTAGTGGTTAGAATAAGGGTCATTGTAGACCATAATTTCTGATATTAAAAGCAAAGGCTTTCTACAAAAGTTATCATCTTTTACTTTCATGCATGCTTTTTGAAGCTGCTCTCATGTAACCACTATTTTGACCTAATCAAAAATTCCTATAAATACATGCACTCTGTGGACTGTCGAAACAGAGTCCATGGGTGGAGATTGCACCCAATACTGCATTTTGTCTCGTCTATTGACATGTCTATTTTTCAATGTATTTTCAACATTCATAACCTCTGTGTGCGTGTGAGATAAGATCCTGATAACTATGGTATCAAAGCTCTACACGCGTCACTATGGAGGGGTCTATTTCTGTTCGTTTTGTCCTCTATTTGCTGCTCGCTATTCATTTCTGTTTCCAATTTTTGTTCCAATTCCAATTCCAGTTTCCATTTCCAATTCTGTTTTTTATTCCGATTTTTTTTTCTGCTTCCGTTTCCAATTCCGATTCCATTTTTTATTTTGATTTCTGTTTCAGTTCCAGTTCCAGAACCAGAACCTACATTTACACCTACATTTACTCCTTTGGGTGTGGCATCGACTAAGGTGTCGACTAAGGCATAGAACTTAGGCATAACTAAGGCATTACTTTGGCATCTTTGACTCCCTTGGCTCCCTTGGCGACTGTTGGTAGCCATTGACTATGCGCGAACCAATTTTAATTTATGAGTGGCAATAAAGAGTTTTATATTCACCAAGGAGGGAGGATTTGAACCCACAACCTCACTCACACAAGGGAAGTATTTTACCACAACACTATCTCTTTGTGTTGCCACTCTAGTTCTCTTTTCTTATATTTAACACAACTTTCATCTGTTTCTTACTTTTTCAATTCCCAAGAACAACCCTTCCTTTTACATTTTAATTCAAGCAATCTCAAAATTATTTTTACATATCTCGCAAGAGGGTCTTGTTCTCTACATACCCATGGAAGCTACAAACACCATGGAGGATTTTGGTGAGTTACCTCTACCCGAGGTACCACTCGAATAACAGCTTGAGCCCTTGCAGCACAAACTTCGAGGTGCTCAGAACGAGATCCAACAACATGATGAAGTACTCTAGAAGATGCAATCTGATTAAGATAACCTTATGAGGGTGGTAAAAGCTACTATCTCTACCCAATCGGATGGCATGCATTCCAAGATTAGTGTTAAAAATTACCATGGTTTGATGGCTATAAGGATGTGTCAAGGGAGCACTAGATTGTGCTCTCTGACTACAATAGACAAGATTTTGGAGATACACTTATGATTACAAGAGCACCTACACAGGGAAAATGATACAAGAATATGTAACCAATACAAGACGTTCCACAACCCGAGACTGATAGGTAGAGAAAACTGGACTAGAGATGATATAGGCGATCCTACAAACTGGGACCGCAGGTATGGAACAAGATATCTCGATTACAAGGATTCCCTTCGAGGATATGAACTAGATACAAGAAATAGCTAGGCAAGATCTCATACTACAAGATTACACGAGGAAAAGATAGGATGTCCAAGAACTAGACTAGACAAGACTATGACAAGGAACAAGACATGAACTAGAACTGGAACTTGGAGAGTACTTACTTGGCGATCACAACTCCTTGAGCTCCCAAGACTGGCATTGGCAAGACTGAGAATGAATGTGGCACCCCTCCTTATATAGTTTTTCAAGGGTGGTTACCAAAGGTGGTTACGACTTGATGATGTCATTGATGATGTCATCAACTAGAAACAAGGCCTTCGATGTCAAAATTCAATAAATAGACAATCGATCTTGGGGTTTGGCATGTTCTTGACGCAATGGAAGCATTAGTTTCTCCAAAATCTAAGCCAATCATGAGATATGGAAAGTCACATGGAATCTAAGGTTTAAGATGGTTTCCTTTGTATCCATGACAGGATGGCCCTTTAGTTGTTTCATGGTTATCAATGTTTGATGATTTTTATATTGAAGAAACATATGTTGAAAGTGAAAAAGTCATATTTGCCACTAACTATTTAGTTGAAAAAGCTCAGCTTTGGTGGAATGATCTTTATCATAGTGTAGATTGTCCAACCACATGGAGGGCTTTTCAAGAAAAGCTTAAGGAGTCTTTTCTACCCCTACAGTTCCACATACATGTTTGAAGATTGTGGTCTGCATTTTCATGGATGGAAGGTGATACTTTTACAACATATATCGATCGGTTCTATCAATACCTAGTATTTATCCGCTTGCTTGAAGATGTTTTTGATGATACTATGAAGAAGAAGTATGATGATGGTTTAGACAAGGAGATTGAAGCAAAGCTTCACTCATGCCAACCTACATCGCTTCACGAAGCTATTTCCTTTTATCATGATGTGGAGAAAGAGTACCAATCGCTTATCACAATGATCAGTTTGAAGCAGCCATGTCAGCAACAACAATATTTTCACTAGTCTAATTTTCTTTGATTATATAGGATGCATTTACACATAGCATTTAGTATGTAGGAGCATAATTTAGTTACAATTCCCAAAATAAATTAGAATATTTCGAGCATATTCTAGACTGTGAATGATTGAAAAAATTTTGAATAGTTAGTAATATATGTTCTTTTATTGACTTATTTAGAGACTCTCAACACCTCATAAATAATCTTAATAATTTAAGACCTCCATGAACATTTCCATGCATGTGTTTTTACATGGAACATGCTTATTTTTGTTCAGTGATGGAACATGTGACTAGTCATCCATGTTTATTTTTATTTTATCAACTGAGGTCAGTTGCTTTTTTAACTGAGGGGCATGTTATGAATTATGGAATATGTTGAACAAGGAATTGTTGGAGTGTTAATTTATTAACGTATTAATGTGTTTTGGTGTTTTTGATATAGCAGCTGAATGTTCATGAGGGCGTGAAAGGCGTGAAAGTGCCAACATCAATAATCTGATTTATAATTTATATAGTTTGTAAATAAACCCACGTAGAGGGTTCTATTGTTAGAAACAGTTAGTAAAGTAGTGGTTAGAATAAGGTTCATTGTAGACCATAATTTCTAATATTAAAAGCAAATGCTTTCTACAAAAGTTACCAACTTTTACTTTCACGCATGCTTTTTGAAGCCACTCTCATGTAACCACTATTTTGACATAATCAAAAATTCTTATAAATACATGCACTCTGTGGACTGTCAAAACAGAGTGCATGGGGGGAGATTGCACCCGATACTACGTTTTGTCTCTAACAAGCAGTTGAGAAAAGAGTCTTGATGAGGAAATTGGATTGCCCTCTATGAAGACTCTAGGAGTAAGAAATGCACATGCAAATGATACAAGAAGAAGTGACTAGGACCAACAAGATTTGGGAGGATGTAGAATTTAGTGCAATGATTGATGTATGATAGTTACATGGTTTGTCATTGTGCCTACATGACCAAGCTAATACAACATGTTGAACCTTCTTGTTTTGAAGATGCAATTGGAAATGCAAATTTAGAGAAAGCTATGGATGAGGAGATGGATGCACTTTATGGAAATGAAACATGGAAACTGGTTCGATTGCCACAAGGAAAGAAACGCATAGGCTACAAGTGGGTTTACAAGCTGAAGCACAATGCTGATGGGAGCATAATTAGGTATAAAGCACGATTGATAGCAAAAGGATATGCACATACATATGGCATTGATTATGAAGAAATATTCAACCTTGTAGCTAAAATGGCCACTATTAGATCACTTGTTGCATTAGCCATAGAAAAAGGATGGATTTTGCATCAAATCGATGTGAAGAGTGCTTTCTTACATGGTGAGTTGTAGGAAGAAGTATACATGGACCAGCCACAAGTTCAAAGTACCAAAATATATTTGCAAGTTGCAAAAGGCTTTCTATGGGCTTAAATAAGCCCCTCGTGCTTTGCATGCAAGGATTGTAGATTATTTAACCACCATTGGATTTTCTATGTGTGATGTTGATCACTCATTATACGCAAGGAAGGGTGATGATGGCATCATGACTGTGGCTATTTATGTTGATGGCTTGATTGTAGGTGGCGATAATGAAGAAAGCATTAAAGAGGTAAAGAAAATCGTTATGCAGGAATTTGACATGAAAGTTCTTGGTGTGTTACACCATTTCTTGGTCATTGAGTTTATATATACAAAAACAAGGATATGGATGTCACAAATGAAATATGTCTTGAGTATGCTTCAAAAATATGGTATGGCTAGCTATAAGCCAATTTCCATGCCATTAGATCAAAATATGAAGTTGAATACTACATTAGGTGAAGCATTGGAGAATGCTACTATGTATAGGAAAATTATGGGAAGTTTGATATATCTGACAATTACAAGGCCTGATCTAAGCTACACTGTTGGAATTGAAAATCAATTTTTTTTTTCAAAATGGAAGTTAGCCAATAGCCTACTCTCCTAGGCTTTAATTAATAAAGAAAACAATTGTACAAGTGAACGGGATTAGTACCCATGGGACCCCTCGAATCCCACAAAGTAGGGGAAGATCAAACAAATTTAGAAAGCTCTACGAAGAAGGTAGATCACCCTCTCATCCCCTTCATGTGGGGCCCGCTTGCTTTTAATCTTATTATTCTCTAGGAAAAACACTCTATGATGTCTGAAAGGTAGGGGTTTTTTACAATTGTAACTTCTTTTACCTAACAGGAAAAGAGACTTTTCTAATGACCATTCTTTAGGAGGATTTCCAAAATTGGTAGCACACCTCTCCGTGCAGATCTTCTAAAGTATCTCACCTCTAATTGCATTCCACAAAGATGAGAAACATCCGATCACTTCACCCAAAAAACTTTTCCATTGGATTCGTCCTTGAAACTGTAAGATATTCTCAAGGGTACACAAGACTGACATTGACTTGGGGCACAAGAAGAAGAGGTGCCCTAAGTCCTCTTTGCCATGTAAGCATCTTTTTCACCATGGGGGTAACCCGCAAATTTTGCTAGCCTTTGCACTGGTCCAAATTCCCTGGTGGAGGATTTGCCACATAAGCATCGACTTTTTTATCTCAATGAGTGGATGCCAAAGTGAGTAGAACTTAAACTCCCATCACAAGTTCAACCAAGCAAGACACCACGTCCTATTAAGTGTGACATGAAGGTCCATATTCTTCTTGAATCTTGGAGTTTTGTCAAGGTTATTGCCATTGAACCATCTAAGACCCTCATGGTGGGGAGGGTCCTGGCCAATGAGAAGAGTCTTTGAGTGTTCCCACGTGATGAATCTGCTATGAAAAAGGGTCCATTCTTCATAGTTCACTCTTACTTCCAGATCAATTTCCTCAAATCTAATCCACTAGCATGTATCTTGATTCGAGAGATGTTTCCACAAACACAAACCTTTGTTCCAAAGCTTCTTATCTTTATGGAGGTTCCATGTCTCCACACCTCTGATGCCCTTGATAGGGAACCACATCAAATCATTCTGTCTAATAACATCTGCCCATCGCCAACCCTCACTTATCCAAACAAACTATTTGACCTTGTTTCAACTCTTCCACAATGAGCGAACCAAATCCGAGCCATGTGGAGAAACCAAAAAAGGGAGAAGAGCAGGGTGAGGAGGCTAAGGACCTTCCATCCCAAGAGGCCCATAAGCTTAAGATCGCTACTATTCCTAAAATTAACCTTTGCCCAAGAGGCTTCACTATTGCTCCATGCCTTAATTAACCATTTTGCGGCTAACTTATTGGCCATGCCTTCGATGTCGAGAATGCCCAAACCACCTTGAACTTTTTGGCTAATTCAAGTAGTCCATTTGGGGATTCCCCTTCTATTGGGGTCACCTATCCACACAAAGTTTTTGCAGACCCTTTCCAGTTTTACAATCTCTTGGTTTTTTGGTCTCGAACAAGAGAGAAAGGAAATAGTTGAAGAAATCAGGAATGTGTTAATCAAAATGGCCCTTCCCGCTAGGTTGATCTGCATACCTTTCCAGTAGGCCAATTTGTTATCGAGCTTTGAGAGAACCCAGTTCCATTGTTGGCCCATCAATACATCAAATCCCATTGGAATACCTAACAAGCGAAAGATTTTCCCAATGGAAATTAGCTGACAATCTTGATCAACAAAAAACTGGGATGGGTGTCTTGTAACCGCCCTAAAAGTGACTTTAGAGTGGTTAATTTTGGATCCTAATGCCACACAGAATGTGTTTAGACATCTCTTAAAAGTCTCAAAGCTGGTCGTATCATTATATACAAAGGCATTTGTGTTGTCAACAAACAATCTCATGAACATCTGTTCTTCATTGAGAGGTCAGGAGAGGCCATGAATATGGCCCAAGCCAGCATAATGTTTCACAAGGCCGTTTAGACCATCAACAACAATAGCAAAGAGGAGAGGAGCCAAGGGGCATCCTTGTCTGATAGACCATTTCAGTCTAATAGCTTGAGAAAGTTGGCCATTGATGTTTATTGAGCTGAAGCATTTTCGAGCAATGTCAAGACCATCTTAGTGAGCTTGTGACCAAAACCGAGGTCTTTTAGAGATTGGAGAAGGAAGACCCACTCAAGCCTATCATAGGCTTTGTTGAGGTCAATCTTAATAAAGATTAAATATTGAGCAAATTCTTTAGCAAAGTCCAGACCTTCCCAAACATCAATTATAGCTTCCAAGATGGACCTCCCCTTGATGAAACCTTTTTTTATCTTTACTCAACCAATTTTGTAAGTGGCAGGCAATTCTATTAGCAATAACTTTAGCAAGGATCTTGTAACCTATTTATAACATTGTAATTGGGTGCCAATTCTCAATCTTGTTTTTGTTTCCTTTTTTGTGAATAAGCTTGATAACACCATTATTTAGATATTCAGGTAATGCACCAAATGAAATCGCCTCTTGCCACACCAAACGCAGGGGAGTAGTCACCACATGTTGGAAGGTCTTGAAAAACTCATTGGTGAGGCGATCCAGACCCGAGCTTTTCCCATTAGGTAGTGATCGATAACTTTAAGAATTTCAGCATCCAAAATTGGAGTTTCTAGAAACGAATTCAAATTTTGTAGTAGAGAGTCCCAAAAGTTGGGAAAAGTGATCGACAATTACCAAGCTATTCTCTTCAGCCATCTTGCAGTCAACCTTGTTGATGTCCAACACTAAGGGGATCGAATCCATTGCTTGCTTCTTCTTGAATTGAAATTTATGCAGGTCCTAGGAAACCACATCTAGATGCTTGGAGACACACTCTACGATATGTGAGTGCTACTTTGGATTATGCATTGTTTTATGAAGTTGGTGCATAATTACATGTTCATGGATACACCGATGTAGATTGGGATGGTAGTATTCCAGATAGAAAATCTACTAGTGGTTTTCTATTCCCACTTGGGGGGTGCAACTATTACATGGAGCAATAAGAAGCAACCCACTATTGCTTTATTGAGTACAGAGGCTGAGTATAGAGGTGTTGCACTGGCAGCATGTGAAGCATCATGGCTAGAGATGCTACTTGCAGGTTTAGGTGTGGAAGTGCAAAAGCCTATCATCATTTATTGTGCTAATCTCAACCGCACATAGTTAGCACAGAATCCTATTTTTCATTCTAAAACAAAGCATATCGAGGTACATTATCATTTCATAAGGAAAAAGGTATTAGTAGGTGATATTGATCTTATTTGGGTGAGGTCAGATGAGCACGTTGTTGATATTTTCACTATAGCACTTGGAGCAGAGAAGCTTAAGAAGTTTCAGAAGATGCTTGGATTACATGACATGACGTTGAGCTTGAGGGGGAGTGTTGAGATATCAAGCTCAACATGTGATGATCGGGGATGACACATATCACATTTTCATTTCTTTGACATGTATAGTGGTCACTCTTGTATATGTCAAGGATAATTTAATGACCTTTACTAGATTTATCCACCAAGAGTGATAGCACATTTGTTTCTTTCTATCTCACTCATTCACAGACATTAGGATTTTTCTTATGTACTATTCTTTATATGTTGCACTAGTTGTATTGTTACATTAGATCATTCTCGTATATTCCTTTTATGAAATGGAATAATAATAATAATAATAATAATAATAATAATAATAATAATAAGAAGAAGAAGAAGAAGATCGTCATTCTTCCTTGCCTCAATCTGTGTGTGCTTCTCTTGAGTGTGAGAGTGTGTGTGATTTCTCTTCTTGATCTCCTTTCTCTTAACAATATACACATACACATACACACATAAACACACACACACACACACACACACATATATATATATATATATATATATATATATATATATATATATATATGTGTATGTATGTATGTATGTATGTATGTGTGTATCAATGTACATAATACATCCAATGTAAAGTGTCAATCATCTGAGTCCCCCTCTTGATCATGATGATCCACATCATCATGATCATCCACATGATTTGATGCATGTGAAGAGGCATCATGGGTAGAGGAGTCAGTAACCTGTGAAGATCGATATCATCCCTCTTATGTCTATCTCTCCACCTCATCTATATCGGCCTCTCCATAATACTCCTATATTAGATATAACAAAAATAAATAAATGAAACATATAAAACATCAATAAAAGTAAAATAAAGTATATCAAAATTAAGAATACTCAAAATCATCTTGATGATCTCTTATGTGCTCACTCAGAGGTTGATATCCATGATATGTAGCATATTTGATTTCCTTTCACCGCATTGAAACAATTAAAAAATATGAATGATTAGTGTTTTACATAAAATAAAAAATATAGTTTCAATAATACATATACTTACAAATGTAGTAACAAAAGCATAATGGCCCATTTGGCTTAAGCACAACATATGACCTGAATCAAGTCTCTTCTTTGTGGCAGCCTATGTTTATTTAATGAAACAAAAGTACATAGATTAAATGTATAATATTTTTCTCCTCTCATTGGTGATCTCCAAGAGTAATGGAGAGGTATTAATGTCATTGATGTATCGAAAAGAATTAATCAAAGACACATTATGATTCGTGGAATTGTGGCTTGGACTATACATAATTTTTTAAGATATAAAGTCTATTCAGGTAATGATGTAATTTTTTTACTTTAATATATATACAATTGTATGTGAGTTAATATAATTATATTTTTATTGTTTTCATGCATGCAGGAATATCTAGTAAGGGATACAAGGCTTGTACTTATAGTGGTGATTGGTTGAGATCAATTTATAGTAAGAATCTCAACAAAAATATTTATCTTCGACATCGACGGTTCTTGCATGATGATCATCCATTACAAGACAAAAGAGAAGCGATACATGTTAATGGAAAGATTGAAACAGGCCAATCTCTCCAAAACCAATGACACCATATCATGAATGGACAGAAGGGCCTCTTATAGATGCAAAATCCTAAATCTTTAGTGAGGATGAAGATGATGAGAATGTGAAGATTAGATGTAAGGGATAATTTTCACTAGCAGACAATATGTTGATATGGTATTCTTTGAAGTATTGGAGAGAGTTAAATATCTCTCATCATTTTTATCCTATTCATATATTAAAAAATGTTGGTTATTCATTATGGCAACATCTTCTTGGATTAAAAGGAACAACAATATCAAGAAATTATTTAATGATCAAAACTCCAAACCAAAATGATGGCCAATTTTTTATGAAAATCTATAGGAAACAACTTATGAACCTACTCCTGGGATACTTACGACAAAGAGGATGCAAAATATCAACATCAAGCTTCACTCGATTCAAACACCTACAGGATATGGAGCATCTTTCCAAAACATGTCTACTTTAGATGACATGAGCTTATCTGGGTTAAAGTCACATGATTGGCATAAATTTTTGAAGCAAATTCTTCCTCTTGTTATTGATGGATGTGCAACAAAAGATTCCGGGACATGATCTATCATCTTGGATCGCTTATAAGGTAATTATCATATTTTTATGTTTAATATATAAGATTATTTGATATCTTATTTTTCAATGAATTAATTTTTTATAATTTAATTTATGATTGATAATAGGTGGATTTTATCAAAAGGGATTGACAAAGACTCGATCCCAAAAAAGATTCATGAATGTAGAGAGCTACTATGTCTGATGGAGAAGGATCTCACAACACTATTTCTTGATATTTAGGTTCATCTATTGATCTATCTTGTGGATAAAATAGAGATTGCTGGAGTTTCAAACACTCGATGCATGTTTTGGGTCGAGCAATTTATGGGCATATGTAGGACAAAGAGCAAAACTAGAAGGATATATTGCAAAGGTATGGATGCTTGAGGAGTCCATGTACTATGTTAGTGATTACCTTGAAAGAATTCATGAAAAAGCTCCACATGAATGGACTAACAAGTCTTCTTCAAAATTGATAGATGAGGTATTATTAGGTAAGGGAGTTCCATTTCAATTTAAATTGCAAGAAAAAAGTAATATTTCTACTTTTACTGCATATAATAGAAACTGCATGTAAGCATTCGTTAATGAGTATGAACAAGACTTCAAAATCTCTGAAATAAAAAACAGAAGAACAAAACATATAGATGTAATCTTGATATTAATGAGAATACAGATATATCTCCTTTCACGGATCGGCTATATACTTGTATGCAATGAGTCAATGCAAATAATGAACAAATATGAGATGAGCAAAGAAAGCTAATGATAGATTGTTAAAGAAAGGTAATTTTTTTCTACTAATATTATATTTTTGCACATATATGTATGTTACTTTCTCTTCTAATAAGTTATATATTATTGCATGTCCAAATGTTCACTAATATGTGGGCTTATGGACAACTATTAGAATCAAATTTATTGATTCTTTGCATAAAACATAGGATTTTAACATTGTTGCTTGTTTCAATAAATTATTGCATGTTAGTTCAAAAGATACGAACCTCTTGGCTACATAAGAACTATTGTTGGTATCTACAAAATATCATTTCATATCTTCAAACAGGTAAAATAATTATTTTTTATGATATATTTTACTATTTTTAAAGCACATAATAATGAATTTTTGTTTTCTTATGTTTTGATAGGTTATTATGAAGGTTGATTGGTTTTCAGCTGAGTATAAAGGTAATAATTCTATTAAAAGTCAAGCTTGAAGCACAAAATTTTTGGGAAATAAATCATGGACATGTAGACCAATCTAAGGAAGCCAAAAGACATAAGATTTCATCACAAAAACTCAATCAACCACTCCTCAAGTCATCTCAACTAAGTCCTCCAATTTAGGAGACTGATTTGGAAAGGTAGTTCTTAGATTTTAGGAACACACTTCTCACTATAAAAGTAGCATGTATCCCAAATTCTCTTGGAGTCATCTTCTTGGAGTTTTAGTTCATTTAGAGTGAGAAATAAGTGTTGGAGTTGTAATAAGTAAGCCCCTTGCTTGCTTTTTTATTTTCTTTGAGTAGGCATATCTATGTGTGCATAGACAATGTTGTAACTCTCTACCCCTTAGTTGTTAGCATTGGTTCTCTCTCTTTGTGTATCCATCTTATGTAACTATTATCTCGTTAGATAGCTATTGGAGTTCATGTTAAGCTCATCAATTATCTAGATGTTCCCAAAATAGCATGATCGGCCATATCCAAGACTTGGATTCAAGCATGAAAGTATGGGAGACACTTGAGAGGCTTTATTCAACAATCACCAAAGAAAGGAAGATCCAACTCAATAATGATCTCAACAACCTTAGGAAAAGCTCATGGATTACCATAAATGACTACATACTTAAGGTCAAGGAACTGTCAGATGCATTGGGATTCATTGGAAGCCACATAAACGATGACGATCTTGTGGCTTATACTCACAATGGTTTGAGGGATGATGAAAAGTGGAACACTTTAGTATATGTAAGAGATAATCTTCCCAATTTTGAGCAATTGGTTGCTCTCATGGTCATAGAAGAGATGAACATAGGTGGAAGTTCAACGAAAAGCAAGGAAACATAAGTTTTTTATGCAGGTAATCAAAGGTGCAGAGCAAGACGAGGACAAGGTAGGGGAAAAAGAAGGTTTGGAGGAAGGCAAAGCCATTCAAGAAATCAAGGACATGACCAAGGCACTTCATCACAAAGAGGTAGAGGAAGAACAAGAGAAAGAGGAGGAAGGCATCAACAAGACATGAATCATGATGGCGAAGGATGCTAGAGATTGCTACCAAGGAGGAAACCAAAGGAGCTATAATCAAGGTTCTTCATACAAAGGCGAAGGTAATTATGCTTCTACAAGTTTAGAAAATGACAATCTCTAGATGATGCACATGAATGAGAATTCAAGCAAATTATATGACACTTGGTATATTGATAATGGATGTAAGAACCATATGATTTGCAATGCTTCTTGGTTTACTAATCTACATGCCCCCAAAGGTAACTGACATGTAGAAAAAAGAGATGATACAACCCATGAGATCTCCCATCTTGGAGATGTATCTTTGCATGACAAGGATGAAGGAAGATGTCTCAAGGATGTCTTGCATGTACCTACAATCACAAAGAACTTGGTGTCCATAGGGAAAATGGTTGAAAGAGGATATCAAGTAAGGTTCAAGAAAGGTGGATGATTTGTGGAGAACCCTAAGCAAGTGTACAAGGTCATAGCAAGAGGAAGGAAGCAAGGGAGACTCTTCACTTTTGAGGTAAATTCTCATTTCACTCAACATGTCTACTTCACATATGGAAACAAGAAGATTTCATAGTTGCACTTGTTGCACAAGAGGATAGGTCACATAAACATACAAAGAATGAAGGAAATGCAATTCAAGAGGCTTGTTGAAGATCTTCCCAACTTCCAAGGACAAGGTATGAAGCATTTATGTGAATCTTGTCAACTAGGGAAGCAATCAAGACTTCCACGCAAGAAGAGTGGCTACATAAGCCAACATGATTGGAGTTGATACATACATATGTGTGTGGGACAACCAAAGAGCAATCCATTGAGGTAACAACTATTTATCACTTTTATAGATGATTGCACAAGGATGGTTTGGGTTTCTTTCATAAAAAACAAATCATATGTGATTACATGGATCAAAGCATTCAAGGCAATGGTAGAGAAGGAAACATGTACATATATCAAGAAGCTAAGATCCGATGGAGGGGGAGAATATTTCTCCAATGAGTTTTCTGATTTCTTATGGGATCAAGGCTCCAAGAGGCAATTAACATGTAGGTACACACCCCAAAAAAATGGGGTAGCAGAGAGAAAGAATAGATGCATTGTGGAGATTTCTAGAGCTATGCTTAATGAGATAAATGTACCTAACATGTTTTGGAGTGATGCAAAAAATATCACCATGTATCTTATGAATAGGGTTCCTACATCAAGGATCCATGACTTGATATCATATCAAGTCTATTACGGTAAGAAGCCCCTAATCTTTCCCACTTGAAGATATTTGGATGCACTTGTTGTGTACATGTGCGAAGCGAATTGAGGCACAAGCTACAACCAAAGGCAAAAAAGTGCATGTTTGTAGGAATAAAGGTTACAGATGCGTCAACCCAAACACAAAGGATTTGAGGATACCAGGGGATGTAGCATTTGATGAGATACTCCCTTGGTATAAGAAGTATGATTGTATGCAATAATATGAAGAAAAGCATGGACATGATGAAGAACAAACTGACTTAGATTGTGGACATAGTTTCTCTTTGTGTAAGCATCCATTTGGATTGACATTACTTTTATTGGAAAGACCTTAGTGTGTGCTACAAGTTCATAAAACGTTCACTAAAGTCCTCTAGATATGCTCTGAGAAAGGGCATTTTTGGTGTGCAGAGGTCAAAGAAGGCTCCTTGTGGAGGTCATTCGTGCTTCGTCCTTGCATAGTGGTTGTTATGAATTATGGAATGTGTTGAACAAGGAATTGTTGGAGAGTTAATTTATTAATGTATTAGTGTGTTTTGGTGTTTTTGATATAGTAGTTGAAGGTTCATGAGGGTGTGAAAGGATAGACATCAATAATTGGATTTATACTTTATATGGTTTGTAAATAAACCTACTTGGAGGGTTCTATTTTTGGAAACAGTTAGTAAACATAGTGGTTATGATAAGAATCGATGTAGACCGCAATCTCTATTAATAAAAGCAAGGGATCTCCACAAAAGAGACCAACTTTTACTTTCATACATGCTTTTTGAAGGCGCTCTCGTGTAACCACTATTTTCGACATAATGAAAGAATCCTACAAATACATGCACTTTGTGTACTATCGAAATAGAGTGCATGGGGGGAGATTACATCCAATACTACATTCTATCTCGTCTCCTTTTATACCTATTTCTCTATGTGTTTTCAACATTCACAACTTTTGTGTGCATGTGAATTAAGATATTGATAACAATGGTATCACAACTCTATGCGCATCACTACGAAGGGTTCTCTTTTTGTTTGTTTTGGCATTTGACCTTTGTTTTGTTGTTCGTTGTTCAGTTTTGCTTTCGCTTCCAATTGTGATTTTGATGTTGATCCCTTTCCCTGTTTGAGTTTCAGTTCTGGTTTTGGTTTTGGTTCCGGTTTTGATTTATGTTTCTGCTCCAATTTTTAAACCTGAATCTACGTTTACACCTACATTTACTCCAAGGCATCGACTAAGGCACATAACTTAGGCATAATTAGGGGATAAATTTGGCATCTTTGGCTTCCTTGGCACCCATGGCTTCTTTGTCGATCATTGGTAGCCATTGGCTATGCGCGAACCCCTTTTAATTTATGAGTGGCAATAAGAAGTTTTATATTCACCAAGGAGGGAGGATTTGAACCCACAACCTCACTCTCACAAGGGAAGTGTTTTACCACTACACTATCTCTTTATGTTGTCACTCTAGTTCTCTTTTCTTATATTTAACACAATTTCCATCTCTTTCTTACTTTTTCAATTCCCAAGAACAACCCTTCCTTTTACATTTTAATTCAAGCAGTCTCAAAATCATTTTTACATATCTAGCAAGAAGGTTTTGTTCTCTACATACCCATGGAAGCTACGAACACCATGGAGGATTTCGGTGATTCACCTTTACCTGCGGTACCACTCGAGCAACAGCTTGAGCTCTTGCGGCACGAACTTCAAGTTTCTCAGGATGAGATCCGACAACATGATGAAGTACTTGAGAAGATGCAATATGATGAAGATAACCTTGCAAGTGTTGTAAAAGCTATTGCCTGTGCCCAATCTAATGGATCACATTCCAAGATTGGTGTTAAAAACTACCAGTTTCTATGGTTTGATGGCCGTAAGGATGGTCCTTTAGTTCTTTCATGGTTATCACAATTGACGATTTCTATTATGACGAAACATATGATGAAAGTGAAAAAGTCAAATTTGCCATTAATTATCTGGTAGGAAAAGCTCAGCTCTGCTGGAATGTCCTATGTCACAACACAGATCTTCCAACAATGTGGAAGGCTTTCCAAGATAAATTGAAGCATACTTTTCTTCCTCCTCAATATCATTTACATGTCCGATATGCATGGACAACCTTTACATGGAAGGAGGGTGACACTGTCACTACCTACACGGAGCGGTTCTGACAAAATTTATTATTGGTTCGAATGCTCGAAAATGTATCAGAGGATATCTTGCAATGGAAATATGAAGATGGTTCGTAGATGGGAATCCAAGCCAAGATTCACACCCTATGACCTACAGTGCTTGATGAGGCTATCTCTTTTGCGTATGATGTAGAGAAGGAATTTCAATCCATAATCAAGTCGATCCATCTACAACAACTGCATCAACGACCACTTGTGGTAAATTTGGACATACAAAATGAAGTGCCGATTGTGATCTCTTCACATGAAACTAGTTGTAGCTCAATTGCATAACATGGAGGCCCATAATGAAGAAATTCCTCCTGTTTGAATAGAGCAAGCATTGAAGAAGGACTGAAGTACCTTGGGTAACGATATCTCTATTCATTCTTTACTTTGCATGCAGGGTACTATCAATAACAAACTAGTTGATATTTTACATGATGATGGTAGTTCACATGATTTCATTTCACATTTATTAGTACAAGAACTTAAGTTAAAAGCATTTCCTTCCTGGGATAAAGTAAAAACTGCATTTTAAGGTAGTCGTTATAATGTAACATGAGAAGTGTAAGATGTTATGATTAGCATAGGCCCATATGTAGATGCACAAACATTCTTAATTGCACCCTTGCAATCTTACGATGTTATACTCAGTATGCCTTTTTGTCATCATGATAACCCACACATTGACTATCATACATATACCTTTAACTTTGAATTTAAGGTCAAATCATTACTTTGTTTGCACAACACGATTTCCAGCCATTTCCATTGATTAGTCATACTCAAGTAAAATGTGCATTTAGGAAAGGATACAATTCATGCATTGTTTTTGTCAATGTCATAAATGATTATACTCATACACTTCTCGATGCACATAAACCTTTCATGACTACTTGTATGGATTTTTTAATGTCGTAGTATCCCTCTGAACTACCACCATCTCGAGGATCATTTGACCATAGCAAAGACTTAGCTCTTGATAGTTCTCCTCCTCATAAAGCACCTTATAGGCATGGTCCACTACACGAAAAGAAAATAGAAAACCAAGTGAAATACTTACTCCACAATGGACTTATAAGGCCTAGTTTTTCCCCATTTGGAACACCAGTTCTCTTAGTAGAGAAGAAGAATAAAACTTATAGAATGTGCATTGATTATAGAGCCCTTAACAAGATCACCATAAAGAATAGATACCCTATTCCTCGAATAGATGATCTATTAGATAAATTATGAGGAGCTTGTGTCTTTAGTAAAATTGATCTTAAATCGGGTTACCATCATATTTGTATGATGCAAAGTGATATGTCTAAGAATGCATTTAGAACTCAAACCGGGCATTATGAATTTATGGTAATGCCTTTGGACTTACTAATGCTCCTACTATATTTGCACGAATGGTGAACAACATTTTTCTTGATTACCAAACTTTTGTTCTTGTATTCTTTGATGATATACTTGTTTATAGTAAGAATGATAGTGAGGATGAGATACATCTTAAAACATTTTTTCATTTGCTATGAGAGAACACTCTTTATGCTAATCCTGAAAAGTGAAGGTGTGCATGTAGATCCAAAAAAGATTAAAGTTATAATAGAATGTCCTACACCACAAACAAGCAATGATGTTTGTTCTTTTCTTGGCTTGACTAGTTTTTATAGGAAGTTTATTCGAATTTTTTCTTATTTAGAATTGCCTCTTACCTTATTATTGAAAACTAAAATAAAATTTGCATGGGGAGTTACCCAACAACAATCCTTTGAAAAACTCAAACATGCACTTTCGCATGCGCCTGTTTTACAGTTACTTGAATTTTCACAATCATTTCATGTCGTTACTGATGCTAATGGTTCATGAATAGGTGTTGTTTTAATGCAAAATGATCCTCCATTGCATTTGAGAGTGGGAAGCTTAATCGCTCAAAGTACATATGATAAAGAATTGTTAGTAATTGTGCATGCTTTGCGAATTTGGAAACACTATCTTATGGGATGTGAGGTCTTAATCAAAACCGATCAACAAGCTATTAAGCATTTATTAAAACAACCCTTAATCTCTAATCGACATCTCAAATGGGCTTCATTCATTCAAAATTTCAAGCCCATGATCCAATATCAACCTGATAAATTTAATGTCATAGCCGATGCTCTTAGCCATTTTCCTTCACATTCAGTTGTTTTGCATAATATTTCTGCAATCCAAATTCGTTCCTTTCAAGAAATGATTTCCACTTATGCATCTGATTTGTATTTTTCACGTGCATGGCATGAATTCAACAATGGGGCACTTTTAACTGCTGACATTATACATTTCATCATGGGTTACTTTATTTTTAACATAGATTATGCATAAGCCAAGATTTTAAAGATTTTGTACAGAGCATCATTTTTGCTTGCAAATATTTTTTCTTTTGGCCCCACATGGAAAAAGATATTGCACATTATGTTTCTCAATGCATTGTATGTCAGCATGTAAAACATCATCACGGTAAACCATTTGGGTTATTAATGCCACTTCCCATTCCGAACGAACCATGGGAACAAATCTCTATGGATTTTATCACAGGTCTTCTTATCACTTCATCCCATAACGATATGATTCGGACAATAGCTGACAGGTTTAGTAAATATGCATATTTCATTCCTTGTAGGAAAACTTTATTTGCACCTCAAGCTGCAAAGTTATTGCATTTTCCCACATCATGGATTTCCTAAAGTAATGTTATCTGATCGTGATGTTAGATTTTGCAATCATTTTTGGGTTGCTTTATTTCAACATTTTGGTTCTAATGTGTTTTGGTGTTTTTGATATAGCAATTGAAGGTTCGTGAGGGCGTGAAAGGCATGAAAGGACAAACATCAATAATCAAATTTATATTTTATATAGTTTTTAAATAAACTTATGTGGAGGATTCTATTTTTGGAAACAATTAGTAAAAGTAGTGGTAGGATAAGAATCGTTTTAGACTGTGATCTCTATTAATAAAAGAAAGGACTCTCCACTCTCATGTAACCGCTATTTTCAACATAATGAAAAAAAACCTATAAATACATGCACTTTGTGGACCTTTGAAACAAAGTGCATGGAGGGAGATTGCACCCAATACTATGTTCTATCTCATCTCCTTGCATATCTATTTCTCTATGTGTTTCTAGCATTCATAACCTCAGTGTGTGCATGAATTAAGATTCTGATAATAGGGGTTGA
The DNA here is from genome assembly GCA_020310875.1 of Ceratopteris richardii. NCBI lineage: Eukaryota > Viridiplantae > Streptophyta > Polypodiopsida > Polypodiales > Pteridaceae > Ceratopteris > Ceratopteris richardii. The sequence goes on along the minus strand of CM035427.1, from coordinate 174,991,622 downwards.
GATACTTCCCCTAATAAATTCCACATTAAGAAGGGAATTATCTGGGTTTTCTTCAATTGACTCTTAAAAAATAATGTGATTAATAATAGAACTATATATTCTTTCTAATCATATTGAACAAGCATTTTTTTTATAAAAGCCGTGATGCTCATCCTTGGTGGTAAGTAATTCATGTTCAACCTAGAGATCGGTCAATGTTTGACAACTTTATTTTTAGAGAGATCGAATAAAGTCATGTTGATGGTTCATCATCAAATATTGATTTACCGGTGTCTCAAAGAGAAATTAGAATCATTCTACATGACAACGATAATAATTGACTTGATGAGAACGATAATACTCTACATGCTGATTCTACAGATGATGAAGAGGAACTACGAGAAATTGATATTAGTCCATCAATAGATGATGTCATCTATGAGAACACAAATTTAACAATAGAAGAGATAACAAAAATCAATAAAGATAATGAAGATGAGACTATATTGATGTCTTACCAAAATGATGGTAATAATGAAAAAACACGACTATATCGGACAATAGATCCCCCTCTATTCATTTGGAATACGAAATGAATCCCACCATAGAGATGAAATATATTCTTATAGGTTAGAACATTATGCTCAAGGAAAGAGCTTAAGTTTTGCCAAAAGAGCTCTATACTTTTCTAACTTGAGTTAACGATCATTAACTTGAATATTTTGAATGGGTATCAGACAATAGATTCCACTTTATTTAAATGGAATATGAGGTGAATCCCACCATAGAGATGAAAACGTGTTCTTTATAAGTTAGAACATGAATCTCCGGGGTATGCCTATAATTTTGTATATAATTTTATTTTCAAGGATAGAAATCCCTCCTATGTATGTATGCATGTGTGTGATATGTGTGTATTCATGTGTATTATATGTATGCATGTGTTAGTATGCACATGTGTGTGTTTCATGTGTATGTATGTGTGTGATATATGTCTATGTATATGGATGTGATTATGATATATGCATGTGCATATATGCATATATATATACATGCATATGTGTATTCATGTGTATATGTATGCATGTGTTAGTATGCACACGAGTGTGTTTCATGTGTATGTATGCATGTGCATGTGTGTGATATATGCATGTGTCTTTACAAATATGTATGCATGTATATTTATACATGTGTGTATGTATGCATGTGTGTGATGTGTATGTATCTACATGTGTTTCTATATATATGTATGTGACTGCATGATGTGTATGTATCCATATGTGTATTATGGTCCTTGTTTATTTGAGTAGCTATACATAGAGAGGCATAATGTTGGGAGGAGATTCATCTCTCTACTAGGTGGTTGAATCTTTTCTCAAATAAATGCACAGAAATTTGCATCAGAGCATACTACATTTGTATATATGTATATTTGTATACAATTTTTTTATATAGTTGTATATCTAGAATCCTATTATATTTACTCTTATTTTCATATTATATTATTATATGATCCTCGTTGATTTGAGTAGTCAATGATTTGGTTCAATGTAGGTGATGTGTCTACACTTGAAGACGAGATTATTCAAACCAACATATACAATCCTAAGAAGAGGACTATATATGTGTGTGTATATATATGTGTGTGTGTGTGTGTATATATACCTAGAACTATATATATAGAACAATCCAAAGAGCTAGACTAGAACCCAAGAATGAAAGGATATATAATATTGAGATGCAATGCTTAGTTTTAGCAGATGCAATGCACGAAGGCCTAGCCATCTTATTAAAATCATATCAAACTAGAATAAAAGTTGGTTCAAGAATTGAGGATCATTTACAAGGTATCTCAAGTTTGGGCAAAGAGGACACCATTTCATATTTTTGAAGGTGTAGCAAACTGGCATAATTCAAATGAACAAAGTGTGCATGCCAAAGTTTTGCATGTGAGAGAGCTTGAGAATCTTGTACTGCACATGTTGAATCATTCTCACATTTTGCATAGTCTATGAGCTTATATTCCCACACCATACAATTATAGAAGCAATAATAACATCACCATTTGATAGATGATGAACCATACGTCTATCATCAACACATTTGACAACCAAGCCGATCTTGGCTAATCTTGACACTGATAATAGATTTTTCTTGATCCCTGGCATAAACAAAGCATCTGACAACGTGAAAGAACCTACCATTAGAAGTAGTGAGAATGATCTTACTGACTCCCATTATAGGATAAGAGATGTTGTTAGTGCATGTGACAATATTTCCTGTAGGGGCAAGATGAAGTGAACCAAAGAAATTGTGTTGCAAGGTAAAATGTTTGGTTGCCCCACTATCAAAGCGCCAAACATCTGAGTCTACTTTAGAGATATACTATTCATGAGAAGATGGGTCATGAAAGCAAATAATAGTAAACACCCATTCTTCATTTTGTACAAGATTAGAAGAAGCTTCATAGGATGTTTTGCAAGAGGTAATATGGCCCTTGGTCAATTCATCACAAGCCAAAAGTAACTATACTAAAGCTCTCTTCTTTTTGACATTCCAAAGATTCCAAGCTCTTGGATCACTTTCCTTGTTTGGCTCATGCTAAATTCCTTCAACTAATTCATATAAGAGTTTGGTTTAAAGGTATGACCTAATTGTACCCTTCCAAAGATTATAGTTTGTGATGTTTAGTCACTCATCCTTTGGCATAAAAATTGGGATAAATGAAGGTAAGTACCATTGACTTGAAGATGTCACATTCGTGATCATTGACATTGTCAACATTGAAAATAAGTCACCACACTTGCAAAAATTGAAGTCAAAATTGGCACAAAAGTTGAGGTGGGGTAGGGAGGGGGACTTAGAGTAGCCCTATACTTGGCACCAAAAATGACATGATTCAGTATAGAGAGAGGGCTTAGAGTAGCTCATTACACACCAAGATAGCCTTAGAGTAGGCTTAGGAAGTTGAGAAAGCTCTTAGGTGGGCTTAGACTAGCCTCCAACCCACAAATGCACACATACTCAAAGTTGTTCTTTTATTCAGATGTTACAAGAAGGGCACATAATGCCAAATTGTGCCTTGTGACCGTTGAAACCCTCTAAGAAAGTACATATGGACGCCTTTACAAAGTGGACACATCTTATACTACTTTGAGTTACAAAAGAGAAGGCACTCTATGTTAAATGGTGTGCCTAAGTGGAGATGTGGTACCCTACAAAAGAAACCCATTAGATACAAGAGTAGGTTGGGTTACTTAGGGCCAAAAATGATATTATAGATTAATGAAAGCCAAAAGTGGAGTAAAATTATTATTTAAGTGATTTGAAGCTTTAGAACATGACTTGGCCCATGTCATCCAAAAGTAAGGAAGGTAGAATATGAGTTGTTACTAAAGCATTGGTAGAAATTTCTAAGGACTTTGGACGCATGCATCCACTTAAGAGAAGAACATCGAGCTAGCAGTTTGAAGGTGAGATTTTCCTTAGTTTTAAAAAAATGTGCATGGTCATGTTTGAAGTGACATTATGCATGAGACAATCCTAGTGTTATATAATTTGAAAAATGGTGAGCTATACATGAGGAGATTATGGACTTTTACATCAATGATTATGTCAACATTTGTCAACAGTAGGTCTATCCATGTTGTTAATGACAATTTCCCAATCAAAATGCCGAATGTCAGAATTGTTATGAATGCATTTTTCTTGTGACATGACATATAGGTCTATCTCATTGCTTTGTTGGTGCACAAACTCATCGGATTTTTTAGTAGCTACAAATGGGTTTGATGTCGACTTCTTCATTACTTGCAAATGAATAGAAGAGTTCAACGATGCTATTCTCACCACAATAGGTGAATTGCACCCTACCTAATTTGAGGAGCTTAGTGGCCCATAGATGATGTAGGGGAACAGATGGCTGACCATAGGTGATGCAGGAGAAGAGATGGCTAAGGATCCTAAGTAGTGATCACCTACAAGCTTCAGTAGAGAGAATCTCTCTCTCTCTCTCTCTCTCTCACTGAGAGATCTTGCAATACGAATTTCTTCTTTTCATCACCTGAAGCAACTAGTGGCTCAGTTAGGACCAATAGCTTGACATATGGCCATAGTTCAATGAGTGTGTGAAGGAGGCAACATATTGCCTTAGCACATGTCTCTGACTAATCATGGCTACTCGAAAGAACATTAAGCCTTCCTACCTATATGTACCTGGTATGGAAATCTTCAATGGGATTTTGCTCCCGTTGGTCCTCAAATAGAAAGCCATCTCCATGAGAGACCTATGTATATGGCACTCTATAGTGATGTTTTATCCCATGGTCAACCATAAATGCATTAAAATCCAAAGACATATATTCCCCCCTCGATCAAAACAGAGGGTGCCCAATTACATGCTGAGATATTTTAATCCATACTGAGAAATTAATGGGATCACATAAACAATTTGAACTTTGCTTTCAATGGATACACCCATGCATTCCTAGAAAAATCATCAATAAAAGTCACAAAGACCACATACATCACTATGAACAAGTTGCAATTTATGAGTAGCTTGAACCAAACCATCTTTAAGGAAGGAAGAATAGTGGATTTTCCCAAAATACAACCTTCACAAACATGTTTACAAGGTGCTTCAAGTTTGGGTAGAGAGGACACCATTTCATTTTTTGTAGGCATAGCAAACTAGCATAATTCGTATGACCAAAGTGTACATGCCAAAGCTTTGCATCTGAGATAGCATGAGAATCTTGAGCTGCACATGCTTAATCATTCATACATTTTGCATAGTCTATGAGCTTATACAACCCACCACATAAAATTCCAAAATCAATAATAACATCACCATTTGAGAGAGCTTGAATTATGCATCTATCACCAACAAATTTGACAGCCAAGACAATGTTCATTAATGTTGAAAGTGACAGAAAAATTTTCTTGATCCTTGGTACATACAAAGCATCTCACAATGTGAAAGAACTACCATCAACAGTAGTCAAAATGATCTTACCAACTCTCAATATAGGATAAGAGGAGTTGTTAGCACATGTGAAAGTATTCCCTATAGGGGCATGCTCAAGTGAATTAAAGAAGCTATTTTGCAAGGTAATATGTTTGGTTGCCCCACTATCAAAGTACCAAACATCTGAGCCTATTACAAACATATACTACTCATGAGAAGATGGGTCATAGCTGCATACAATAGTAAATGATCATTCTTCATTATGAACAAGATTAGCAGACTCTATTTTAGGTGCGATGGCCTTTGCAACAACCATTCTTGCCTCTTTTGCAGCTAGTTTTGGACAACTCTTTTTGACATGATCATTTCCTTTATAGTGTTTGCAAAACTATTTCTGCTTTTCTGTTTTCTTCTCATCTTTGTCTTCCTTCTTAAATTGTGCAGCATTGGTAGATTTCTGCTTACTAATAGATGAGCTCCATTTACCTTTTCGTTTCTGAGTAGCTAAGAAAGCTTGATCTGCAACATGCATAATAGACCTGTTTTACCTGGATTAATCTTCCTGCAACAAAAGGGACACTAAATCCTCAAATGTTAAGGCATTTGGATTGCCTTTCATCATCAATCAAAAAGTAGAAGCAAAACTTTGGTATAAATTTGGAAGACCATTAAGAACGGTTTGCACAAGTGAACTATCTGGCAAGAATCATGAGCAAAAATCAAGTGCTCCTTTGATTCTTTTATATTTCTCAAAAAACTATCCATGGAATCTCCTTAATTCATGTTCTCACTCTTCAACAATTTTCAAAGGTAAGCAATGCGAGGTTCATTTGGCCTTATCAAAAAAAGGAAAAACATGAAAAAAAAAGAAAGTAGAGTATGATCTGGAATCAGAAGGGTCATAGTTGGATGGCTTTGACCATGACAATGGGAAAATAATATGAAAGGAAGGAAACAATGAAGAGAGAAAAAGCAAGTCCAAAAATAGAAGGTCAAGAAGTCTATAAACTTTACCTCTAGTAATGATGTAACTACTATCAATAAATTAACTTTAGAAAAAATGGATGCACCTTTAGGACCTAATACATCACATAAATAATTATCTTATCAAGTATGTCAAAGGATGGGACACGATTGTGACACTTGTAACTATAATGCAAACTACACATGAGCGAGACCACACCATATATTGGAAAAATTAGAAGCATAGATAACTTTGGTGATATCTCAAGGGGTCTAACCACAACATCAACAAGCATGATAAGGTCAAGAGCATAGACCAACAATTGGTAGATGAAAGAACTTGGAGAAGCTTGTAGGAGGTAGGAAAGTGAGTTGCAAAGCGACGAAGTTTGGTCCAGCCAACCGGCACAAGACAAGCCCTTGAGATTATGGAGACTCAAGTAGACCTTATAGGCATGTGATAAGTGCAATAAAATTCACTCTGTACTTTGGAGCATCAAGGAGAAAGAGTCCATACAAGATAGATAAGTTCGCACATTGACTAGCTCAAAAAACATATTATCTTTGGATGAGACAATCAACTTCAAATGCTCATAGTGACCAGTGTGATTACAATTAGAAAAAATAATTTTGGAGGAGTGATACACATAGGTTTGAGTGTACAGAATGCACAAGAGTACAAAGAATAAGAAAAATATGCTTTTGGAATGAACCTGACACTCTACAGTGGTACCTCCTATTTTTTAGGAATGCATAGAGATAGATCCTAATATAGAAAAACTGAGATTTCTCCCAATATACAAAATCAAATGATTTGAAGATTTGTGTACATAAACTAGACACTAATAGCTTTCCAATGAGTCCTCTGTCATCCAATTTGGAGCTCTTTAGAGAGATCAACAACCTATGAAAGCTTACTATTGTTGAAGAAGATGATGCAGAAAAATGGAGCAAGACAATGATGACCACAAGTGTATCTATTGCTTCCATGTAATGTACAAGTGATTTAAAGTCTTTATATAGACTCTTGAAGTGCTCCATGACTTCTACAAAGTGGATTTTGAATTCAAATGAACGTGGTAAAGGTAGTTGGAGGGAATCAATTCACTTTCCTACAATCTAAGAAAAGTGAAGATCTAGTTTGATCTAATTTTAGGTGATTGATTGATTGCAAATCAACCACCACAAATTCATGGAATTTGGGATCTCTTTTTATCCTTTTACATGTGTAAAGCTCTATGCTTTTACAATGGTAAATGATCCATGAAAAAGCTTTTCAAAAAAATACAATAAATGAGCACAGGTAAAAGAACACTCCAATGGATATTTTGGCATAATCCAAACCATAGCCTTTTTGATGTAGATCAAATACACCTCAAGCATAGTGTAAGCTTGATGCTCCAAGAACTCACCCTCAAGCTAAAGTATGCTTGGGTCTTCATTCTCTAATAGGTTGAATACCTGCCATTGATTTAAATATGCGAAGTTTTATTCCAGCAAGTGTCGTTGTCATCATATTTGCTACTTGCTTTTCAGTTGGAACAAAAGAAATGTCAATCTCCTTTACCATGAGCTTCTCCTTGATAAATTGGTAATGAACCTCTATGTGTTTGGTTCTTGCATGGAAAATAGGGTCTGCTACTAGATGCATGGAACTTACATGATCTCCAAATATGTGAGGTTTGGAACTCACAAGTCCCAAATCTGTATACAATGCTTTTAACCATATTGCCTCTTGAGTTTCTATGGTCAAACCTTTGTACTCAGCTTTAGTTGAGGATAAAGCAATTATTGGTTGCTTCTTGGAACTCCATGAAAGTAGCTTTGAACCTCTGAATGTTAAGTAACCAGAGGTACTTCTTCTATCATCCTTAGCTCTTGTCCAATTTGCATCTGAATAGATTTTGATATCCAAATCTAAAGAGTAAGTATAGAATATAACCTCATTGATTGTACCTTTGAGATACTTAAGTACTCTCTTCATTGCATCCATGTGTGGTGTTCTTGGAGAGTGCACGAATTGGCTTTGATACTCTTTAATGTCTTTAATTTTCTCACCTTTATAAACACTAAGTTTATGATTCATCTCCAAAGGTGTACCTACAAGTTTAGTGTTCTTCATTTTGAACTTAAGAAGTAGATCCTGAATGTATCTTCTCTAAGTCAAATACATTCCTTCATCTGTGTGTATCACTTGCATACCTAGCAAATATGTGAGCTCACTTAAGTCACTAATTTTGAACTCCTCTTGCATGTGTCTCTTGATCCTTTGAATGCTATTCAAATGATCACTTGTCACAATAATATCATCTACATATACACATAGATAGATAACCTCATTGTGATCCCTTTTGATGAATAGATAAGGATCTGAGTTGCTAGGTTTGAACCCTTGATCTTGAAGGTATGTAACCAAACTGTAATTCCAAGCTCTAGGAGCTTGTTTCAATCTATACAATGCTTTCTTGAGTCTGTAAACATAAGATGCATGATTAGGGTTTTCAAAACCTAGAGGTTGTGACATGTATACCTCTTCACTTATCCAACCATTTAGAAATGTATTTTTTACATCAAGTTGGAGGAGTCTCCAATTTCTTGCAGTAGCTACACTTATGGATCTTATGATTGTAGTCATCTTTGCAAGTGGTGAGAATGTTTTCTCATAGTCAATACCATGAGTTTGTGAGCATCCTTTGGCAACTAATCTTGCCTTGTACCTACAAACTAATCCATCTGAGTTTCTTTTAACTTTGTACACCCACTTGCAACCAATTACCTTTTGATTGGATGACATTGGAACCAAATCCCAAGTGTTTATCTCCTTCAATGCATCTATTTCTTCTTTCATGGCCTTTTCTCAATTAGGGTTTCCCTTTGCCTCTTCATAGGTTGAGGGTTCCTCTGAAATTGAGTCTTTTGCCAAGTAGATTGAATGCTCTGTAACAAATGTGGAATCATATCCATACCTTTTTGGTTGCTTTTGCCCCCTTCTTAACCTTCTAGGTGCTTGCTTGGAGTATTCTCCACACTCTTGCATCTTTGCTTTGCCTCTTGACTTCCATAGTTTGTAATCCTTTTCCCTTTCAGCTCGGTCATTATCTGTATCACTTCTTGGATCCTAGACCTATGTATCATGCTTGCTTCTTAATTGTTGAGAATCAGAATCAAGATCATATGGTAGAGTTACCTTTTTGTTTGTCTTCATCATACCAAGACCTGCATTCTTCAAACACATCTCTACTTGTAAGTGAATTGCTTGGTTAAAGGATTATAAAACCTGTAACCCATCTGAGTTGAGTCATATCCAATAAACACTACCTTTGTTGTCCTTTGATCTAGCTTACCTCTTATTTGTGATGGTACATGAACATGAGCTAAACAACCAAACAACTTGCAATGTCCAAGACTAGGTTTTCTTCCATGCCATGCTTCATGAGGATTCATATCTTGAAGTGATTTGGATGGTCGTTTATTGATAGGTACACAACAATCGAAATAGCCTCTGCCCATAGATAATGTGGCAACCTCTTCTCTTCAAGCATTATTCTGGCTGATCCAACCAATATCTTGTTTCTCCTCTCTGCAATTCCATTTAGTTGAGGAGAGTACTTGGTAGTCACCTCCCTTTTGATATCTTTATCCTGCAAGAACTCATCAAACTCTTTGGAGAAGTATTCTCCCCCTCCATCAGATCTGAGCTTCTTGAGTGATTTTCCTATATGATTCTCCACATGTGCTAGATACTTTTTGAAGAAATCAAACACTTCATTCTTACGCTTGATAAAGTATAGAATATTCCATCTACTATGATCATCAATAAATAAGACATAATACCTTGATCCTGCCTATGAAGGTTCTCGACTTGGTCCCCATACATCTCTATGTATTAATTCCAATAAGTTGTTGTGGATGTAGCACTTGTGGTTGAATGGTTGTCTTTGTGCCTTCCCAATCTAACATGCATCACACCTGTTAATCATGTGTTGCTTTGATATGTTTGGCAATGCAAGAACACTTTGATCTATATCCTTCAAGGTTCTTTCATTCACATGAGCAAGTCTCTTGTGCCACATTTCAAGCTCAGTTAGGGTTTGAGGCCCAAAAGTGAGTAGAGCTATGTTCCTAGTTTCTCCTACTTCAAAAGTAAAGAGCCTACCATGCTTATCACCTCTCGTTATCTTCTCAAAGCATTGACATGGATCTCCCACAAAACCTCCATGTTGGGTGAACCTAACTTGCAATCCTTTTCAACTATTTGGCATAAAATTATTAGGTTTTTAGTGATAGTGGATACATAGAGAAACTTACTCAGAATGTTTGTCTTGCCATTGGAAGCTTTGACATTACCAATCTTCTCCACATTGTGCTTTGTGTCATCCCCTGTTTGAACTTCATGTCTATGTTTTGGACTTTCCAAATTAGATAGACGAGCAATGTTGCCTGCAACATGATTTGAACATCCTAAATCTATGTAGAAAAAATGATCATCTGCTTTACCTTCTTTGTGGTCTTAGATTCATTAGAAGCAATGAGTCATCATGTGCTTGATCTTTTGAATAATTGTTGTAGTCCCTTCTATTATGGCCTGTATTGTTATTGTTGAAGTTGTGTCCACCTCTGTCTCTATTGTTGCCATATCCACCTCTTCCAACACCTTTCTTGGTCTTCCCATTGAACCATCAATTCTGAGTGGTGTGGTTGGTCTTATCACGAACATTGTGGCCTTTGGCTTTGTCATGCTTTTGTCCTTTCTTCTTCCCTTTCCACTTGCTCTTGCTTGCAAAGTTGGTTTGGGAAGTCTCCTCTTCATCTTCTTCCTTCTTATTGCCTTTCAACTTCTTGTCCTTCTTATCTGCATATAGAGCACTAGTTGAATTACCATGATAGAAGTTACCTTCCCTTATGTTATTTTTGGCCTCTTGATTGAAGAATTGTCCAAGAAAGATGTTGAAGTCTAGAGTTTGCACATCCATGATGAGATCATAAGCCATGGTGAAAGATTGCCATTGCTTATCACTTTGAATCCCATTGAGAATTTGCCTCATGATAGCATTTTCTTCAATTAGCTCTCCCATGGATGCTAACTGATCTGCAACCTCCTTGACCTTGGTAACAAACCCTGTGATGGTTTGTTTAGCTATCTTCTTCATTTGGTTGAACTCGTTCCAAAGATGATTCTTCCTTGCTTTGGTACTAGCAGAAAAGAAAGTCTCTAGGATATCCCAAGTCTCTTGAGATAGCTTGCATCCTCTAATATGTCATAATAGAAAGTCAGAGATAGATTTTAGTATGTTCGACCTTGCTTGACCATGCCTTGCACACTAAAGTGTGAGCTTAACTGTCTCCTCTAAGTATAGGTCCTCCTTTCAATCTTGGAATAGGCATAGCTTCATCACCTACTACAATTCCATAAAGATTTCTACATTGAAAATAGGCCTCCATTATGATTTGCCAAGCATCATAGTTGTGCCGATCAAGCTTCTCAAACATTGAGGGAAAGTTGTCACCCATTTTCATTTAGCTCTGATACCACTAAAAGAACTTGGAGAATCTTGTAGGAGGTAGAAAAGTGAGTTGCGAAGCAACAAAGTTTGGTCCAACCAACTGGCACAAGACTAGCTCATGAGTTTATGGAGACTCAAATAGACCTTATAGGCATGCAATAAGTTCAATAAAATGCACTATGTACTTTGGAGCATCAAGGAAAAAGAGTCGATATAAAACAGATAGGTTTGCACATTGACTAGCTCAAAAAACTTACTATCTTTGGATGAGACAATCAACTTCAAATGCTCATAGCGACCATCATGAGTACAATCAAATCCACCTCAAGTATAGTGTAAGCCTAATGTTCCAATAGTAGAGGCCATAGACATTTGCATGATCAAGCTCTCATTGTGCTTATTGTAGGTTATTGGGGCATCCCCAATGGCCTAGATGTAAGTTATCGTGTAAACATAGGACTAAACATGGAATATCGATAGTTAAACCACATCTAAGGATGCATATAACAAATTTATTTGTGAACACAATAAGAGATCCATTCTTTCTCCAATTTCCAGACACTATTCTAGATTGAGTGGCAAGAATAGAAATGTATAGTTTTTTGGATGGGTTTAGTGGTTATGATGAGATATAAATGGTAGGAAATGATAAAGAGAAAACTACCTTTGTGATGAAATGGGGGGATTTATGCATCAAATGTGATGACATTCGGAGTGAAAAATGCACCACCAACGTTTTAGAAGTGGATGACATGATTTTTTGAATCTTTCTTGAACTAGTTCTTGAAAGTGTTGTTAGATGACTTTAATGTAGCCAATAAGTGAGTTGAGCATCTTTGTTACCTAGAATTATGTTTCCAAAGATGCCTAGAATATTGGCTATCTGTAAATCTATTGAGATGTGAATTTGCAATTAAAAGTGCTATCCTATTATGTAATATCATTAGTAAAGGGGAATCACCACTGACCCCCAAAGATTCAACGAATACATGATGTGCTACCTCCATGATCAATAAAACAAGTAATAAGATTTTTGGGACAGAAGTGGTAGGGACATTTTCTTCTATATTAGTTTGTCTCATGTTTTTGCTCCCTTAACACAATTGATGAAGAAAGATTAATCATTTATCTGGGGACAAGATTAAAAAAAATGTTTGATGGGCTAAAGAAGATGCTTATGATTGTACCAATCTCAGTACCATCAAAATGGGCATGGTCATTTCATTTGTTTCAAACTCCAACACCAAGACTACCCCCACAGATAGTTGTGGGGGTAGTCTTGGTGTAGGAGTTTGTAAAAGATTGGTATAAGCAAATATATTATGTGAGTTGTGTGTTGAACAAAGATGAAGTAAAATATACAGCCACAACAAAAGAATGTTTGTCAATGGACTTTGGTTTGCAAAAATTTTGGCAATATTTATTGACTAACAAAGTCTTGATTCATGTTGACCATTAGGTGCTTAACATGCAACTGTAGATTATCTAAGTCATATTGAGTGTGGGGAATCTCCAAAGGAATGGATGAATGAATTACCAGATGCATATTTATTCTCGATAAACATAATGGATGAAACAAATAATGGGTATGATCAAATGGTTTATTTTTTGGATAAATATATGCCACTAGGAAAACTTAAGGAGGAAGTTGGCATGGAATAGTTGTTGATTCAAAATCATAGCTGGTGTTTTGTATATCAAGTTTTATGATGATGTGTTCTTGATGATCAACAATGAATGATTGTATGGGATGTCCCACATATTTATCAAATCAAGAGTACATTTCTTATAGCTCAATCTGTTTGCTCTTATTCTTCTTCTTCTTCTTCTTCCTCTTCTTCTTCCTCCTCCTCTTCTTCTTCTTCTTCCTCTTCTTCTTCTTCCTCTTCTTCTTCTTCTAAAGCAATTAAACACCCATCCCCAAAGTAGCAACAACAAATCTGGCATGTTCGATGGGACTAGGTTCCTTAAGTATAGAGGAAGAAAGACAAAAAGGCTTAAAAGTTTCAAGAGGAGATTCCAACAGTCATTGAAACCATATTCTCTCAAAGCGGTATTTTATCTTTCCCCATACGAGATTACTCCATAAAGTAGGAACATATGCATAGCTCATGATAGAAACCCATTCTTTGACATTAGCAAAGTGATTTCTTTCAAAAACACTAGGAAGAAGGTTGCATGTTTGCCTACCAGTCCCACCTTTTCTTCGTCATCTTCCATTTAGAAACATGGTTGTGTGCATAGATTTGGAAAATTTGCTTCGCCAATTTCGAATCAAGATTCCATCCGTTGAGGGTCTAACTAGTAAAGACCTTGATGAACATGTAAGAAGATTCCTAGATTTATGTAAAACTAGAGGGTTGTCTACGAGGAAAGGTCCTTTCCTTATGCTCTCCTCACAACATTAGAAGGGATAGTAGATATAAGCATCATATAAGAAGTAGAAAATCTAGAGTTGAGTGCATATGAGTCATTCGTTGAGTTTTCCGCAAGGGCCAAGGCACTTGTGCATAACTTTATTGACCCCTGTCACTTTTTTTTTTGTCAAGAAATGGCTAGCCAAGCCACTCATAGTGTCCATCGAGTGCAAACTCAAGGAGCTTATGATCCCCATAGCCACAAAAGATGATTTTATCACTACTAGAGACTAGAAAAAAAAGATAAGAGTATGGAATTGTGTTGAAAATTATTCAAATGCAAAGAATAATTAAGCCAACATGGCTCAATAATTTTTGGGCATGCGTTGTTACATTTCATTATGATGCCTCATTACATTCTAAATGTATGGTTATGAGTGAGTGTGATTCAGATTGGTTCTTTGATAGTGGTGCTTCAAAGCACATAACTTCATGCAAAAGTTTTTTTGCATCTTTGAAAGATGCACCCAAACGAGGACATGTGGTGTGTGAAAACAATGCCTCTTATCCTATCATTAGAGTAGTAGAAATGGAGCTTACGACTGCAAATGGAAGTGTTATTCTCTTGAATGCATTGTATGCATGCAATATCAAGAAGAACTTAATTTCAGTTCCATTGGTTGCCAAAGCTGAACTTCATGTACACTTTGTTGATGATAAGTTTATTGTTCATGATTTCAACAATGGTGATATTATCATTATTTTCAGTACATTATGTAATGATTTTTATCAGTTGGATACATACGAGAGGGCTACCTCAAATGCCTTGGTTGTGCATACTTCTTCCATGGCTAAAATGGAGCTTTGGCATGCTCGTTTTGGTCACTTGAACTTCACTAGTTTGCTTTACTTGCAAAAGAAGGACATCGTTATTGGTTTGCCATCACTTTAGTCCATTCAAAAGCATGCATGTAAAGGTTGCATTCTTGAAAAAATGCATCATGCTTCTTTTCGAAAAGATAGTCATACACACACTACAAGAAAATTGCAACTTGTTCATAGTGATGTATGTGGTCCCGTCAAGACTCCATCTTTTGGGAAGCATGTATATTTTGTTACCTTCATTGATGATGCTACTCATCATACATGGGTGTATCCTATGAAAGCAAAGAATGAGGTATTTTCTTGCTTCAAAGCATTTTTAGCAAGGGCTAAAAAATTTTCTTCAAAGAAGCTTTTGACTCTATGCAAAGATCGAGGTGGTGAATACATTTCACATGAGTTTAATGCTTTTCTTCGTAAAAGAAGAATTTCACACCAATGTATGATGCCATATACACCTTAAAAAAATGGTGTTTTTGAGCATAAAAATAGAACACTCCTAGAAATTGCATGATGTATGGTTAACGGAAAGCACCTTCTGCACAAGTTTTGGATGGAAGCAATCATGTGTGCAAACTATGTGTTGAATCGCTGCCCTACAAAAGCATTGAGAGTCATCACTCCTTATGAGACTTGGAATGGACATAAGCCTATGTTTAGCCATATGCGCATGTTTGGTTGTTTGGCATATGCTCTTTTGCCATCACAACAACACCACAAACTTGATGACAAGGCAAACAAATGTATATTTGTTGGTTATAGTGTTGAAAATAAGGGATATTGTTTGTACCATCCATTGATGAACATAAGTATTGTGAGTCGAGATGTGGTATTTGTTGAAAATTCAGTTTTCCCTCTACTTGAATGCAAAAAATAGCCAACAATTGACTCATAAGGTGTATTCGATACACTCATGCTTTTGTTCCAAAAGTGGCGTGCTTGATTATGGCCATGTAGACCAGCCAACTGAGGATATTAGGGTTGAAAAATTCCAGCAAAATAGTGTTGGAGTTAGATGTCTGCAGAAGCACGCGAACAACACAAGGAAGAAGAAGAAGCTTGGAGCACAACACACAATACTGAATGTAATACCGTACAAAGATAAGTAACCCGTTAGGAAATAGGCATATATACAAGCGGGGGGAAAAACCTCCTAAAGAGGGAAAAAAGTGCGCCAGTTATCCTAGTGTGTTCACACACATCACTACCTAAATATATCAACAAATAGCTCTTGGGAGTGATGCAGTGAACAAGGAGCTGGCACTCATGTATAAGGAAGTGCCAAGCTATGTGGAATCAATCCACAAAAGGAAATAAGCCCAAAGATTCGCAAAAAACTTCAAACTTCTCCCTAGGTAGAGCCATCGTGAAAAGGTCTGCAATGTTCTCTTGCATGGGCACATATGCCAAGCTAATCTCTCTAGTAGAGAACCTCTCCCTAACATAATGATAGTGCACCTCAATGTGCTTATTGCAATCATGGAACATAGGGTTCATCACAATTGCCAATGCACTCTATCTGTTAGTGAAGATGGTGGTGGCAGAAGACTGACCAACACCCAAATCAGCCATAAGGCATCTAAGCCACACACACTCAACAATCATTGTGAAAGCTTCCCTATACTCAGCCTCACAACTAGAAGTGGCCACAGTGGGCTGCTTCTTGCTCAACCAAGATATGCATGAGCTACCAAGCATGAAGCAAAAACCACTAGTGGACACATGAGTGTCATAGCAACCAACCCAGTCAGAGTAAAAAAAAGCATGCAAATCTAGCGGTAGTGATCCCCCCTTGGGATAAAACAATCCAAGTAGCCGTGTACCACTCAAGTAGCGAAAGATGCACTTAACCACTTGCCAATGCTTGACACTTGGGAAATGCATAAATCTATTCATCTATGAGATAACAAACTATGAATCTGGACGAGTAATGCATAAGTAAATCAAGCATCCAACAACCTCTTGATAGAGAACATCATCGGGCATCTCCACCATCATGAAGACTCAATCATAAACCAGTCTCCATAGGAGTGGCAATAGGTTTACAGTCTTCAAGGCCAAAACACTCCAATAATGTGTCAATATATTTTGTTTGACACAAAGCAATTCCACCATCAACCTGCATAAGTTGAATGCGCAAATAATGATGCAAATGCCCCAAATCAGACATCTCAAATGAGGCATGCAAATCAGTCTTAAAATTAGGAAATATGCTTGTCATGAGGAAGAGTGAGTAGCATGTCATCAACATACATAACAATGATTAGAAGCACATCATTAGCATGCTTAACATATAAGGTGCTTTCAATTGGATTGTTCTCAAAACCATGTGCGATCAGATCAGCTTGTATCTTTTCAGACCAAGCATGTGGTGCTTGCTTTAAACCATATAATGCCTTCTTTAACCTGCACACCTGGTTTTCATGCCCTTTCTACACAAAGCCATGTGGTTGAAAAACATACACTTCGTCATGCAAGTCACCATTCAAAAATGCAGTTTTAATGTCCAACTGATGTACATTCCAACCATGATGAGCTCGAAGTGCGCAAATGCTACAAAATAGTTATTCGGTATGTAGGTGCACCTGTTAAGTACATATGCTGCACCCATGATAGCCTCAAGCGAGATATTCGACATGTAGGTGCACTTGTTAAGTACATATGCTACACCCATGATAGCCTCAAGCGAGATACTATGTGGTAAAGCCTGACTATTGACCATACACCTCGCAATCTCCATGAGTGATCTATTCTTACGTTCAACAACTCCATTCTGTTGAGGTGTATACGACACTTTACACTGATGTTTTATCCCACATTCAACCAAAAATGCATTAAATTCAGAACAAATATATTCCCCCCGATCAGAATCAAGGGTGCCCATTTTACATGCTGACAGATTTTCAGCCAAAACCAAAAACTATTTGAAGCACATAAACACTTTGGACTTTGCTTTGAGTGGATATATCCATGCATGCCTGGAAAAATCATCAATGAAAGTCACAAAGTAAAGATAGTTTCCAAAAGAAGATATCTGCATAGGACGAGAGACATCACTATGTACAAGCTGCAATTTCTGAGTAGCTCGAACTGAACCATCTTTTGGGAAGGATGAATGCTGCATTTTGCTCAAAATACAGCCTTCACAAACATGTTTTCCGGGCGCCTCAAGTCTGGGCAAAGAGGACACCATTTTTTATTTTTGCAGGCATAGCAAACTAGCAAAATTCAGATGACCAAAGCATGCATGCCAAGCTTTGCATCTGACATAGCTTGAGAATCATGTACTACACATGTTGAGCTTTTACATAGTGTATGAGCTTATACAACCCACGACATAAAATGCTAGAAGCAATAATCATGTTGCCATTTGATAGATCATGAACTCTACATCTGTCATCAACAAATTTCACAACCAAGCTAATCTTGGCTAATGTAGAAATTGACAAATTTTTCTTGATCCCTGATACAAATAAAGCATCTGACAAAGTGAAAGAACTACCATCAGCAGTAGTTTGAATGATCTTACGAACTCCCATGACAGGATAAGAGGAGTTGTTGGCACATGCGATAGTATTCCCTGTAGGGGCAGGCTCGAGTGAAGTGAAGAAGCTACACTGCGAGGTAATATGTTTGGTTGCCCCACTGTCAAAGTACCAAACATCTGAGTCTACTGCAGACAAACACTATTCAAGAGAAGATGGGTCAAAACTGCAAACAATAGTAAACGCTCATTCCTCATTCTAAACAAGATAGGTAGAATATGTTTATGGTGTAGAGGCCTCTGCAACAACCATTCTAGCCTCCTTTTTCTTTGCCTCTTTTGCAACCAGTTTTGGACAGTTCTTTATGACATGATCGTTTGCTTTATAGTACTTACAAAAGAATTTTTTATTTTTTGATTTCTTCTCATCTTTGTCTTCCTTCTTCAAATGTGCACCATTTGCAGATTTTTTGCTTACTAGTAGATGAGCTCCATTTGCCTTTGCCCTTCTAACTAGCCAAGAAAGCTTGATGTGCAACATGCATAATGGACCTGTTCTGCCTAGACTAATGTTCTTGCAATAGAAGAGAAACTAATGGGTTGCCTTTCATCATCAAATGAAGAGTAGAAGCAAAACTTTAATATGAATCAAGAAGACCATTCAGAATGGTCTGCACAGTGAGCTATCTGGTATAACTTCATCAACAGAAATCAACTATTCCTTGAAGTCTTTGATCTTTGTTAGAAAAATGTATATAGAATCACCTTTATACATGTGCTCACTCTCTAATTGTTTTCGGAGGTAAGCAACATGAGCCTCATTCCTAGCCTGGTACAATGTGGTAAGTGTATTCCAAGCATCATTAGTTATTTTGCAAGAGTGAATGTGAGGAATCATGGCACATTTGACAAAAAAGGTTATCAATGCATGTGCCTAAGCATCTCTGCCATCCCAACAAATTTGCTCTATAGTAGATGTAGTAGAAACCGTAGGACAAACAAGAATCTAAAGAATATTAACATCATCAATGCCATTTGCATCAGCTTCGATACCTATATTTGCAGGTGTAATATGACATTTTTCAACACCCTACACAATGTTCCATAGTCCTTTTTCAACCAATACATGTCGCATCATATAAGCCCACAATGGGTAATTGGTACCATCCAACTTATCCTCAACAGCCAACATACTGAATACATCACTACTTTCAGCCATGGCCACTGACTAAAATATGCTTGTGTATCCACCTAAAACCCTAATGGGTCACTTATGTTTGTACATTCTCTTGGTAATACATTCAGTATTGTGTGTTGTGCTCCAAGCTTCTTCTTCTTCCTTGTGCTATTTGCATGCTTCCACATACCTCAAAATCCAACAATTGGTATCAGAGTTGGTTGATGCTTCATCTAGGGCATCGTTGACACCCCTCCCGTCACAGTCCAGACTAGCACAAAAATTGGTGAGCATCCTCAAGGTGATTAGGAGCTCAAAACAACTTTGCTATGTGGTGTTGAAATCATGATCTGAGCTTGTTTCAACCTCTGAATGTACCATTGCAGTGCCTATGTAGGAAACTTTGTCTTTTTGTGGCAAAGATATATATAGGTTTTGGTTTGCCAGTATAAGCTCCTCAAAGTCTACTACAGGTTTAGTAGAACTCGACATGGTAGTTTTGTTCAGCCTTTTGAGATATAGTCATTTTTCTACATCAGGGTATTTATTTTGTGGCCATGGCTGAAAGGAGTGATGTATTCTATATGTTGGCTATTGACGATTAGTTGGATGGTACCAATTATCCATTATTGGCTTAGATGATGCAACATGCATTGGTTGCAAAAGGACTGTGGAATATTGTTTTGTGTTGAAAAATGTCATATAGCACGTGTAAATATAGTTACTGAAGTTGATGTAGATGGCATTGAAGATGGTGATATTCTTTAGGTTCTTGTTCATGTTGCAGTTCATGTTGCAGTACCTACCATAGAGCAACTTCATTGGGATGGCCGAGATGCTTAGGCACATGCATTGATAGCCTTGTCTGTCAAACTTGCCATTGTTACTCACATTTGCTCCTACAAAACACTAAAGGATGCTTGGGATACACTTAGCACTTTATACCAAGCAAGGAATGAGGCTCATGTCCTAAAATAGTTGGAGAGTGAGCACATGAATGAAGGAGATCCCATGGGTAGTTTTTTGACAAAGATCAAAGATTTCAAGGAGCAGTTGATTTCTATTGATGAAGTCTTGCCTCATAGTTCACTTGCGCAGGCTATTTGAAATGGTCTTCCAGATTCATATCAGAGTTTTGCTTCTACTGTTCAATTGATGATGAAAGGGAATCCAAACATCTTAACATTTGAGGAGTTAGTTTCTATTCTCTTGTAGGAAGATTAGTCTAGGTAGAATAGGTCCATTATGCATTTTGCAGATCAAGCTTTCCTGGCTAGTCAGAAGGACAAAGGTAACTGGAACTCATCTACTAGTAAGTAAAAATCTGCTAATTCTTCATAATCAAAGAAGGATGAGAGAGATGAGAAGAAAATGCAAAAGCATAAATTGTTTTGCAAATACTATAAAGGAAATGATCATGTCATGAATGGTTGCTCAAAACTGGCTACAAAAGAGGCAAAGAAAAAAAAGGTTGGAATGGTTGTTGCAAAAGCTTCTAAACAAATTAGAGTCTACAAATCTTATGCAGAATGAAGAAGAGGGGTTTACTATTGTTTGCAGTTATGAACCATCTTCTCATGAACAATGCATGTACACACTAAAGGCAGATGTTTGGTACTTTGATAGTGGGGCAACCAAACATGTTACTTTGCAATGCAATTTCTTCACTTCACTTGAGCCTGCCCCTATAGGGAATACTATCAGATGCATCCACAACTCCTCTTATCCTATCATGGGAGTTGGTAAGATCACTCTGACTACTGCTGATGGTAGTTCTTTTACATTGTTAGATGCTTTATTTGTTCTAGGAATCAAGAAAAAATTGTTATCAGTTTCAACATTAGTCAAGATCTTCTTGGTTGTGAAATTTGTTGATGACACATGTACATCATGATCTGTCAAATGGTGATGTCATTATTGCTTCTGTCATTTTATGTCATGGGTTGTATAAGCTCATAGATTATGCAAAATCTATGAATGATTCAGCATGTGTAGTTCAAGATTCTCATGCTATGTCAGATGCAAAGCTTTGGCATGCATGCTTTGGTCATATGAATTTTGCTAGTTTGCTATGCCTGTAGAAATCTAAAACAGTGTCCTCTCTGCCCAATCTTGAGGCACCTGATAAACATATTTGTGAAGGCTATATATTTGGGAGAAATAGAGTGTTCCTTCTTCCCAAAAGATGCTTTAATATAAGCTACTAAGAAATTACAGCTTCTTCATAGTGATGTTTGTGCTCATATGCAAACATTTTCTTTTGGGAACTATCTTTACTTCATGAATTTCATTCATGATTTTTCCAGGCACGCATGGGTATATCCATTGAAAGCAAAGTCCGAAGTGTATATGTGCTTCAAATAGTTTCTCGTTTTGGCTTAAAATCTATCAACATGTAAAATGGGCACCCTCCATTCTGATCGAGGGGAGGAATACATGTCTTCTAATTTTAATGCATTTTTGGCTGAAAGTGGGATAAAACATTAGTGTACAGTGTCGTATAAACCTAAAAAAAATGGAGTTGCTGAAAGAAAAAACATGTTACTCATGGAGATGGTGAGGTGTATGGTCAAGAGTCAAGGTTTGCGACATCAATTCTAGCTTGAGGCTATTATGTGTGCACCATATGTACTTAACAAGTGCCACAGTAAAGCATTAGAGTATATCACTCCATATGAGGCTTGGCATGGTTGCAAGCCATTTGTTGCTCACATGCATGTCTTTGGTTGTCTGGCATATGCATTAGTGCCTGAACAACAACACATGAAATTGGATGATAAAGCAGTGAAATATATTTTTGTTGGGTGCAATATTGAAAGCAAAGGCTATTGTCTATATCATCTACAAACTAAATGCATTTTTGTTAGCCGTGATGTTGTTTTTGTGGAAGATGCTATTTAGCCATTACTTTCATGTACTAAAGAGACATGAGTTAGCTCCAAAGATGCGTATGATACTTTGCTGCCTCTTTTTATAGGTGGAAAGTCTAGTGATGGTCCGAATGAGGCCATTTCTTATACCTTTATAGGTTCCACATGATGATGCAAATCATTCCATTTTTTATGCAGATTTACATGATGCACTAATTGATGAGATAACTGATATAGATGAGGCAAAAACTATGCCTAAATTGCTGGTGCAAACTTTGCGAGATAGCAAATTAGATGCACTTCTATCATATCATACTCATTCAACTCTCATAGTGCTTCTTTTGCATCAGATTGCTATGCTATGGCTACCTCTAGTCTTTTTGATGAGAATGAGCCTGTTTTGTTTGATGAAGCACAAAATTCTAAAAATTGGATGTTTGCTATAAAATCAAAATATGATGCTATTATGAAAAATGGTACCTAGACTTTATGTGACTTGCCTCCAGGCAATAAGGCCATTGGCACTAAGTGGGTATACAAGTTGAAGTGTAAGCCTCATGAAATAGTTGATAGGCATAAGGATAGGCTTGCTGCAAAAGGTTATGCTCAAGAAAGAGGCATTGATTTTGATGATACATGTGCACCTACATTTTGAATGACTAATGTTCATAGCATGTATGCACTTACAACCATCATTGTTGGAATGTACATCAGTTGGACATTAAAACTGTATTTGTGAATAGTGAATTGCATGAAGAAGTGTATATTTTTCAGCCCCATGGTTTTGTGCAGAAAGGGCATGAAAACAAACTGTGCACGTTGAAAATAGAATTATATGGTTTGAAACAAGCACCACATGCTTGGTATGAAAAGATACATGCCTACTTGATTGCACATGGTTTTGAGAATAGTTCAACTGAGAGCACCTTATATGTTAAGTGTCACATAATCCTAGTAGGAGATGGTTGAACCACGCCTTAAGAGAAAGGATTAGGAAGTAATCCTCAACCATGGCTTTTGGGGCAAGTGCTTAGCCCATCGCACTCATAATCGGGAGGTTGTGGGTTCGATTTTCGACATTGGTATCAGAGCCTAGTTGAGAGATTGGGCTTGGTAGACGGCGGCATGACGCGGCACATCTCAGGGTACATTATGTCAGGGTACACTTGTAAGGGTACATCCTTCCAGGGTACACCAGACATGGTACATCTGTGGGCACTTGGTGGAAGCACTCATGCATGGAAAGTGGGTCCAAGAGAGTCAAGAGGGTCCACAAGTGAGCATTGAGGGAAATGTTCAGTCGAAGGGGGGAGGAATGTCACATAATTCTAGTAGGAGATGGTTGAACCATGCCTTAAGAGAGAGGATTAGTAAGTAATCCTCAACCATGGCTTTTTGGGCAAGTGGTTAGCCCATCGCACTCCTAACTGGAATGTTGTGGGTTCGATTCCTGACATTAAGTGTGCAAATGATTTGCTTTGATCATAGTTGTCTATGTTGATGATATGTTGCTTACTGGTCCTAATAAGAAGCATATTGCTGATTTTAAGGCTGATTCGTATGCCTCATTCGAGATATAGATTTTGGGGCATTTGCATCATTATTTGGGCATTGAATTTATGCAAGTTGATGGTGGACTAGCTTTGTGTCAAACAAAATATATTGACACATTATTGCACCATTTTGGCCTTGAAGACTGCAAATCTATTGCCATTCCTATGTATACATGTTTATGGTTGAGTCTTCATGATGTTGGAGATGCATCTGATGCTGTTCTTTATCAGCAAGTTGTTGGATTCTCAATTTACGTATGCACTACTTGACCAGATATTCAGTTTGCTGTCTCATAGATGAGTACATTTATGCATTGCCTAGGTGTCAAGCATTGATAGGTGGTTAAGTGCATTGTTGGCTACTTGAGTGGTACCCAGCTATTTGGATTGTTTTATCCCAAGGGGGAATCACTACTGCTAGACTTACATTCTTTTTTTTTTACTTTGACTGGGCTAATTTCTATAAAACTTGTGTGTCCACTAGTGGTTTTTGCTTCATGCATGGTAGCTCATGCATATCTTGACTGAGCAAGAAGCAACCTACCATGGCCACTTCTAGTTGTGATTCTGAGTATAGGGAAGCTTTCACAGTGATTGTTGAGTGTTTTTGGCTTAGATGCCTTATGGTTGATTTGGGTGTTGGTCTCTCTTCTGTCACCACCATCTTTACTAAAATCAAAGTGCATTGGCAATTGCGAGGAACCCTGTGTGCCATGCTCGCATGAAGTACATTGAGGTGCACTATCATTATGCTAAGGAGAGGTTCTTTACTGGAGAGATTAGTTTGACATATGTGCCCACATAGGAGAACATTGCAGACCTTTTCACAAAGGCTCTGCCTAGGGAAAAATTTGAAGCTTTTTGCAAAGATTTCCACAAAGCTTTCAACTTACTTCTTTTTATGGATTGATCCACATAGCTTGGCACTTCCTTATACATGAGTGGCAGCTCCTTGTTCACTGCATCACTTCCAAGGGAGATTTGATGATATATTTAGGTAGTGATGTGTATGAACACACTAGGACCACTAGGGTGCTTTTTTCTCTCTTTAAGAGGTTTTTTCCCTTGGCTTGTATATATGCCTATAACCCTAATAGGCACTTAACTTTGTACATTCTCTTGGTAACACATTAAGTATTGTGTGTTGTGTTCCAAGATGCTTCTTCTTCCTTGTGGTGTTCTCATGCTTCCGCAAACCCCAAACTCCAACACATTGTGTACGCTTCTTGTGTGTGCTTCTTGTGTGTCTCTCACACTTCTACACACCCCCAACAGATCTAGGAGGTCCATTATCTACTTTTTATATGGAGAGCTAGGGAATCACCAAAGTAAGTATCCCTTGTCAGATGGTGCTCCTTTGTTCCAAAATTTCTCTGATCCCAAAGACCATTGTGCTACATGCTACCTGAAAAATAAACCTATCACTTCTAGAGCACACATCTAGATGACAAAGATCACATTCCATAGGATGCACCTATGCTTCACCAACAGCCAAGGTTGTCCACCTAAAATAAATTGTTTCTCTAGTAGTATAGAAAAAGAGTCCTCCCATATAAATATGAATGAGGTAATAGGAAGAGCATATAACATAGACAAAAGTGAATTGGAAGATGGACACAACCAACCAATTGAATTAGAATTTTCCAAGTTCATAAAATCAATAAGGAAAGAAGTAAGTGTAGTCTAAGTCTTGAGAACAAATGCAAAGTTTAGATCAAAAGTGTTTTGCATTATTGATGAACTATCAACTTCAATCTTGGTGGCAAAAACTAGCATTTTGAGTGCAGACAAAGCTATTGACGAAGAGTCCCAAATTAATCATGAGCATCAAGGGGCAAGTGTTCAAAGGAGTGGCATACATATTTTGATTCCCTTTTGCAACTAGATGGAATCTAGTGCCAATACTTTGAAAAGATTATGGTAATCCTTTCAACAATGTAGAGATGAGTGATGCTTTTGGAATAATCTCATCTATGTTTGCCAATTGTTCTTTCAAGTACTTGATGCATGTCACATACACATCCACTGACTCATTTTCATCCATACATACATCCTCAAGTTGCTTCCTCAAGTATGCAACACATGCTTCATTACACATGGCATACAAAGAAGCAAGAGTGTCCCATGCCTGTCTTGATGTAGAACATGACAAAATGTGTGGAACTAAATGATGCTTCATAGAAATCTCAATCAATGCATGAGCTTGAGCATCTTTGCCATCCCATCTAAGTTGCCCTTGTGTAGGTGGAGAAGGAGTAATCACTGTACTCAAAGAACAAGCTCCATCTTTGATAGTAGACTGTGGAGTAGAAGAATTTGGGATCTTCGATCTAAATTTGACATTATGTTCCAAAGTTGTTTTACAAAAAGAACATGTTTCATCATGTAAGACCACATTGGATAGTTCTTCCCATCAAGCTTATCTTCAGCTTGCAGCATGCCAAACAAGTCATTGTTGCTCGCCATTTCACTAATTTAAAGAACAAGAATGTGACAAGATCTTTACTTCAATGAAAGCTGAAATGAATGCTAAAATTTCAGCTCACAATTCGTCACTCTAAAGGAAATTCTAACTATAATAATGGATTCAAAATGAAACTATAGTGCAACTAATGGAAATGCTTCTTGGTTGTTGAAAATAAGTATTATATGCTCAGAAGTTGATTTCCACTATTAAAAGTGTGCATGCACTGTGACGTAAAAAACCAAAACTTGAGATGGAAGTAAACCTACTCTGATACCATTGTTGGGTGTGTGTGGAACTACAAGAGACACACACAAAGCACACACAAGGAGAACAAATGTAGCAAGACACACAGAAAGATAGATGGCTGCAATAGCTCTCTCTACTGATGATCATAAGAATTGAAGTAAGAGCTGAATAGTATACCTAACTACAAAGTACCACCACATATGAGTGTATCATGTATGTGGTAACATGGGAAAAACCTCTAGCTAGCACTAGACTAAAAAGTGCCCATGTATATGGAAAATAACTTCTTCAAATAGATCTCCCCATCTTTTTCCCCAAGAAGCATAAACGTTTTCCCTATACATGGAGAAGTCCTTAGAGAAAGGTCATCAAATTGGGAGAAAAAAAGAACCCTCATTCCATCATGGTGGCTGTTTGGTTATGGAACCATCCCGAGTTATAGCTAAGGGTAATATCATTCATGAAAATTTATGTCAATGTGTTGCTTGGCACTAGAGGACTTGGATTGGATCCCTTCCAATTTTGGCAAACATAGGATTCCATTGAGCGGATGAGTCACACTTGTGAGAGGTGAGAGCTACAAATTAAATCCACCATATGTAGAGGTTGTCTTTCAAGAGATTTACAAAATGGAAGAAGCAGGTATTATCACTCTTGTGGAGCATTCTAAGTGGTTATCACTGATGGTTATTGCATCAAAAAAGAACACAAGTAATATCAGAATATGTGTGGATTTGAGAGAATTCAATAAGGTGATGATTCCTAATGGTTTTCCCAAGCCATTTGTAGAGAAGGTCATTGATGAGGTTGCATGTCATACTTTGTATAGCTTCATGAGTAGCTTTAGTGGGTACAACCAGATTCTCATCCATCTAGATGATGAAGATAAAACAAATTTCATTACACCATGAGGTACCTACATCTATGTGAAGATGCCATTTGGATTGAGGAATGCTCTAGCTACATTCAACATGATGATAGATCATTGTCTTTGGGTCCTTACCTTTTCTTCCTTCATGGGCACTTGCTCTAGCACATCCATGGAATGTTTGGATGAACATTTAGTACAACTCCAATATGTTTTCAAGGGGCACTTTTTTCCCTCTTTAGGAGGTTTTTTTCCCCCGCTTGTCTATAAGCTTGTTGCCCTAACAAGCTATTTATCTTTGTACATTCTAGTGGTAATACATTCAACATTGTGTGTTGTGCTCCAAGCTTCTTCTTCTTCCTTGTGCTATTCCCGTGCTTCCATAGACGTCTAACTCCAACAATTGGTATCAGAGTAGGTCGTTGCTTCAACTAGGGCATTGTCTACACCTCTCTGATCTCAGTCTTAAAATTGCACGAAATTTGGTAAGCATACTCAAGCTATTTCAAAGATAAAAATGGCTTCGCTCTAGGGTATCGAAATTGCGATCTAACCTCATTTTTGCCTCCGAACGCACTATCACAGCGCTTGTGTAGGTTATTTCATCTTTTTGTGCCAAAGGTATATACCAATTTTGATTCTCCAGTATAAGCGTCTTGAGTGTGCTACAGGTTTTTGTGTGGATGTCTTGCAACACTTGTGAATATAGGTACTGCAAATACAGGTGTTGCAACTGATGGAGATGGTGTGGAAGATGATGATATTCTATAGATTCTTGTTCGTGCTACAATTTATGTTGCACCTACTGCAGAGCAAATTTGGTGGGATGGCAGAGATGCTCAACCACATGCATTGATAGCTTTGTCTGTCAAACGTGCCATTATTCCTCACATTTGCTCTTGCAGATTAGCTAAGGATGCTTGGGATACACTCACCACATTGTACCAAGCTAGGAATGAGGCTCGTGTTGCTTACCTCCAAAAACAATTGGAGAGTGAGCACATGAATGAAGGTGATGTTATGGATAATTTTGTCTCAAAGATCAAGGATTTGAAAGATCATTTGATTTATGCTGATGAAGTTATACCAAATAGCTCACTTGTGCAGACCGTTATGAATGGTCTTCCTGACTCATATTAGAGTTTTGCTTCTACTCCTCGTTTGATGATGAAAGGCAATCCAAATGCCTTGTCATTTGAAGAGTTAATCTCTGTTGTGTTGTAGGGAGACCAGTCTAGGCAGAACAGGTCTATTATGCATGTTCCAGATCAAACTTTCCTGGATAATCAAAAGGGGAAAGGTAAATGGAGCTCCTCTACTAGTAAGCAAAAATTTACAAATGTTGCACATTCGAAGAAGGAAGACAAAGATGAGAAGAAATCAGAAAAGCAGAAATTGTTTTGCAAATACTGTAAAGCAAACGATCATGTCATCAAGAGTTGTCCAAAATTGACCGCTAAAGAGGCAAAGAAGAAAGAGGCCGGAATGGTTGTTGCAGAGGCCTCTACACCGAAAACAGAGTCTGTTAATCTTGTGCAGAAAGAAGAATGGGTGTTTACTAATGTTTGCAATTTTGACCCATCTTCTCATGAGCAGTGCATGTCTACAGTAGACTTAGATCTTTGGTACTTTGATAGTGGGGCAACCAAACATATTACCTCGCAGTGCAGTTTCTTCTCTTCACTCGAGCCTGCCCCTAAAGGGAATACCGCTACATGTGGCAACAACTCCTCCTATCCTGTTATGGGAGTTGGTAAGATGATTTTGACTACTATTGATGGTAGTTCTTTCACTTTGTCAGATCCTTTGTTTGTGCCAGGGATCAAGAAAAATCTATTATCAGTTTTTGCATTAGCCAAGATTGGCTTGGTTGTGAAATTTGTTGATAATAGATGTATAGTTCATGATCTATCAAATGGTGATGCCATTATTGCTTCTGGCATTTTATGTCATTTGTTGTATAAGCTCATAGACTATGAAAGATCTATAAATGATTTGGCATGTGCAGTACATGATTGTCACGCTATGTCAGATGCAAAGCTTTGGCATGCACACTTTGTTCATCTCAATTTTGCTAGTTTGCTACGCCTACAAAAATCTAAAATGGTGTCCTCTTTGCCCAAACTTAAGGCACCCGGTAAATATGTATGTAAAGGTTGTATTTTGGGCAAAATGTAGCGTTCTTCCTTTCCAAAAGATGGTTCAGTTTGGGCTACTCAGAAATTGTAGCTTGTACATAGTGATGTCTGTGGTCCTATGCAGACACCTTCTTTTTGGAACTATCTTTAATTCGTGACTTTCATCGATGATTTTTCCAGGCATGCATGGGTATATCCATTGAAGGCAAAGTTCGAAGTGTTTATGTGCTTCAAACAGTTTCTAGTTTTGCTTAAAAATTTATCAGCATGTAAAATGGGCACCCTCCATTCTGATCAAAGGGGGGGAATATATGTCTTCTGGATTTAATGCATTTCTGGCTGAACGTGGGATAAAACATCAGTATACAGTGCCGTATACACCTCAACAGAATGGAGTTGCTGAATGAAAGAACAGGTCACTCATGGAGATGGCGAGGTGTATGGTCAAGAGTCAGGCTTTACCACATAAGTTTGTGGTATGAGGCTGTTATGTGTGCAACATATGTACTGAACAGGTGTCCCACTAAACTGCTATAGTCTATCACTCCATATGAGGCTTGGCATGGTCGCAAGCCATCTATTTCTCATCTGCATGTTTTTGGTTGTGTGGCTTGTGGATTCGTGCCTGAAAAACATCATAGACAATTGGATGATAAAGTAGTAAAATATATTTTTGTTGCATACAATTCTAAAAGTAATGGCTATCGTCTGTATCATCCACATACTAAATGAAATCTACTTAGCCATGATGTTTTTGTGGAGGATGTTATTTAGCCATTGCTTTCATGTACTAAGGAGACATCTCTTAGCTCCAAAGACATGTATGATACTTTGCTGCCTCTTTTTACAGGTGGACAGTCTAGTGCTGCTCCTAATGATGCAATTTCTCAACCTTTGCAGGTTTCATGTGATGATGCATATCATTCCATTTTCGATGCAGATTTACATGATGCCCTTGTTGATGAGATAGTTGATATTGAGTAGGAAGAAACTATGCCAAAATGGATAATGCAGACCTTGTGTGACAGCAAATTAGATGCACCTATGTCATATCATACTCGGTCAGGCTCTCATATTGCCTTTTTGCATCAGATTGCTATGCTATGGCTGCCTCTAGTCTCTGTGATGAGGCTAAACCTGTTTCCTTTGATGAAGCACCAAATTTGGAACATTGGATGGCTGCAATGCAATCTGAATATGATGCTATCATGAAAAATGGTACCTAGTCTCTATGTGACTTGTCTCTTGGCAAGAAGGCCATTGGCACTAAGTGGGTATACAAGCTAAAGTGTAAATCTGATGGAATAGTTGACAGGTATAAAGCTAGGCTTGTTGCAAAGGGTTATGCGTAGGAAAGAGGCATTGATTTTGATGAAACCTTTGCTCCTACTTGCCGAATGACTACTGTTCGTAGCTTCTGTGCACTTGGAGCTCATCATGGTTGTAATGTACATCAGTTGGACATTAAAACAACATTTTTGAATGGTGACTTGCATGAAGAAGTGTATGTTTTTCAGCTCCGTGGCTTTGTGCAGAAAGGGCATGAAAACCAAGGGTGCAGGTTAAAGAAGGCATTATATGGTTTAAGTCAAGCACCACATGCTTGGTATGAAAAGATACATGTGTATCTCATTGCACATGGTTTTGAGAACAGTCGAATTGAAAGTACATTATATGTTAAGCATGCTAATGATGTGCTTTTGATCATTGTGGTGTATGTTGATGACATGCTGCTCACTAGTTCTCATTACGTGCATATTGCTGATTTTAAGGTTGATTTGCATGCCTCATTTGAGATGTCTAATTTGGGGCATTTGCATCACTATTTGGCATTCAGTTTATGCAAGTTGATGGTGGAATGGCTTTGTGTCAAACAAAATATATTGACACATTATTGCAGCGTTTTGGCCTTGAAGATTGTAAGCCTATTGCCACTCCTATGGAGACAGGTTTACGATTGAGTCTTCATGATGCTGGAGATGCATTTGATGTTGTTCTCTATCAACAGACTATTGGATGCTTGATTTACTTATGCATTACTCAGCCAAATATTCAGTTTGCTGTCTCACAGATGAGCAGGTATATGCATTGCCCAGGTGTCAAGCATTGGCAGGCAGTTAAGTGCATCTTTCACTACTTGAGTGGTACCTGACTACTTGGATTGTTTTATCCCAAGGGCGGATCACTACCGCCTGATTTGCATGCTTTTTTTGACAATGATTCGACTGTTTGCTATGACACTCGTGTGTCCACTAGTGACTTTTGCTTCATGCTTGGTAGCTCATGTATATCTTAGTTGAGCAAGAAGCACCCTACAATGGCCACTTCCAGTTGTGAGGCTAAGTATAGGGTAGCTTTCACAGCGACTATTGAGTGTGTGTGGCTGAGACGCCTTATGGCTGATTTGGGTGTTGGTCAGTCTTTTGTCACCACCATCTTCACTGACAGTGAGAGCACATTGGCAGTTGTGAGGAACCCTATGTTCCATGCTCGCACTAAGCACATTGAGGTGCATTATCATTATGTCAGGGAGAGGTTCTCGGCTGGGGAGATCATCTTGGCATATGTGCCCAGGCAGGAGAACATTGCAGACCTTTTTATGAATGCTCTGCCTGAGGAGAAGTTTGAAGCTTTCGGCAAAGCTTTGGGCTAGCTTCCTTTTGTGGATTGATTCTACATAGCTTGACACTTCCTTATACATGAGTGTCAGCCTCTTGTTCATCGCATCACTCCCAGGGGGATTTGTTGATATATTTAAGTAGTGATGTGTGTGAACACTCTAGGACCGTTGAGGCACTTTTTTCCTTATTTAGGAGGTTTTTTTCCCCTGGCTTCTATATACGCCTATTGCCCTAATGGGCTACTTATCTTTGTACATTCTAGTGGTAATACATTCAGCATTCTGTGTCGTGTTGCAAGCTTCTTCTTCTTCTTCCTTGTGTTGTTCGTGTGATGCAGACGTCTAACTCCAACATTATGCACTTGCTCCTTGGGTACTTACGACAAAAGAGATATAGACTATCAACAATAGGATTCAATTGCTTCGGAATCCTACAGGATATGGAGCATCTTTCTAGAACATGTTTACTATGGATGATAAGAGCTTATTTGGGGTAAAGACCCATGGTTGGCATAACTTTTTGAAGCACATTTTACCTTTGGTTATCAATGCATGAACAACAAAAGGAGTACGAGATGTGATCTATCGTCTTGGACGGCTTATGAGGTAATTATGATATTTTTATATTTAATATATATGAATATTTGATATCTTTTATTTTTGAACTAATTTCTTTATAATTATTCTAAATTATTTGTATAGGTGGATTACATCAAAAGATATTGACAAAAACTCGATCCCACAAAAGAAATGTGAATGCAAGGAGCTACTATGTTTGATGGAGAAAGAGCTTCCTACTTCATTTTTTGATATTCATGTTCATTTATTAGTCCATCTTGTAAATGAATTAGAGATTGCAGGTGTTGTCAACAGTCGATGGATGTTTTGCATCGAGCAACTTATGGGAATATTGATGGATGTTTTGCATCGAGCAACTTATGGGAAAATTAAAAGGTTATGTGCCGCAAAGAGCGAAACCAAAAGGATCCATGGCAAAGGGTTGGATGCTTGAGGAGTGCATGTAATATGTTAGTGAGTACTTGAAAGAGTTCATGAAGAAGCTCCACGTGCATGGACCAACAAGTCTTGTTCAAAAATAATAGACGAGGTATTATCAGGTAAGGAAGTTCCATTTTTATTTACCTTTCAAGAAAAAAATGATGTTTTCACTTTTGTAGCATACAATAGCAAATGCATGCAAGCATTGCTTTGCGAGTACGAAAAGGAACTTCAAAATCTCCAAAGTAAAAGACGGAGAAACAAAAGATATAGATGTAATCTTGATAATAATGAGATTACAAATATATCTTCTTTCATGGATTGGCTATATACTCGTTTGCAACGAGCCAATGCAAATAATGAACAAATCTCAGATGAGATGTAGAGAGAATTAATGTTTCTTTTGCACGCTTGAATGTTCACTAATATGTGGGCTTTTGGACAACATACTAGAATCAAAGCTATTAATTCTTTACATAAAACAAAGGATTCTAGCATTGTTGCTTCTTTCAAGTAACTATCATGTGCCAGCCCAAAAGACACGAACCTTATAGATGGCAAACTTGGTTACATGGGAACTGTTGTTGGTAGCTATGAAATATCATTTTGTACATTCAAACAGGTAGAAAAAAGTTTATATTTTTCATGATAGAGTTTATTATTTTTTTAAGAACTTAATAATGGTTTTTTGTTTTTATATATATTGATAGGTCATTTTGAGGGTTGACTGGTTTTGAGCTGAGTATGATGATAGTAATTCCACATTGAGAAAGGAATTATCTGGGTTTTAGGCAATTGATTCTTCCAAGGTAATGCCATCTACTAGAGAACCATATATTCTTCGTAACCATATTGAACAAGCATTCTTTATAAAAACCCTGATGCTCCTCATCCTTGGTGGCAAGTCATTCATGTTCAACCTAGAGGTAGGTCATTGTTTGAACAGTTTGTTGTTACAGAGATCAAAGAAAGTCCTCTTGATGATTCACCATCTGATATTGATACATCAACATCTGAAAGAGAAATTAGAATCACTATACATGACAATGATACTAATCTTCTTGATGAAGAGGATAATACTCTAGATGTTGATTCTACTGATGATGAAGAGGAATTACCAGAAACCAATATTAGTCCATCAATAGATGATGTCATTCATGAGAACATAGATTTAATAATAGAAGAAATAAATGAAATAAATAAGGATAATGAAGATGAGACTATATTGATGTCTTACCAAAATGATGACAAATAATGAAAACATATGAGCATATTAGATAGCAAATCCTACTCTAGTTATCGATCGATAACTTGAATCATTTGAATGGATATCAAATAATAGATTCTTCTTTATTCAACTAGAATATCAATGAATCCCACTAGAGAGATGAAATCATGTTCTTTTAAGTTAGAACATGAAGCTCGGGGTATGCCTAAAATTTTATATATAGCTTTATTTTCGAGGAGCAAATTTTTGTCATGTATGTATGCACATGTGTGTGTACAAGAAACATATATATATATATATATATATATATATATATATATATATATATATATATATATATATATATATATATATATATATATATATATATATATATATATATATATATATATGTGTGTGTGTGTGTGTGTGTGTGTGTGTGTGTGTGTATGCATGTGTATGTGTATATATGTATGTATATATGATTATGTGAGTCTACATGTGTACATATGATTATGTATTAGTATGTGTATGTGTCTATGTGTGTATTCATTATATGTTTGTATCTACGTGTATGTGTGTGTGTAAATGTGCATGTATGTGTGTGCATGTGTTAATGTGCATGTATGTGTGTGTGTAAATGTGAATGTATATGTGTGTGTATGGATAAGTATGTGTGTATGTGTGTGTATTCATGTATGTGTACCTCCGGTGGCACTCCTTTCTCCCTCTCACATACATATACACATACATACATAAAAACATATACGCATATCCACATATATATACATACATACATACACATGTATGCATGTGACCTGATGTGTGTGTACATTTATGTATATATGTGTATATTATGTGTGTGTGTGTGTGTATATATATATATATATATATATATATATATAGTTAGTTAGACATATAAATATAACAAATAAAAGCAATGCATACCGTGCATTATCACGACGATGAGCCATAAGTGTTCGCATCTCTTTTCGACACCACTTATGTGACCACCGAGTCCCGAATTCTGTTTCAAGTGAACTAAATGCATATTTTTTATCACTCTCATCATGCTAACTACAAAAATAAAAAAATCATGTAAATAAAACATAAGGTATTTATTTCAATTTATATGTAAAACTTATACTTACTTCCACTGCAAGTGGACAAGGTGCAGGTAGGAGTCCCATAATTCTCACATTCTTCTCTTGAACTCCAATCCATTCACTATATACACTATATTGCCCTCTGGCTCTATATCACACTCCAGCCCTAGGGTACCTATGCATGTCCTCATAGGCACATGTGCTCTACTCTCATGATCTGAAGGTGGTATAGGTATCCTGAAAATAGATAGATAAAAATAAATAAAAATATGTGTTATAATATCAGTAAAAGAAATTTTGTGAAAAAAAACATACCTATGAACAAATAGTTCTCTTCCTGCATGTGGAGCCGCAAAAGAGCCCTCCTCTGGTCATTGGGTAAGGATCTGGATCGTAAAATCCAACTCATCATCATGCATCTCTGAGTACTTGTGCATGACAATCCCTAAGGTATCAGACATAACTCTATCTCTCATAAGACTTTTTATGAGAGTGAGTTTCACCTTTCTCTCTCTACTAGGATCCATAATATTTGTACACATAAAACAAAATGGGTTAGAAATCAATATATGTATGTGTACATAAGTATGCATGTATATGTATGTGTGTGTATATGTATGTGTGACATGTATATGTATGTGTATGTATATCTATGTGTGTATGCATGTGTATGTGTGCACTGTATATGCATGCGTACGTATATATGCATGCGTACGTATATATGCATGTGTATGTATGTGTGTATGTTTGTGGGCAGGTATGCATGTGACCTGATGTGTGTATACGTATATGTATGTGTGTGTGTATATATGTATGTGTATGCATGTGTATGTGTGTATGCATGCATATGTGTATATGCATGCGTGTATATGTGTGTATCTATATGTGTGTATGTATATGTGTGTGTATGTGTATGTAGGTGTATATGTGTGTGTGTATGTGTGTATATGTGAGTGTATCTATATGTGTGTATGTATATGTAAGTATGTATATGTGTGTATATGTGTATGTAAGTGTATATGTGAGTTTGTGTATGTGTGTATATGTGTATGTGGGTGTGTATGTGTGTGTATGCATGTATGTATGTATGTATGTATGTATGTATGTATGTATGTATGTACGTATGTATGAATGCATCTGCATGTGCATTATGTATGCATATATATGCATGTGTGTGTTATCGTTAGTGTCCATGTGAAAGGCCAAATGGCCACCAGACACTTCTTTGTATATGTTCTTTAATAAAACATATAGTGGCTTGGTCAGTCATAGACTGTAAGTTCGACCACATTTGTAAGACCTAAGAAGTCTGTCTTCGTGCTCCTTATGTACTGTGTTTTTCTGCATATTCTATAGTCTCTATGCAAAGTACCGTGTGCGACCTTAAGAGCTCGGTTTTCTAATCTACGGATATCTTCGTGGAGCTCACAAGAAGGAGGGCGCACTGTGGTGCATCACCATCAAAATACTTCACTAGTATCAGAGCAGTTTGATGCAAAAGCTTTGTTCCTTTTGTGCGAGTGAAGCAAGCACCTCCCCTCACGGCTTTCTCCAAGACTTACGACTAAGGTGATGACCAATGCATAGACCTTGGCATACCTTTTCATCTGAGTCATCGAAGTCACCGTTGGTTGTGTGCGAGGGAGGACCTCAATGATCAAGGAATATAGAGGTTCACGGTACTTCTCTGGAGGTCACCCATCCTAGTACTGTTCCCCCTCAAGCTCTCTTAACCATGGCAATCTCTTGCCACTAAGCTACACTCTTGTGGTGTTTGAAGAAGGGGAAAGACTAAGGGTTTACATTACCTTGAACATGTTTTGGTCCCTAAAGCTTCATTCTTTGCTTTCAAAGCCTATTTTTGAAGCACTTTTGGCGTGTATTTTGGAGCCATTTTGGAGTATTTTCGCACATAGTTCTCTTCACACAGGTCCAAGAAGATCAAGAAGAGTGTTCTTTGTACTTATTTGATAATAAATATCAACCTTTGGGGTTGTCTTTTCAGCCACACTCATAAAACTATAGGTTTCTTGAAATATTTTCAGTTTTGGTGGGAGCAACCACTCCAAATTTATGCAGGTTTTTTAGCTTAAAACATCAGAGTTGACAGACACTTGTAGGTGTTATTGGCTAGTTTTTGGGCTATGCATTCAGCCTTTTAGTGTCATTTTACTGCATATATTGAGCACATACCCACCATGTACGCTTCTGTGGATACCACTTATGTACGTCCATCTGGTCATTGATATAGCGGTTACGTTTTTTGCAGAAAGCCTTTTACGTTGGATAAAGAGGGTCGTGGTGAGGTTTTCTTAACTGGGAGACACCCAGATGTCGGGGTCTCTTCAATGATGCAGGTGGAAGACTTACCCAGCCTGGCCATAGGAGATGTATGATAGTTGTTCATAGGTGCTCGATAAGCCTAGTTGGCTTCTATTGGGTAACTGATTATATAGAGTGGAGTCAGTGATTCACTATGCAGGTAAACATGTCAATACTTGCAGTTTTATGATATTTTGGCATTGGTCATATGCTCATTTTTGCAGAGGAAACTTTCGCATATTTTTTTCTAGATTTTTGGTTTTATCAACTATACAGTGTTCGATTTAAACCTTGGTACACTTATTCATTGGTGTTCGGACTCTTCTAGCTTCATTATCATTCTATTCAGTTCTCTACCATCATGGCATCAGAGGTCTCAGACACATCCGATGGATCAAGGTCTAGTGCTAGTGTTTCGAGGAGGAGCTATGGAAGAATCAGATTAAAGATGTGCTGATTCAAAGGAGGCAATCGAAGCCAGTAAATGGAATTTCAAAGAAGCCGACTGACATGGATGAAGATGATTGGGATGAGTTAGATGAAATGGCTAGGTCTACCATTCGCTTGCACCTAGCAGATAATGTTTACTTTATAGTATTAGATTGTGAAAGTGTAGAGGAGCTTTGGAAGAAGTTATGCAATACATATGAACAAGAGACGACATCAAATAAAGTGTATATGATGAGAAAATTATATGACCTTCATATGAAGGACACAGATAGTGTTGTTGCTCATCTAAATGAGTTTCATGCTATATTCTCCGAGTTACAGGCTTAGAAAATGGATATGGATAATGAAATGAAAGCAGTATTGTTGTTTTGCACCTTGCCATCATCATGGGATATGTTTTGCATAGCTATTAGCAATAGTGCACCTCGTGGTAAACTCGTCTATGATGACATATGTGGAGCACTCTTGAGTGAGGAGATTCGTAGAAAAGCTATGGTTGGCACTCATAGTGGAGATGCATATAATGTTCATGATCTTACCAAGGAAATAATCAACAACATGGTAGGAGCAAGAACAAGAAAAAGAATGGGCAACAGAATAAGAGTAGAAGTAAATCAAGGAAGAGGGATATCGAATGCCATTATTGTCATAAGAAAGAACACATGAAGAAAGACTGTTATGCATTAAAGAATGCTAAAGGTAAAGGACAAAATGTTGATGTTAAACAATTACTTGCACCATCTACTTCGACTGTGAAGATTGAAGAAATTAATGCTATTTCTGATGATACTAATGTGTTGACACTTGATAGTACTGTGCCAACTGAGGCTCTTATGGATGATTCTCTTTCCCACACCTGGCTGCTAGATTCTCGTGCTTATTTCCATGTGACACCACATAGAGAATGGTTCTCTAATTATGCAACAAACTGTCTTGGTACCATGAGACTTGGTGACTCTTACCAGTGTGATGTTGTGGGGATAGGAGATGTGGTTGTGCAGTTCATTGATGGTTCAAGATTTATATGCATAATGTATGCCATGTACCTCAGGTATCATGCAGTTTGATGTCATTTGGTCAACTTGATGACCTTGGTTACAAGGTGGTCTTCTATGCTCACACTAGGTCCTTAGGTGGTTCTCTTTACTTTGTCACTTTCATAGATGATGCTACTAGAAAAGTTTGGGTATATTCTATCAAATCGAAGGATGAGGTATTCCCTACTTTCAAAAAATGGCGTGCTTCAATTGAGACTAAAAAAGGAACTAAGCTTAAGGCTTTACGTTCAGATAATGGGGGTGAGTATACCTCACGTGAGTTCAACCTTTTCTTTCAATCTAGAGGGATTTGTAGAGAGTTTACAACTCCTTATGCCCTAGTACAGAATGGTGTAGCTAAGAGGATGACTAGAACTATTCAAGATAGAGTAGTCTCTATGTTGCATCATGCAAACATCTCACAAAGTTTTTTGGAAGAAGTAGTATTGACTGCAATTCATGTGGTTAACCTTTCACTTAGTACTGCCAAAGGTCTGAAAGTGGCACAAGAGTTATGGATAGGGAAGCCACCATATTATGATCATCTTCGAGTTTTTGGGTGTGAACCATATGTTCATATACCCAAGAATCTTAGACAAAAGTTGGACCATAAGTCAAAGAAATGCATTTTTCTTAGATATGGTTGAGAAGGACAATTTGTATATCGCTTATGGGATCCTGAACCACGGTCAATGATCAAAAGTAGTGATGTCATTTTCAATGAGTCTAAGACGCATAAACAGCCCATTAAGGAGGTTGAAGTGAGAAGAGTGGTGTTTGAGGATACTATTCCTCCACTTAGCATGCTCGTGATAGGAGCAAAAGATGCATATACTTGTCTCAAAGTGAGTACATATCCAAAATACTTATCAGGTTCAATATGCAAGGTGGAAAGGCATTGAGTACACCTTTACCCACACATGTGAAATTGAGCAAGGATGATTGTCCCAAATCAGATGAGGAAAAGGAATTCATGACCGAAATTCCCTATCAGTTTGTTGTTGCTAGTCTCGTGTATGCTATAGTAGCTATGAAACCAGACATTGCATTTCCAGTGGGAGTTGTGATCAGATATATGTCCAATCTTGGCAAGAAATGTTGGGAAGTGGTCAAGATGATTTTAAGATATCTGAGTGGCACTAAGGATAAGTGTCTATGCTTAGGTAGAGGGAAAGCATCCATTATTGGTTGCACAGATTCTTACTATGCTGGTTGTGTAGACAATCGTAAGTCTACATCAGGGTACATTTTTTATTTTGCTGGAGGTGCTATCTCTTGGAGATCTTGTCTTCAAGAATGTACAGTTGTTTCCACCACAGAAGTAGAGTATGTTGCAGGAAGTGGGGCATGTAAGGAAGCATTGTGGCTTTCTTGTCTTGCTTGTGATATGGGTTTACCTCAGCATGTACCTCGTTTCCTTAGTGATAGTCAAAGTGCCATTACTTTGGTTAAGAATCCGGTCTATCATGCAAAGACCAAGCACATTGAGGTGATGTATCACTTCATTAGAGATTGCTTAGCCATTGAGTGCATTATTCTTGAGAAGGTTCACACTCGAGATAATGTTGTAGATGCGTGTGTATGTGCATATATGTGTGTGTATGCATGTGTATGTGTGTGTGTAAATGTGTGTGTATGTGTGTGTATATGTGTGTATGTGTGTGTATGTGTGTGTATGTGTGTGTATGTGTGTGTATGTGTGTGTGTGTCTATGTGTGTATGTGTGTGTGTCTATGTGTGTATGTGGGTGTCTATGTGTGTATATATGTGTATGTGTATGTGTAATTCCATGTGTATGTGTGTGTATGTGTCTATGTGTGTATGTGTGTGTGTGTCTATGTGTGTATGTGTGTGTGTATGTGTGTATATACGCGTGTATGTGTATATATGAGTGTGTATGCATGTGTATGTGTGTATGTAAATCTATGTGTATGTGTGTGTGTGTGTGTGTCTATGTGTGTATTGAAAGTTTTGCCTTCTTCTACTCCAGGGCCTTTCCAAGTTCCCTTTTTATTGTAATCCACTTAGAGTAGATTGCTTGCAGGTGCAATCTATATGTCCTTCTTTTGAAAACACTCAAACACCCATCCCTAAAGTACTTTCAGCAAGGATGTCCATTGATCTTGATGGTGAGACATATATTGCCTTCATCACCTTCATAGTACTCCACTTTATCTATTAGCATTCGCTGCAAACTCAAGTTTTCCTTAATATGTTCTATCACTTTTTTTTGTCAAATCCTTCTATAAATATGGTCTTACCTTCAACAAATCTTCACGTGCGAGAGTGCCCTATAACCTTGCATTTCTTCGCTTCTCAATACTCTCAAGTAATTTATAATGTGAGCTACTAAACCTAATCATAGGTGCTCTCCTTAATTCTAATCTTGTGTCATATTGTTTAGTGTAGTTTGGTAAGGTGTGAATGCTTATTGCTTGTCCTTATATACATCTTTGATGTCCTCTGATGCTTGGTCTTTGTTCAATTTAATCTCTTATATTGAAGGATTCTGGTGTCTTTCCTTATTTCATTTAGGTCCTTGAACTTTGTTCTATAGGCCCTTTGGACAAGCATCCTCCAAATCCAGGACAAAAATGATGGAGGTCTAATTTCATCATTTTTACCTTTGCTTTCCTCCATAGATTTGATTTTATTTGGATCTTTCTATTTTGGGTCAAATTTTTGAATTCTTCTTCTTGTATTATATTCTTCTTAGACATGTTATTGATATTTTCTAGAAGCATTTGTGTTATCTTAAACATTTTCTTGCAAATTTTTAAGCATTCTTTCTCCAATTCCCTTCTTGATCATGTTTGTGAAGGCTGTATTTTTGGCAAAATGTAGCATTCCTCCTTCCCAAAAGATGGTTGAGTTCGAGCTATTCATAAATTGTAGCTTGTTCATAGTGATGTTTGTGGTCCTATGAAGATACCTTCTTTTGGGAATTACCTTTACTTCATAAATATATTGATGATTTCTCGAGGCACACATGGGTGTATCCATTGAAAGCTAAGTTTGAAGTATTTATGTGCTTCAAACAATTTTTGTTTTTTGGCTGAAAATATGTCAGCATGTAAGTTGGGAACCCTATGTTTTGATCAAAGGGGGAAATATATGTCTTCTGATTTTAATGCATTTCTGGTTGAACATGGGATAAAACAACCATGTACAATGCCCTATAAAGATGCTGAAAGAAAGAACATGTCTCTCATGGAGATGGCAAGGTGTTTGGTCAAAACTCAAGCTTTACCATATAGCTTCTAGCTTGAGGCTATTATGTGTGCAACATATGTACTTAATAGGTGTCCCACCAAAGGATTGCAGTCCATCACTCCATATAAGGCTTGGCATGGTTGCAAGCCATCTGTTCTCCATCTACATGTGTTTGGTTGTCTTGCATATGCATTCATGCCTAAACAACAACATAGGAAATTGGATGACAAAGTAGTGAAATGTATTTTTGTTGGATACTCTTCTAAAAGCAAAGGATACAATCTATATTATCCATAGACTAAAGGCATCTTGGTTAGCCGTGATGTTGTTTTTATGGAAGATGCAATTTATCCATTACTTTCATGTACTAAGGAGACATCAATT
Source organism: Ceratopteris richardii (assembly GCA_020310875.1). NCBI lineage: Eukaryota > Viridiplantae > Streptophyta > Polypodiopsida > Polypodiales > Pteridaceae > Ceratopteris > Ceratopteris richardii. The sequence continues at coordinate 174,948,830 of CM035427.1, read as the reverse complement.
AGCTCCAAGTATGTGTATGAAACTTTGGTGTCTCTTTTTATAGGTTGATATTCAAGTGCTAGTAATAATGAGGTGATTTCTCACCCTTTACAGGTTTCACATGATGATGCAAATCATTCCATTTCTAATGTAGATCTACATGATGCATTTGTTGATGAGAGGGCTGATATAGAGGAGGCAAAAACTATGCCCAAATGGTTGGTGTAGACTTTACAAGATAGAAAATTAGATGCACCATTGTCATATTATACTCGTTCAGGCTCTCATTTTCCTTTTTCTTTTGCATCAGATTGCTATACAATGGCTGTTTCTAGTCTTGTGATGAGAACGAGCCTGAAACTTTTGATAGAGTACGAAATTCAAATAGAATATGATGCAATTATGAAGAATGGTACCTGTTCTTTATGTGATTTGCATCTAGGAAAAAAGGCCATTGGCACTAAATGGGTATACAAGTTGAAACATAAGCTTGATAGAACAGTTGACACATATGAGGCTAGGCTTGTTGCAAAAGGTTATGCTCAAGAGAGTGGCATTGATTTTGATGAGACCTTTGCACCCAATTACTGAATGACCAGTGTTCAAAGCATCTGTGCACTTGTAGCTCATCATGGTTGTAATGTACATTAGTTGGACATCAATGTTGATATATTTTGATAGTGATGTGTATGAACACACTAGGACAATCGGGACACTTTCTTCCCTCTTTAGAATGTTTTTTCCCCTGGCTTGTATATATGCTTATAATCCTAATGCATTATTTATCTTTGTACATTCTCTTAGTAATGCATTCAGGTATTGTCTGTTGTGCTCCAAGCTTCTTCTTCTTCCTTGTGTTGTTCATGTGCTTCCATAAACCTCAAACTCCAACAATTGGTATCTAGGGTATCGTCGACACCCCTATCATCATAGTCTTAGAATCGCATTAAAATTGGTGAGCATACCTGGGGTGATTAGTAGCTCAAAACAACTTTGTCCTATGGTGTCAAAATTGTAATTTGAGCTCGTTTCGACTTTGAAATGCACTATTGTAGTGCTTGTGTAGGAAACTTTGTCTTTATGTGCCAAACATATATCCAGGTTTTGGTTTGCTAGTATAAGAAACTCAAAGTTTGTTACAAGTTCAACAGAACTTGACAAGGTAGTTCTGATCAACTTTTTGAGATACAATCATTTTTTTGCATGAGTTTAGTAAGGAAAATGCAAGAAGCAATAATAACATCACCATTTGAGAGATCATGAACTCTACATTTGACATCAATAAATTTGACAACCAAGTCAATCTTGGCTAATGTTGAAACTAACAACAAATTTCTCTTGATCCCTAGCACATGCAAAGCATTTGATAATGTGAAAGAACTACCATCAAAAGTATTCAAAATGTTCTTACTAGCTCCATTACTAGATAAGAGGAGTTGTTGGTGCATGTGATAGTATTCCTTGCACGACCAGGCTCTAGTGAATTGAAGAAACTATGTTGCAAGGTATTATTTTGGTTGCTCCACTATCAAAGTACCAAACATCTAAGTCTATAGCAGACATACACTACTCATGACAAGCTGGGTCATAACTTCAAACGATAGTAAATGCCCATTGTTCATTCTACAAAAGATTAGCAGACTTTGTTTTAGGTGTAGAGGCCTTTGCAACAACTGTTCTAGCCTCTTTCTTCTTTGCCTCTTTTGCAACCAATTTTGGACAACTCTTTATGACTTATCATTTCCCTTACAATATTTGCAAAATTGTTTTTGCCTTTCTATTTTCTTTTCATCTTTGTCTTCCTTCTTCCACTGTGGAGCATTAGTGGACTTCTGCTTACTAGTAGATGAGCTCCATTTACCTTTTCCCTTCGGACTAGCTAGGAAAGCTTGATCTGCAACATGCATGATTGACCTTTTTTGCTTGGACTTGTCTTTTTGCAATAAAGCAGAGACTAACTCTTTAAATGTTAAGGCATTAGGATTTTCTTTCATCATATTTCAAAGAGTAGAAGCAAAAATCTCATATGAATTTGGAAGACCATTAAGAACAATCTCCAGAAGTGAACTATCTGGCAAGAATCCATCATGAGAAATCAACTACTCCTTGAAATCTTTGATTTTTGTCAAAAAAGTATCCATAGAATCTCCTTCATTCATGTGCTCACTCTCCAACTTTTTTCAAAACTAAGCAACACGAGCCTCATTTCTTTCCTGATAGAAAGTTGTAGTGTATCCCAAGCATCCTTTGTTGTTTTGCACAAGTGAATATGAGGGATAATGGCAAACTTGATAGAAAAAGATATAAATGGAAGTGCATGAGTATCTTTGCCATGCCAAAGAAGTTTCTCTACATTAGGTATTGACGAGAGTACACATGCAGAAGCAAAATGAAACGAGGAGTATACTCACAAAAAGAAAGAGTGTGAGATTCAAAAGTGAGTAGACCATGAAATGGAAAAACTCACATGGATTAGAGAGATCTTTCTAAGAGCATGGAGTAGGCTCCTCAAGCATCTAACCAAGTACAAATGGGGGGAGAGTTATATAGAGTTGGACGGGTCTCTCCAAAGCACATCAAATGTGGGATAATTCCCCTTGAAGAAGAATGAATACACAAGTAGAAGCAAATGGCAAGGTACCCAAAGATACAAATGGAAATGATGTAGGAGAAATCATGTCATCAACACTCCCTCTATAGCTCCATTTTGGAACAGGTGAATGTTGTAGAGTTCCACCAATTGTTGGAGCAAAACTCGAGGTAGAGCATTCGAGAACATGTCCACCAAGTTCTCGTGAGAGGCGCACTACTCCAGAGTAATCTCTTGAGATATGAGCTTCTCCTGGGTGAAATGGTCCTAGATCTTGATGTGCTTTGTCTGAGCGTCAAACACTCGATTCTTGGTGATGGCCAAGGTTGACTGGCTATCCATGCGGATGCATGTCGGAGCAACCTGCAAAACACCATTGTCAGTTAATAATGCATACATACATACACACACATGTGTATATACATACACACATGCATATACATACACACATATGTGCATACACACATGCATATGCATACATATATACACATGCACATGCATACATACACACACATGTATACATACATGCATATTCATACATACATACACACACATATGCATATACATACACACATATGTGCATACACACATGTGTATGCATACATACATACACACATATGCATACATACACACACATGTATACATACATGCATATGCATACATACATACACACACATATGCATATACATACACACATGCATATACATACACACATATGTGCATACACACATGCATATGCATACATACATACACACACATATGCATACATACACACACATGTATACAAACATGCATATGCATACATACATACACACACATGCATATACATACACACATGCATATACATACACACACGCATATGCATACACACATGCATATGCATACATACATACACACACATATGCATATACATACACACATGCATAAACATACACACATATGTGCATACACACATGCATATGCATACATACATACACACATATGCATACATACACACACATGTATACATACATGCATATGCATACATACATACACACACATATGCATATACATACACACATGCATATGCATACATACATACACACACATATGCATACATACATACACATGTATACATACATGCATACATACATACACATACATATGCATATACATACATGCACACATACACATACACATACACACATGCACACACACATACATACACACATTATACATACACACACATACATACACACATATATAAATAATTAAATATCTAAAAAATAGATCTTTAAATTTTTAGGGTTTATATATATATATATATATATATATATATATATATATATATATATATATATATATATATATATATATATATATATATATATATATATATATATATATATATATATATATACCAAAAATAGGATTTTTGAGTTTTTACGATTTATGTAGATATCCTAACATCTCCACATTGGATCAGATGGGATCTCCATGTACACCTTGGGGAGCTCATGATCATGATGACTCTAAGATATATCGCATACGTGATGGAGCTCCGATGATGGATGCGACGGGAAAGTCCATGCATCAACGCATTCGATAGCTTTGCTCTATACAGTTTGGACATTCTGTCATGTTAAAATGGAGAGAACAGGATAAAGATTCCAAAAATTATATCACACAGTCAATATATGAAGAGTACCGACCAACACCTGGGCATCCTATTGTGAGCTCAGAATGGATTCAACACACGACACACGAGGTGATGTCTCATCGGTGCTCCAAGGCTCGCTATGCTTTCAGAGCAGGCTTATCGAAGCTTGTATGGTTAGATGTTGAGGAGTGGGAATTGATTCACGATAAGGAGCAACATACTCCTGACCGATATCGTCAGCAGCGAGATGCGGCGGCCACACGTTAAAATACGGTTGGAACGTCACATTTGGCTAGCAGCGGATAGGATAATATGTGCCACCAATTTGTAAGTATCATTTAATTATTGAATTTATTTGTGTTAAGCACATCATGTATGTTCATCTAACATTTTTCATATTTATTATAGGAGTTGGCAGTGGGTCGTTCTTCGACGCGAACCGAAGAAGCTTATGGATATCGTCATGGATTGGCTACACTGTTGTAGGACTTAGAAGGACACGGTGCGATCATTTCATGGGAAAATCTATGATGAGGTAAACTTATAGCTTGGTTTCATATTTTTAGTTGTTGTTTATAAATATTATGTCAATTTGTCTCATTTTATGCATATGCTTTGTTGCAAGATTGTAGGTGTAAAGTTTTTGATTCCCTTGAGCATATGTATGGTAGTGCTTTGCCACAATTTTGTATTACACTCATATGTGGCAATGGTGCGCCATAATTTTGTATTCGGTTCCTATAGGGAAGTGCTTTGCCACATTTTGTATTCGGTTCCTATATGGAAGTGCTTTGCCACACTCTTGTACATGCTTTATTTATGGAATGTATAACTTTTTTGTACATGATTCATGGTTCATTTTTCTCATCTCTTTTGTGTTCGACAGTATTGTGCTATATGAAATCATGTTTTGGTTGCCATTAGAGTACACATCACATGTACTCGGTTTTCTTTGTGCAGAGAGTATTGTCTTTTGCTACACAACATCATCGTAATGTTGCTACAACAAGAGACAACACACTTTGCCCAAAAAAATTTATGCAAATATGGCTGTCAGTATATCCATCGGTATTTCCAGTAGATGTCGGTATAAGCATCGACACGTGCACCGGGTCACCGATATGGACGTCGGTTTAAACGTCCATATTATGGACGCTTATATGGGAACCCATACCGGCGCTTTGCTACCGATGCCTATACCGATTTATACACCGACGTCGGGCCGAAAACGCACCCGTTCAATTTCCTCGATAGAAGCCTCGGTATAACCCTGATATGTTATAGTGCATATGTTGAGAGTTCCATGCTCCACCCTTTTGTCAAAAGCTAGAATCATTCACATGCAAATTCATTTATCCCACATGCAAGGGAATTCTCCCAAACTCCATATAAGCAAGGCCTCCATTCACTTCTCACAAGTCATTCCACTCTAGCTCATTGCCAAGAGTGCACTTCCACTCCTCATGGAGTCTCCATGCTCATAGAGCATCTTATGTAAGTCATTTCCATTTCTATTTTAATTCATTCATCATGTTTTGTTATCTTTTGTTCCTTTCTCCTTAGCTTGTTAGATGTGTGCATGTGAGTAGAGTAGGAGTAGTCCTTTTTCATTTCAACATGGTATCATAGCATAGGTTAACTTTTTTCATTTTGAGTTATGTTTTTGTTATCTCCATCATTAGCATGTTTTTCTTTCTTAATCCCTCCCTCCCTCCCATATCTCAATAAGAGTGCTTCTAAGCACTACTTGTGTTTCTCATTTTCTTATCATTTTCATCATTTTAAGTTTTGAAAGTTTATAATCTTTCTTTTTAATATCATTATCATTCTTGTTTCGTATCTGTATCTCATCCTTGCAATCAGTAATAATGGTGCTTTTGAGCACCATGGTTTGTAGTCCCTAGTAAAATTCTCATCAGTTGAAGAGTGTCAAACTCTTCATCATATGCAAGGGGGGCTCAGATAGAAAGCGACAGTTTATGGTACAAGGCACTCTATGACGTTATGCAAAGATGATGGGATATGCCCCCTGTCACCCATGTGGTCCCTCTCACCTCTATTGCTTCTCTCTACCGTCTCTGTGCACTTGGCTAAGGAATCAGCAAATGAGGATGATTATGGAGTAGATGCGGTAGTAGCAAATCTTCATTCATGGCTGGGACAGAGTCGCAACAGCGATGAAACTCTTCAATGATCTGAGCGATTGGCTTGCAATAAGACAAGCCACAAGACATCTACTGGGAATCAACCTATCTCACTTCATAATATAGTAAGTGCATTGTGTTTTGCTTGTGTGATGGAAAAGAAGGTTGCACAGAGGAAGCATGGTAGCACTGTGTGATATAGGTATAAAGTGTCAAGCACAACAACCTGCTTCTACAGCTGGATTTGACTTCATCAACCATTCCTTCAACGCTACACACTCATATTGGTGGCCCATGGTTAACAGCACAGCAGCAAGAGAGATTCAAACGTAGAGAGAATTATGACCACTCTGAGCGAGGAGCAGGCTTCACCAAAGATCAAAGAACGACGTCAGAAAATGCTTCCCAAAAAATGAAGTCAGAGAGAAAATGCGTCAGAAGATTCTATTGATTGTTTGGAATGGCTTTCTTCTTTGTACAATGAGCGCCTTAAGCTTCTGAGATGTTCATTCTCGAAGTCTTCTTCTCCTTTCAACAGAAGATGGAGATGCAGGACCAAGGTTGCTGCCCAACCATTCAACGTTTCATCTTGTAACTCATTCGGATATGGTCCAGGCACTGATTTTGCTTGAAGAAACAATAGGTAACTGTGCAACACCGAGCAGATAAGTGAAGGGGGACGAGGACGCGTGTCAAGTGCTCAGACATGATGAAGAGAGACAGAGTCATGTTTACATCATCAATGATGTCAACAGAAGTATTCATCATGGCCAAATTCATCGGATTGCTCAAATAAAGGCACCCAAGGTTCACTTCATTGGTGATAGATTCTCGTGGAAAGAGTCTTTTAAAAGCCATAAGAAGTCTAAATAAAGATAGTGTCTTCTCTTTCCAAAATTTAATGTGAATGAGTACATATCACGCCTTTTTTAGCTATGCAAAGAGTTAATTTTATGAGTAATATGGAGCTATTTTACTTGTTATATGACATTAGACATGAATTCTCTCCCCTTCTCTTTTTATGCAAGAAGGAAATCTTGTACACTCTATTTATATAGCCACTTGTAAAGGGATTAAACACTACCACACAACAAAGTGGTAAGACCTTCCCTATGACTTGCACAAATATGGGCTTCATCAACAACACAATGTGGAAGACACCCAAGGATCCCAACAATGGATCACGAGGAAGACTATATCGACAACAAAGCTCAAAAGGTGGCAAATGGTTCCATAAGCACTACCTACCCCATGATGTAAACCCTTGTACATGTATAAGGATCCCATATGTCCCTATATCCCATTAAAACCACTTGGATCCCAAATGTCCAAGTGTATGTCTTGGGATCCCATATGTCCCAAGATCCTAGGGATGCCATATGTCCCAAACTTGGATCCCATATGTCCAAGTTATGTCTAAGGATCCCATATGTCCTTAGATCCTAAAAACCAAATGGACTAAGTGATCCCATATGTCACTAGTCCCCCATATTAAAAACAAAAGGGTCATCACATGGAGGGGGACTGTTGAGAGTTCCATGCTCCACCCTTTTGTCAAAAGCTAGAATCATTCACATGCAAGTTCATTTATCCCACATGCAAGGGAATTCTCCCAAACTCCATATAAGCAAGGCCTCCCTTCACTTCTCACAAGTCATTCCACTCTAGCTCATTGCCAAGAGTGCACTTCCACTCCTCATGGAGTCTCCATGCTCATAGAGCATCTTATGTAAGTCATTTTCATTTCTATTTTAATTCATTCATCATGTTTTGTTATCTTTTGTTCCTTCCTCCTTAGCTTGTTAGATGTGTGCATGTGAGTAGAGTAGGAGTAGTCCTTTTTCATTTCAACAACATATGCATAGCTATGATATATGCACATGTTTATGCATAAATACATTTAATTTTGTAAGCACTCATGCATGCACTTATGCACAAATTTATGCCTACTTGATACATATGGTGAGAGAGAAAGAGAGAGCATGAATATATATATATATATATATATATATATATATATATATATATATATATATATATATATATATATATATATATATATATATATATATATATATATATATGTGTGTGTGTGTGTGTGTGTGTGTGTGTGTGTGTGTGTGTGTATCTCCACACATCACAATGCACCGACATAAGATCCGATAGGGAATAAGTTGTCATTCTTTTGTACATCAAGGTCATAGATGATTTTTGGTTTGTGATGATTGAATGAGTAATTTTACATGCAAGTTTATATGTGTAAACATATAAGGCTACATTCAATGGTATGCACAAGATTGTGCTGTGTTGATGTTCATGCAATCAAGCATGAATATGTTTCTATGTGAATGTTTGAACGAGTGGTATTGGGATAATGCAAGAATTACTATGAATGAGGATATATCTATTAATGTGCAATAGATCCTCTATGCAATTTTTAGGCATTGATAAATGTATGAGAAAGAGTTTGGAGTGGACTTGATGTGAAACGTTTGAAATGCATTCAAGAAATTTCATTTGAGTTTGGATGGAGTTTAAATCCACCATATTAAGCTTATTGAATTGTAAATTTGGTTTGAAAGCTCTCTTTCATAAAATATCCCAATTGATTGATTTTTTATTTCATGCAAGTGTGGTTAATGGGCATCTTACCTTGGGTAAATACCATGGCACAAGAGGTGATTGATTCTCTTGATTCATTTATCAAATTCACCCAATTTATGATCTATTTGAATAATCATTATGCTCATAGATTTTTAGTATAAGATCAATCTTTATTGGAGATATATGATCAAAACAATGAAAACAAGTCTTTGTATATTGTCTAAGTGTTGCAGGTACACGGGTCAAGTATTTTGGGCATTATGGAAGATCCAAATGTCCAAATCATGTAAAAAATTAGGTCACAAACATTTTGCAATTAGAGATCACTTGAAGGGTCAAATGCCTTCTATTACACAAAAGAATTCTAGAACATGTAAAAAATTCAAATATTTTGGATTTTATACACATTATTAAAGGACATGCCAAAGTTTCTAGTTGATTACTTGTAGGCTCACCTATTAGCAGGTGTAGGACAGAAAACTTTTTAATTTTGAAAGTATATTTGAATAATTTTGAAGCTACAATGTCGTGAACACAACTTATCCAAGTTAACCTAGATTTGTGCAGAAAGAGATCAGGTTTCGGTTATTATTTAATCAATCCAAAGAAAATGAATGTGTATAGTTCTACACTTGATCGTGAAGTCTTCAACCTTTGCAAAAAAATTGGTCATAAAATTTCGAAGAAAGATGTAAATCAAGTGTTTTTTGTGCTCAATGAAAGCTTATAACTTGTTCATTTAGTTGCGAAATTTCAAAAAAATAATCAATATAAGGTAATTAAATAAAACCTTTAATCTTTTGCTATTTGGGATTTTTCTTGCAAGGAATATTCTTGAAAGAAGGGGATTTTCCACATTCTTCTTTCATGATTTTTGAGATGGTGTGATGACCATAGCCTAACCATGCCCCATATATATATATATATATATATATATATATATATATATATATATATATATATATATATATATATATATATATATATATATATATATATATATATATATATATGTGTGTGTGTGTGTGTGTGTGTGTGTATGTATGCATATTGATGATTGGCTTATATCATTTATTTTAGTCTATTAGGGGATCCTCTCCCAAATTTTCATATGTATATATAATGCCATGCAAATAAGGAATAGGAGAACATAAGTTTTTATTTTTGATACATATGGCATGGATTGATACAACTTGTATCAATGAAATTCTTTATGATTTAATATTTGATGATATCCATTTCAACTCAATTTGAATTGATTTATCATACCATTCTTTGTCAATCGTCATGATGCAAGAGATAATCATTTTACCTTTTATGGTTTGGGGATCATCCATTTGATCTTATACTATTATAAAACAGAGGTGACAACTAAGGCAGTCCCTCTATGTGATGGTTAACAAGGCAAGTCCATAGGCAAGCAGCCTAGAAATGAAAAGGCAAGGTTCGCACATAGGAATCACTCACATAGTAATTGCATTAAGAAATGATTCAAAGAGTATGCACTTTGTTTCATATGCTGGAGATCGGGCCATGTTTCATACGTAGTCTCTATGAGGTGACCTAGATGCTTAGCCCAGTTGGCTATGAGTGTGCATGCATCTAGTTATCATTATTTTACTTTATTAGATAAACGTGCATCTCAGGTATCTATTGTTTGATGGAGTAGCATAGTGTTATTGAGAGACTGTATGGATGTGGATTGCGAGAGACATCTTATTCCTAGTTTTCAATGCTTCTATCATAGTGATGGTCAGATCTCAAGAAAGTTTTTTCTATTTGGAGCAAGTTGCATCTTATTATACAAAGGTGGTAGTAGTCACATAGTCACTCTATTTTATCAATGCGTTTTCACTTTGCATGAGAACCTTAATTCTATAGAGTAGATCAAGATTTACTTTGTTTGAGAGACTCATATCCATAGTTTGGATTAGCATTCCTTTTGATATAGATATTGAGATCTTGGATCCATGATTTGGATCACGATACGAACTTCTTAGTTTTCCATTTCATGAGAGTAAGGAAATCTAGCACCTTTAGTTGAGTTTAGACTAGTTTGCTTCAATATATGGAAATCATATATATTAGTTATGACCAATCTATGATTTCAACACACCATCAATTCATGAGTTTTGATGCCTAGTAAGAGATTTGGGGCATAGTACTATGATTGTCTAGGAAGGTCTAGCACACTATTCTTTTACTATTTTCTTAGTTTTGTGTTTGATTAGTTTAAATAATTTGTGGAAGTTCCACACTCATAGTTTTATATTTCCTTACTCTGGATGAGTAAGTGATTTTTCTTTCTTCACAATTATCATCGATTGACAAGTTGTTAGTTGAATGTCTCCAAGGTCTCCATAGGTAACAATTATTGATAAATCACGATCAAGGTCAAGGCATAATGATATTCTGTGTACGTATGATGTGCACATAAGGACTGATCATTGGGACTCAGAGGGATTCTTAAAGTATGTCCAAGGCAAGGATTGCTAGTTATTGCTCATTGATGCAAGTGTCAATGCTATAGGAAGTAGGGAGACTATTTGTCTACTTCATTTTAGACTCTCTAGTAGTTTAGACACCTAGTACATTCTACTTGTCTTCATTGGGATCACATGTTTTGATTCCCTAGTTTTACTAGCTCCTTCTATATCATTGCAAATAATGATCTTTAGAAGGGGGAGAGAGTGTTGTATTCCATTTAGGCCTTGATGGCCTACCATTGATATGTCTTCATTGGTTGAGGATCCCATACATGTCAAGGACCAGAGCTTGGGGGAGCCAATGCTCTAGCATAAACTAGGGATGGTTCTAGAGGTGCACATGGGCAGGGGCTACTTAACGTTGGAGAGTGGTAGACATTCAGTCAGGATCACACACACACACACAAGGAGAGAGAGAGAGAGAGAGAGAGAGAGAGAGAGAGAGAGAGAGAGAGAGAGAGAGAGAGAGAGAGAGAGAGAGAGAGAGAGAGAGAGAGAATTTCATGCAAGGATCCCTGGTCATCTTATATGATGGGTCAATCATTTTCCGTATGATCCATATATTATATATGCATGAATAGGATCATAGGAGCACTAAACTGTACTCTATACTCTATAGAATAGATAAGCTACTCAAGATACTCAATTGAAAAAAGAGAATTGGACACATATTACATAGTATTTGTAGTAAGGAGTACGATCACAATGATCACTAGAAAGATACAAGAGATATCATGACCTAAGACTATATGTACAAACAACCAGCATTTACAAGATATATAGTATCTTAGAACCCAACACCATATGTATAAACAACAAAAATCCAATAGACATGAAGGATATGCAAACCAACACCATAGGCATATATACATAATATTACAATTGCCAGAAATGGAGATGAACCAAACATACGAAATAACGAGATGGGATCTTGTAGTACGAGATAAGGAGACAACAAGATAATAAATTATAGAATGAGACAGACTTAAGCTAGAAAATATAACTAGAAAAGAATTAGAATTGAAAATTAAACTTATTCGCTTAATGATTATGACTGCTTGAGCTCCCAATAATGGCGAGGTTCACTATGGCAAGCCCGCCATTTATTAAGTAGGTGATAAAGGGCAACTAAGGAGCCTCTAAAATGTATGACATCATTGATGATGCAAGTGAGATGTTGTACATGTTCTCGAAGCTTCCATGATGATATGGCAAAGGGAGGATTTAAATGGATGAAATGGACCTCTTAGCAAGGGTATGTTTGCATTTCGTCAAGGAATAATGTGAAAAAAAGATCTCTATGATTTATACCTCCTCACAGAATCAAGATCAAGGGGATTTGTCAAGGGTGCATAGTATAGTGGTAAACATGTTGAACTCTTGGACTCGAGGTCCAAGGTTCAATACTCATAGATTAGATTGACGTTAACCCATGAATGTGAGGAATAAATGGGTTCTTTTGATGTGTGAATTGCCCTTTCAAATTTCAAGTCTAATGAAGAAATAACCAATTTCAAGTTTAATGGAGAAATATCCGAAGACCAAGAGATGGTGGCTTTCTTGGACCAAACTTCGATGGGCACTAAAATTCATGTCTATTTGGCACCCCCTAATTGAGATCAAAAAGTCTGTTCTCATGTGGCAAATCTTGCATAAAGGTATTTGGTCCAATGTTAGGGCTACTAAAATCTGTGGTGTGCCGCCATGGTGCAAGCGTTGCCATCGATGCATCGAAGATTTAGCTCATGTGTTCTTTGAATGCCCCAAGTCCCGTGTTATCTTGCGTCACGTGACCCGGGTATTGTGACTCACGAACCAAATCAATTGGCAACAGGTGGTGTTGGGTGAGGCGGTCGGCTGCTCATCGAGGCTGTGGAATGCCATCAGGGGTGAGACTCTTTGGAAGATTTGGAGGGAGCGATGTGCTGTCAATTTTGGCCAAACTCCTAAGGAATGGTCTATCGAGAAATCCTTGTTTCTTCTAGGTAAAAGAATCTCCAAAGATAAGAAATCTCCACCCTTTAGACATCACTGTATTTATCTCCTCGAAAACAACAAGTTGAAACCCAAATGAGTCCCACATGAGGGTGATGATAGATTCATCCGCCTCATCTGTAATGCCCTCTAGCTTGTCATACTGCTCCCCTGCATTGTGGGATTTGGGGGGTCCCATGGACACTAGTACCATTCACTTGTAACTTTTCTTATTTATTTTAATTAAAGTCCGGGAAAATAGACTAAGGTCGAACTTCCTTTTATTTAAAAAAAAAAAAAAATCCGAAGACCAAATCCCCCTCCTCAAAAAAAAAGAAAAGACAAAAAACAGAAAAAGAAAAGGAAAAAAAACAGGGGGATTCTTATGAATCGCACTCGTATGTAATTTCTCCTCTTCTAAGAGCTCAGAATTTAGGACGAGCTCGAGCATCGGACTTGAGACTTTATCGGAACGGTAGCTCTTGATATCCTATCCTTTTCAACGTTTGAAGTCAAATGGAAAGCAGCAGGACATTGATCGATGCGCATTGGCGGCTCCATGCATCAGTGCCTAGTGACCTTAGATGTCGACTGACTATTGATCCTGGTTACTCCTGCAAGCTCTACAGCTGCCAGCTCCCGTATGTCGTTCTCTCGCTAGCAACGAACTCTTTATGAGCTCATTTTGTCGAAGTTAACCCACATGTTTACAGATGTGTGTTAGAGGAGATCGAAGCTAGATTTGCATGCATTTGGCCCAATTGGAAACATCCCTGATACTAAAGCTCGCAAACCAAGGAAATGCAGAGCTCTTCAGGTTGCGATGGCTCCGTAATAGCTGATGACTGCTTCAGCTGCATTGGTACATCCCATAGTGGAGTCCCTTCAGCAGATAGGTCTTTCGCAACGTATGGACCTGTTTCTGTTGCTAAGAGTCAATTGCCTTCTCTTGTGCACTGTGGACTAGAGCCTTCACGTATCGTTGCAAAGGCTGCAGTAGCTGTAGGAAGGCATAGCGGCCAAAAAGCGAGGTTTTGGAATGCTTTCAATGACTCTGTAAAGTGGCATTGTGATCGGATTCCATCCATTTTTTCGAGCTCTAGTCTGGAGGCTTTTGGAAAACAGGAACGTAATTCCAATTCGGAGTCCAATGATAACAACGGAAATGCTGGCGCAACTGTTGCAGATAAAAAGAAGAGAGTGTTGATTTTGATGACTGATACTGGTGGTGGACATCGTGCTTCAGCTGAAGCTCTCAAATCTACATTTGAACTGGAATATGGAGACATTTATGAGGTGCCTTTTTACCATAACTTTACGATGGGATCTGCACTTGATCTCTTCAGCAGCTGTAAAATTGTTTCATCGTTTTATGAATCTGTTAAGAAGTAGCTTTTAGGCAGGGAGAGAACCTGGTGTGAGACCATAAAATGGAGACCTCTTGCAATGCTTTGGAAGTGTGCGTACTTTCGTACTTGGATTGCTTGGTTCTTTCAGAGTTTACCAGCTATGATCAATCATTACGTTTGACTTATCACATGTTTTCAAAAGAGTCCTTGTTTTCATCTCAAGTCATTTAATCCTAGAATTTCAAAGCATCTAAGGATCTTCCATGGACATAAACTTTCTTCATGCTTTCTCACCCACAGATACACAGAAAGATAGACACATCCAAAGAATTGGACTCTGCAAAGGCATACTGTTTACATTTTCTTTTCTATTTTCAACTTGCAGGTGACCATAACAGATCTTTGGACTGATCATACTCCATGGCCTTTCAATCAATTACCAAAGAGTTACAGCTTTTTGGTAAAACATAGTACCCTTTGGAAAGCGACTTTTCATGTGACTGCACCGCGTTTTATCCATCAGCCACACTTCGCGTTCACATCTGTTTTTATAGCCAGGTAATAATTCTCAGATGCGTTTCTGTTGATAAACATTGTTCAAATTTAGAAGTGCTGTCAACATACCTTACATAGAATTTGTTAAAATTTTCTTTTTTAATATATGTATTTTAATTTTTATAATGCGCCAATCTCATTAATGGTTGAATAGCGTGAACCTGATCTGTATCACAGATACATTAGAGTGCGCATCTTGATTTATTTAGGAAGATTTGGTTTGAAAATTAAAGTATCCATTGGATGTTTTATTCTAGTTTCGCTTATTAAAGTAGTTGCAAAACATGATTTTGCATTTGTCCAGACTAGTTGGCGTTGATCATTCTTGTTTATTGTTTGTATATTCTTAATTGGCCTATGAGAAAACCAAGGCTTTTCTCATGGATGAGAGTGTGCTTGTGCTCAATAGGATGTTGATAGCCCTGTAGTGAGGATCAATTCCTCGTCTTTAGCTTATGAAAAGCTATTTAGGCGAGACATACACTACTACATATGGGTCATATATAGATTCTTATATTTGTGAAAAAACGAATTGAAGAAAGAATGAAAATTTCAAGGAATCAAGATTTTGCAGGAAGGTGATGCTATACATGTTGATTTAACTGTCAATTTGAACATTGTTAAAATATATGTATGTACACATTAATGTGGACACACACACACACACACACACACACGCACAGACACACATGCACACATGCACACACACACACACACAGACACACATACACATCCTCTCATACACACACAAACACACATACAGGCATATGTACAAATATACATATATACATACATACGTTTTTTAAAAGAAAACTGAAACTTTATTAAAAGAGTCAAGTACAAGAATGAAGGTACATCTGAGGGGTACTATTAGTGGACTATCCAGCAGTCTAGGAAAGGGAGCATATTCTTATATGGGAAGTATGTTATTGTCATGTGGAAGCATTTCTGAATCTGTTGACAGTTGGCCTTCGAAAAGAGAAGCGGGGATTGCCTCATAAGACATTTGCCTCCTTTCAGGAATTAATGCATTTTATGACTGCCATATGAACCACAATATTAAAAAACAAAGATGATCAAGCAGCCAGAAGCAATTTATGCTGCGGTTTTTGAAGAGTCCAAGTACAATGCAAAAGGACTTAGAGACTTTAAAACTAATCATAAACCTAAATATCCACATTATTTCTTAAAACCTATCCATAGTATGAGTGCCTCCCCTCGTACATTCAAATCTAGCAAGCTTTCTTGACGAATTTGAGATATAGGTGGAGTCTTTTCATCCATTAGAGTAGAAGCCTATTCAATTTCTAGTCCATCAACATTTAAATGAGATTCTAAAGTATACATATATTCCGAAGAGGGCATTTTTGTAAACATGGATGGCAATCTAAAAGGACCTTTACCGTGTTTTCAGTTATATGCAACTAGAGTCATCCTCAGCTATTGAAATTGGAGTTGTTGGTACTTTTCTCTATAGGAGCCACTGAAGTTAGTGGTGGTTTAGGATTCGAAGAAGATGATCTTGTCAACAATGCATTGCTTTTGGGAGAAGGATCGGGAGATGTTTGATGAATTACTGATTTCCTTTAGATTTAAAAAAAAAATTACTTTGTTTGAATAAGTTGGTTTATTAGACGATATTTTTACTAGTGAGGAGGTAGTGGGAGTTTGAGGTTTGCCAAACACGTGCTCCTATGGACCTTGGATTGGACTTCCTTGGTATGTAGGAACCCTAGGCACATTTTCCCCGTGAAGAGTTGGACATAATTGCCAGAAATAAGCTTGTTTCTTGCAATGAAATCATGCTCCCATTAAGTTTCCCCAATTAAGATATATTTGTATCTCACCGACATCTTCCGTAGAAATTATGAAGAAGAAGGATAAGATCTATCTACAGTGCTAACATCTCCCACATTATTCCGCAAATAGCAAGCACACATGTCAACCAAGGTGGGGCAAGCATGCAATAAATCTTTATGTACATAGCACAATAATTTCCTACGGAAAATGTAAGTGAGACTGTCAAACAAAGGAACGATACATTGATTAATCAAAATATCACAATCTTTTAAAGCTTTAAGAACAGCCTCATAAAGGCCTTGGCAAGAGTAGAGATTCGCTCCATTGCATTTTTTGGTTACAAGAACCAACGTACCGTGCAACATCAACAATAGAGCATGGTCTACCAAGCATGCAAAGAGCTACACCTTAATAAGGAAAGGCAAAGACCTTGTGTAGAGCCCTAGTTGCTTATTTCTTGGAGTTAGTGATTAATTGTACTTTATTTTACTTGCAACTAGTACTTTCCACGTCAAGGTTGCGTACTTTGTACTTCAAGGTATGCATGTTGTACTTTCAGGGTGCTGGATACTTATGTACTCGACTTCAATGGATGTAGTATGTAAAAAAAGTTAACCCCCCCCCCCCCCCCCCCCCCCCCACCCCCCCCCCCCCCCCCCCCAAAAAAAAAAAAAAAAAAAAAAAAAAGGGGAAAAAAAAAGAAAGGGGAAAAAAAAAAAAGAAAAAAAAAAGGAAAATTAAAAGAAAACAAAATTTTGATGTATGATCCTTCAATATATTACCCCTTTTTCTGCTCCGACATACAAGTAATGTGTGCGTCTTCTCTTGCCAAGTGGCACTAGATCCCATGGTACTACCTCTTTGGCTATGTGGCATGTACTTTTCAACCTCTTCCTTTGCTCTTTCCATGTGGCATCTTTGTAGAGGTCTCTTCTCCCTATGCACCTTCATGTTCCCCAAAGGCATATGCATACAATTTCCAAGCATAGCCGCACCGGTTCGCGCACCTAATCCTACGGTACTGTTTTTCGGTACTTTCAATTCGGTGCGAACCTTATCATGCGGTTATTTGAAAAAATGCTGAATTTTTTCTTTGGTCAAAAACCCTAAAATTCTTTCCAAATGTATGAGATGAATGCATTTTGTTGTGGACATGCCTCTAGATATCTATTCTTGTTTGTTGGTGCCTTGTTTTTATAGAAAATATTGTTTATGATGGGGATGTAGAAGGAAGAAGTGCACAAAAATGTGTGTTAAGTTGTATGTATCTATGACTCATTTATAACTCATTTACAACTCTACAATCTCTTTTGGTGATAGTGTATATTGCAGGTGAATATGAACTAAGCATCTATGCATTTTTACATACAAGTACACATACACGTTGTATCATATTGACAGGTTGTAACTTTTGGTCTCATATCATTTTTACCATTTATAGACATTCTATGATTTCATTTCATCTCTCTCTCTCTCTCACCATTGACACACACACACATACACACACACACATATATATAATATATATATAGATAGATAGATAGATAGATAGATAGATAGATAGATAGATAGATATAGATATAGATATAGATATAGATATAGATAGAGATAGAGATAGAGATAGAGATAGAGATAGAGATAGAGATAGAGATAGAGATAGAGATAGAGATAGAGATAGAGATAGATATATATATATATATATATATATATATATATATATATATATATATATATATATATATATATATATATATATATATATATATATATATATATATATATATATATATGTGTGTGTGTGTGTGTGTGTATATGACGCACCTTACCTCCCCATACCATTCGGTTCACGCACCTTACGTGCACCGAATTGAACGCACCTAACGCACATGACTGCAATGTTTCCAAGCACTTACGTAAATTACTCTTTACATTTCTCTTCATGGATGGAGACAACTCACCCCACACTCTTCTTCTCCTCCGTTTCTATGTGAATAGAATCTTGAGGTGGTTCTTCCCAAGGTACTTAGGTACCATAATGGAAGGGCAAGGTATGCCCATCATGGTTGGCTGACGGTGGCTCCACAAACTGGTCTTACTTTTTAAGGAGAAGGTTGGATGACACAGAGATCATCAAACAAAAGATAAGAACATCATGTCATCAGGCATCAAAGAGATAGATTTCTTACAACACTATGTATTGTGCACCTCCCTTGTGGACTTGGGAGAAAGACTCCAAGGGATAGCTATGTGAGGATCATGGTTGACGTTGGTTTACTGCCCACACCTTGCTTCTTTGAGGAGCATCCTTTTACTCTATCACCCCTACAGTTGGGTTGTAATCAGATAGGAGGAAACGAGATTGGTTTTGTTTGCTCCTTTTTCCATGCCTTCATCTCATGCTCTTGTCTTATTCTTGTCTTCCCTTGTTTTTTGTGCTCTTTTCTCTTGTCTACCATCTTGATAGTGTGAGGCTTAACTATTGAATCCCCCTTCCCCTTTTGTGTTACTGTTTTGAGTACCACTATTGTATGTAACATTAATGTTCTTCTTGTGCTTCCTTTTTTGCGTTTGTGAGTACCATTGATGGGCATAGTATTAGTGTTTGTTGTGCTCTTCGCACAGACCTCACTACCCCTAAGGTGGCTCTGTTCTAGTGATCTGAAGTGTCTTTTGTACATTCTATGACTAGAATCCGATCAAGGGCCTCGTCCTTAGGTCTTATTCATACTCCTCCTTCCTACTACCATAGGAGACTTCACTACCTTACTCCAAGTCTCACATTTAAGATTTGGGAATTTCTCTAGATTTAAAGATCGTAAGTCACATCTGTGACTTTTGTCTCAGAAATTGCAGAAATTGTGACTGTGTGTCTCCAAGATTTGGATTTACTCTCTCTCTCTCTCTCTCTCTCTCTCCTTTTTTTTTTCCTGAAACTGTGCTTACACTTATTCAATTTTGTCAAGATTGATTCACATTTGACCCATAAAATTTGGGGGTTTCTGCCGATTTTGTGAAATTTGGTCCAGAAACATGCATCAATGCATCTAAGGCAGATTTATTACAGAAAATTTGGGGCTTTTCAGAATATCTGACAGTTTTGAAGTGCGAGCTGTTTAGTTTATGCTGTAGTCATCTTTTTGGAACAGAAATCACAACTGAATATCTGTTTCTAGGGCACATTTTTAGTGCATCCTTGCGACTTTGCTATAATACACACACACACACACACATTTTTTTTTTTTAATGGGAATCTTCATTTTATTCAAAGAGAATTATGTACAAGTGTGTGAGCAGGGAGATCCTTCTCCCTATTCCCTGTCTACAGCAGCTAATCTAGAGCAACACAATCCATCCGTGTATGAAGCATGCAAGACAGCAGTTGCTGGCTATCCTTTGAGAGCACAGCGTTAATGTCAAATTGCATTCAGAAATGCAGCGATCGCTATTCTGTCTTCAGGGGGCATAACGATTATATCAAGCCACAATTGAGCTTTACAATATTGCCAAGAGAAAGTTGGCGTATGCATCTTATTCTTGAATGTCTTGAAGTTTCTTAATATCCAAATATTACGGAGCAATAAAGAAGCAGTTTTTTTAAGTTTCCATCTCCGATTACATTGACAAGCAATACTATCGGAAGCAAGGAGCGTGTGCAGTAATACATGTTTGATTTACCAGTCCACCATCTAGTATGTTTTGCGAGCAACCAATCCCACCACGGGTTAGACGCATCAAATGAAAGAGGTATTCCATATTGTTGCAACTAATAAACTATTTGAAGCCATTTAGATCTGTATGTTGCTCCCACAGCATAAGTTCTCCGTATCATCGAGAAGGGCAAAATCTCCCATTTGGAGTCATAATATTTTGCAATGGAATCAATCCCTTTGTTATTAAAATATCTTGTTGCAGTTCTTAAAGAGTAAGCAATAGGCGGATTTGATAAAAATGATCAGTATGGCGATATTGAGGCAAGGGAGTTCCCTACATAGCGTTGTCTTCCATTCCGCTTCAAGGTAGAAAGTGTACTTTTGAAGTGGTAGAGCAGAACATTGATCATATGTGAAGAAGTTTGTAGTGGAGCATGAGAGAAGAACTTATTCCATATATCAAGCTTCCAAGTTCCCTTGAAGTTCACCTATGCCTTTTCTACAAATTTCCAGAAAATGGAAGCCCATAATGGTCTATGAGAAGAGGTAATGCGCATAATAAAGGCTATTCTTCTAGCCATTAAGTGAAAATGCAAATTCAAGAATCCAAGCCCACCTTTATCTCTGGGCTGGCATACATACTGCCATGATGAAAGGACCAATGCTCGGCTATGCTTTCTGTTCCAGAGGAAGTTCTTTATCAATCTGTCAAAGATAAGTAACTGATTCTTCCTCCAATCTAGAAGCAATAAGTAATACATAATATAAGATTGCATGAAAGTTTGTACAATCCTTATCTTGGCATGTAATGGCCAAAAACACACACACACACACACACACACACACACATATATATATATATATATATATATATATATATATATATATATATATATATATATATATATATATATATATATATAGAGAGAGAGAGAGAGAGAGAGAGAGAGAGAGAGAGAGAGAGAGAGAGAGAGAGAGAGAGAGAGAGAGAGAGAGAGAGAGAGAGACTTTTTAACGTCTATTAGAGGCCAAAATCAGCCTATGAGACAAAACATATACATCAGTATGATCCAATCAACTGTGATCCCAAACGGAAAATAAAGTGCGAGTACAAAAAAACGGGTATAAAAAGGAGTGGGTAATAATTGGCATCAAGGGTGTGGGGTGCTATGGGTATGCACTCTATATGCTCAATGGGTGAGATACAAATATGATATGCATAGGGAGGGGAGGCTCGATGGTATCACAACCCTCTAGATGCCTGGAGTGGGTGTAGGTTATAATGCATCGGTGGGCAAGGCATCATGGCGATCCTCAAAATGCTGTGAACGTCCAAATCGACAGGGGTGCGCTGCTGACGTCTCCGTATCTCCATGTCATGGCGTGCGTGAATCGCCTGAATCTCTCTCTGGTGTGGACGGGCTCTCCGAAGTGGGGGGTCTCGGTCGTCGATGCTGTCGTCTAAGCTCCTCTGCTCTATGTAATGTGACACCTTGCATGGAGCTGGGTCCTCGAGTGGCTTTGGGTTTGAAAAAATCTGTAATATAACTCTGAGGGGGGGGAGGCAGGTGTATCTCCATCTGCTGCTGGAGAAGTGATGCACGGCGGTGCTTGAGCTCTACTAGGAAACGACCTAGAGGGCGTTGGTCCTCTGTCCCCAATAAAGCCCCGATCTCTTTGGCCCCCCTGAAGAGCTTTGGGTAGCGGTCTCTGATGTCCTCATATGCCTGGCATCTACATGTGTAGTGCTCCTCGTCCTCCACCTCCTCTCGGCATATCTTGCATAATCTCTCGTCCCTCGTGGTATGTGTCGCTCGCCCAACCTCAATCTCGAGCTTGTGTGATGATACTCTGAGCTTCCCAATGGCCACTCTCTAAGCTCGTGCCATGTATGTATCCATGTATCGTGGTCTCTGAATGAAACCATCCGCTGTCACAGTCAAGAAGTGCTCTCTGTAGTGTTGCCTCTTTGTGGGAAGAGGCTCCCGTGGTGCTATCCATGTCTCCCTGACGTGTATTTGTAGTAGGTCCTGACCGATGATCCTATTCCTCTCCAAACGAGAGAGGGTAATGTGGGGGGAAGAGAGGTCATACTGGAAAGGGGGGAGATCAGTAATGCTCATGCCATGGTCTGCTAACCATCGGAGGTAGGTCTTAGCATACCATACTCTCTCATGCCCTGTCTCTGCCAAATGTCTAGAGCTCTCAAATGCAAGCCTTGTGAGTCGGCTCGTAGGGAGCTCTATGACTCTCAGAATAAAGGTCACCAACTGGAAGAGGGCCTCCACTAGCATCGGTGGTGTGCATAGTGCCAAGCTCAGCTCGTATAATGTCATGTGGAACGGAGGGCTTGCTCCGCAGCAAGCGTGAGATCATGGTGACCTGGGGCCTCTCAATCCGCGTCCACATCGCCTCCGTGATCCCTGGTGCCCATATTGCTGCTGCATACATCAATGCGGGTGTCACTAGAGTGTCAAAGAGCCACCCCTTAGTCCGGGGCTCTTTGTGGGGGGGGGGGGGGGGGGGGGCAGATCGGATTGGGGGTATTTGGGCGACAAAAAGGAGGCTGTCAGGGATGGCTGTGGTGCGAGTAGGGGGCATTGGGCAGGCGTCGGGCAAGCGTCAGACAGGTGGCAGGGGCGGCGGGAGGGCAGATGCGCGCGACCAGAGAGCTGGACAGAGGCTGTGGCGCGAGCAGGAAGGTGTCGGGCAGCAGTGACGGAGGGGCAGATGCGCGGGCAGGCGTCGGGCAGTGGCAGGGGCGACGGAGGGGCAAATGCGGGCAGGTGGCAGGGGTGGCCGAGGGGCAGATGCGGGCAGGTTGCAGTGGCTCCGAAACCTAACGCAGAGGCTCCGAAACCCTAACGCAGAGGCAGGCAGAGAGAGAGAGAGAGAGAGAGAGAGAGAGAGAGAGAGAGAGAGAGAGAGAGAGAGAGAGAGAGAGAGAGAGAGAGAGAGAGAGAGAGAGAGAGAGAGAGAGAGAGAGAGAGAGAGAGAGAGAGAGAGAGAGACTTTGCTATCAACTAATCTTAATTAGAATCCCACCACAATCAATTAATTGCTAAAAGTTGCTGGAAGTGCATATAGTGCTGACACAAAGAATCTTTACGAGATTCGTAAATTTGATGGGAATACTTTTGACCTTTGGAAAGATCGAATGCAAGTATCCTCTTTCTGAAGGATTGTGAAGATGCTTTGACAGAACATAAACTTGCGACTTTTCTAGATGAGGATTGGGCTAAAATGAATAAAGAGATCATAACTTATATCAAAATGGCAGTTATAGATGACATTTTGGTTGATATCAAGGGACTCCAAACTGCATATGCAGTCTAGGAGAAACTCAAGGGTACATATGAAAATACTACTCCTGTTAATCAAGTTCATCTCATGCGAAAATAAGTTAACTTAAAGCTTGACGAGTCTAAGCTTGCCTCATAGCATTTGAGTGCACTTACTAGTATTCTCTGTCAGTTACAAGATGCAGGTTTGCCATCCTTTGACCCTAAGTTAAAGTCTATTTTCTTGCTCACGACTTTGCCAGATTCATGGGAAGCGTTGGTTGTGTCACTGAGTAACAACCCTAACTTGAAATTTGATAGTGTGCGTGGCTCTATTCTCAATGAGGAGACTAGACCTAAATCCAGTGGGGAAAACAATGGTTCAGTCTACAATGTAAGAGGTCGAACTTTAAAGAAGCCAAATATTGGAAATAAACCTAGAAATCGCAGCAAAAGCAAAGAAAAACAGCAAGATGTCTCTTGCTACCAGCGTGGATGCAAAGGACATAAAAAGCCTGATTGCAGGTACTATAAGAAGGAGCTAGAATGTAAAAAGAAGGCTAATGCAAAAGGCAAAAAGAATGAGAACGATCGAAGCTCTAACCCTAAAGATACAGAGAAAGCAAATATGGTATCTAGTGTTGTCTTTGAAGAGACAGAAGAGGATAAAGATGCTTATTTGATAGCTATATCTGTAGTTTTACATGCCTTGACAGCAGAAGACATTTACATCACTAAATGGGATGTGATAAATGCCTTGTTGTATGCTCATGATGGTTTATCACAATCATGGATTGTTGACAGTGGTGCTTCATTTCATGCAACTCCATCTTTGGAGTATTTTTCTACCTATGCATCACGTACTTGGGAAAGTTTACCTAGGGAGTAACCAGGCATGTGATATTGAAGGAGTAGGCACCATACAATTGGACCTTGAAAATGGCCAGGAATTGTTCCTTCATGACGTTAGGTATGTACATAGTTGCTATCCGTATGAGTACGAAAACATTCGTACGTATTTTTCGTACGGTAGGTACTAGTACGTATTCATACCAATTCGTACCAAAAAAGTACACTTGTCTTATTTTCCATTGTGACTAGAATTATTAAGGAAATACATCGATTTTGCATCTATACTAGTTAGAGAACAATTATCTTTATGCACAAATACAATATTATGCATATTCATGGCAGATAATACTCTTTATATATGTACATCCATTATACATTTATTGTCAGCGTACCTTATGAACGTATGAATATCGTACGAGGAGCCCCGAATCTGAAGGTACGTACGTAGTACCGTACTAATACATACCGTACAAATTGTACGGATAGTACCTTACTAATTATTGGTATGTACCTGGCATTAAGAAAAGCTTGCTCTCTATTGGACAACTAGACGGCAAGGGTTACTCCACTACCTTTGGTGGTGGAATGTGGAAAATACAGAAAGGGTCTATGCTGGTCACTAGAAGCAGTAAAAAGGGAACCTTGTATTATCTACATTGCAAGGCACTTCCTAGAAAGTTTGTTGCAGTTGCAGAAGTACAGTCACACATGGAGTTATGGCACAAGCGTCTCGGACATATGAGCCAAAAGGGTTTGGATGCACTTTCTTTGCTTGGAAGAGTTCATGTGAAAAACTCAAAGCTTGATTTTTGTGATGATTGTGTTTTTGGAAAACATGTAAAGAGTTCATACTCTCATGGAGCTTCTAGGAAAGCATCTATTTTAGATTTAGTTCATTCTGATGTCTGAACTATGCCAATAAAATCTCATAGTGGGTTTCATTATTTTGCGACTTTTATTGATGATTACTCTAGAAAACTGTGGGTTTATTTGCTTAAAAATAAAAGTGGAGCATTAGATGCATTTAAAAAATTTTATGCTTTTGTTGGCACTCAAAAAAGTTTAAAACTAAAATGCATAAGAGCAGACAATGGGGGAGAATATGTATCTAGAGAATTCAATAGTTTTTTCTGATGAAAATGGAATCAAATGGGAATTTACAGCCCCTTGTAATCCATTGTCCAATGGTGTGGATGAGAGAGAATGAATCGCACTTTATGTGAGAAGATTCGGTGCATGCTGTCCACAACTAATCTCCCACAATTGTTTTGGGGAGAGGCACTTAAAACCACGGTGCATATTTGCAAGCGGTTTCCACATCGTGCACTTAAAAGTGGCATCCCTGAAGAGGTTTGGTCTGGCAAACTTGCTTCATATGATTACTTAAGAGTCTTTGGCTGCGAATGCTATGTACATGTACCGGTTGACGTTACTTGACATGAAATCACTCAAAGGCATCTTCATCGGTTATGGAGATGATGGTGAAATGGGGTATAGAGTTTGGGTTCCAAGCATGAATAATTGGGTGAGAAGATCTACACGAGTTAGAAATTCAGAGGTTTGATTCCTCCATGGATTGCATTTTACCCACATATGAAAGTGAGCCTCACATATAAAGAAGCATTATCATGTGAATTAAATTAAAAGTGGGAGTTAGCTATTGTTACATAATCCTAGTAGGAGATGGTTGAACCACGCCTTAAGAGAGAGGATTAGGAAGTAATCCTCAAAACCATGGCTTTTGGGGCAAGTGGTTAGCCCATCGCACTCCTAACCGGGAGGTTGTGAGTTCGATTCCCAACATTGGTATCAGAGCCTAGTTGAGAAATTGGGCGAGACGGAGGTTTCTACCTCATTCGTGGGCACTTGGAAAAAGCACTTATCCGTGGTGAGTGTGAAACTGGCCTTGGATGAAGGTGCATGGGCATTTGGGCACCCACGGAGGGTGGGATAGGTCCAAATTTGGTCCATGTGCTGGAGTTTGAGGTTGGTGGAAGCGCTCATGCATGGAAAGTGGGTCAAAGAGTTAGAAGGGTCCACAAATGAGCATCGAGGACAATGCTCAATCTAAGGGGGAAGGAATGTTACATAATCCTAGTAAGAGATGGTTGAACCACGCCTTAAGAGAGAGGATTAGGAAGTAATCCTCAAAACCATGGCTTTTGGGGCAAGTGGTTAGCCCATCGCACTCCTAACCGGGAGGTTGTGAGTTCAATTCCCAACAGCTATGCAGGAAGAAATGAAGTCACGGTATCAAAATGATACTTGGGACTTAATTCCATTGCCTAATGATAGGAAAGCTATTCCAAACAAATGGGTCTACAAAGTGAAGAGTGTGGATGGCAAACCCAAATACAAGGCCACACTTGTGGCAAAGGGTTATACTCAGAAAGAAGGAATTGACTTTCAGGAAGTTTTTTCACCTGTTGTCAATATGACCACTCTTCGAGTATTGTTTGCTATTGCCGCATTTATGGATCTTGAACTTGATCAGATGGATGTTAGAACTGCATTTCTTCATGGTGATCTAGAAGAAGAGCTGTATATGAAACAGCCAAAGGGTTTCGTTATACTTGGAAAGGAGCATTTAGTGTGCAAACTTAAAAGGAGCTTGTATGGCTTAAAATAGGCTCCCAGACAGTGGTATAAGAAATTTGATGCCTTTATGCTTTCACATGGTTTCAAAAGAAGTAATGCAGATCACTGTTTATATACAGAAAGGGCCGATGATCAAAGCCTTATTATTCATGTGCTTTATGTGGATGATATGCTTATTGCTGGTCAGCATAAGAGCTAGGTTAATGTACTAAAAGAACAGCGGAGTTCAACCTTTTCCATGAAGGACTGGGGAGCAGCTGAGCACATTTTGGGCATGCGTGTGTTGAGAGACAAAAAACAGAAACTCTTATTTCTTTCACAAGAAAAATACATCAGCAAAGTTCTTGATCGTTTCTCAATGGCAAATGCTAAGCCTCTTGGTGTTCCATTACCACCACATCTTAAGCGTAGTAAAGCAGATTACCCAAAAGAGGACTAGGCAGCGAGCTCTATGAAGGGTGTTCCTTATGTGTCGGCTTGTGGATCACTCATGTATGCTATGGTTGCCTCTAGACCTAACATTGCTCATGCGTTGGGAGCAGTGAGCAGGTTTATGTCGAATCCTAGCAAAACACATTGGGAGGCAATGAAATGCATTTCTCAATGCCTTGTAGGTACACAAAGAAAATGTATTTGCTATGGAAAGGGTACATTAGATCTACAAGGATACTGTGATGCAGACATGGCAGGGGATTTGGATACCTGCAAGTCAACCGGTGGATATATTTTTACCTTAATTGGTGGGGAAGTCTCTTGGTGCTCTAGATTGCAAAAGATGGTAGCACTGTCTACCATTGAGGCTGAATATATTTCAGCTACTGAAGCTTCAAAAGAAGCTATTTGGTTTAGTCGCTTGGTCAAGGACTTTGGTCTGCTCAACAAAACACATGCACATGGATTTGATAGCCAGAGTGCCGTATGTTTGGCTAAGAATGCCATGTTTCATGCATGTACCAAGCATATTGATGTACAGTACCACTTTATTAGATAGGTTTTGGATCATGGTCTAGTTACACTGACTAAGATCAAAACACAGGATACCCTGCAAATGTTCTCACAAAAGGCCTTGCAAAAGCTCAACATGAGCATTGCATTCAACTTGTGGGAGTCGGTTAAAGGTTTGGTTATGACCTTTAAGTGGGAGGTTGTTGGGTGTAAAGGTCCTTTAATTACCTTTAACCACACTTCCCATACACATGTATATAACTTATTTGTAAGTTATACATGTGAATGTACTCTTACATGTACCTTAAATTCATAGTACATAAAAATATATATTATTTATTCTTTTTGTGTACATGATAGTACATACTAACTCAAAAGTGTCGAGCTATCTCTCTTTGCCTAGTGCCTATGAATACTTATCAGTCCTTCTGCACCTATCATCAACACTATCGCTTTATTCTCGAAACGATGGAACCGTAACTAGACACGAGGCTAGATTGGTGGCAAAGGGCTTCACTCATACTCAAGGTATAGGTTATGATGAAACCTTCAGCCATGTTGCTAAAAGACTACCATTAGGTCTTTGATAGCCGTATGTGCAGCGGAAGGATGACCAATCTACCAAATGGACATTAAGAATGCTTTTCTAAATGGTGAGTTGAAGGAGAAACTATATATGGCCCATCCTCGAGGCTATGAGGATCCACAACATAAATTAAAGAAGGCCTTGTATGGTCTTAAGCAAGCCCCAAGTGCATGGAATCAGAGGTTGGGCGATTACTTGAGGAGGTGTGGATACTCTCCAAGCCATGCAAATCCATCCCTATACCTAAAGAAGGTTGAGGATAGACTAGTAGTCATTTGCATCTATGTAGAGGACCTCATTATTACAAGGAATGGTGTCAAAGACAGAAAGAGGAGGCTTGAAAGAGAATTCATCTGATTTGGGTGATCTAAAGGGATTGAAGGTGTGTATGCAGATGAGGGTATTTACCTATGCCAAAGGAAGTACCTCCTAGATGTGCTCTACGAATATGGCATGGTGGATTGCAAGCCAAATGCTCAACCATGGATCCAAACATGAAGATCAGCAAAGATGATGGTAAAAAGCTTGATGACTTTACCTTCTATAGGAGCTTGGTAGGCACATTGATATATGCAACTCTCACAAGACCTGATTTGAGTTATGTAATAGTACTCTCACAATACATGCATGCAACCATATATGTGCACCTAAATGCAGACAAGAAGGTACTAAGGTATGTGAAGAGCACAATCAATTGTGGATTGCTTTATAGGTATGGAGAGGAGCTACAAATCAAAGCATGTAGTGATGCAAATTGGGCAAGGGATGTTGATGACAGGAGGTCTACATCTAGCTATGTGTTCATGCTAGGAGCAAAAGCCATCTCATGGATTAGTAAGAAGTATCCTACAATGACATTGTCATCAATTGAGGCTGAGTACAAGGCATTAACACTCGCTACATGTGCACAATGCGGCTATGTGGTTAAAGAAGCTACTAAATGACTTGGATATACAGGTTAACACAATCCCCATTTATGGAGACATGTCTAGCATACATCTAGCCAACAATCTCATGTACCGTGCAAGGAGCAAACATATAGAGGTACATTATCATTATGTGAGAAAAAAGGTTGCAAGCAAAGATCTGTTTGTGCATTTCATAGGTACAAAGGACTAGGTTGCTGATATTTTCACCAAATGATTGGATGCTACAAAGCTAAATAATTTCAAGAAAGCAACGAGTCTCTTGGAGATGGACACTACCACCATGACCTTGAGGGGAAGAGTTGGAATTATGAATTCGGCAAGCTCATCAACCTTAGAGCAAAGGAAGGGTGTTGCCAAGACTAAAGGAGACTCCAATGGACAACAAAACATGAATCCTTATCCATTCATATCAAATGAAAAGCCAAAAGACAAGCCAATGCTAGATGAAGAGCCAAGGGTTACACAGTGCTAGGCGAAGAGTCACAAGGAGGTCTATATACACTCATCCTCCTGGAGAAGTCGCAACCAAGGACATTCCAGTGTTTGGAGTGAAGGGGAGGGCCTCTGAAGCATGCCCAAGGAGTACCAAGACCTATCCAAGTAGAGAGGAGGTCATACCAAACCTCATATCTCTTGTAGGAAGAGTGTTTGGAAAACATTGCCTAATTCTCTTGTTCCTTTCTCTCTATGTAGATATCCATTAAATTCTTATGATATCTCATTGGAAAGCTTATCTCTCGCTTTCTGTAGTCCAAACATCTATACCAAATTCTTCTCCAATGGTTATTGGGAGCAATTCTAGTGAATCTCTATTTCTGTCATAAGCTTGCTGCTTGCTGATTTGTACAGTGTGGTTGCCTGACTTAAGCTCATTCTGAAGCTGTACAAGTCTATTGTGTGTGGACAAAACCTTAGGTGATTTGCATATGAGGTGCTAGGTCAAATAGGTACAAACATATTGACAAGCTGTAGAAGGGGGCGAGCTAGAGGGACCTAGGAGGGCCTACTCATGTTTCTTGTAAAAATGTGAGAGTAAAATCTCACAATCCCACCTACGAGTTAATTAAATTTGGTCTTTGACATGGTAAAAAATTGTCCCATTTTTGGGAAATGCTAAAAGATACTATAAAAAATTATTATTACATATTCTGATAGCACTCCTCAAGAGTTACCCAATGGTATATAACACTAGAGTATTTGACAAGTATACATGCATCAAAAGTCAATCCTTAATTTGCAACTATGTGTGAAGAGCAATTTAATATTGGAATGCAATTGTAGCATTTGAAGTAACTTTTGGTGTGAAAACATGCTGTTGGGACAGGGGAAAAGTAGGGAGATAATGAAGCTTAGGAGAATGATTAGAGATTTCCACAGGACTACAAAAGAAAAGCATTCAGAATTCTTGGAGCTCATCACAATACTGTTCCAATTGCATACACTCCTTGTAAGCACTTGGGAGCCCTCTAGATGTTGAAATGTTTATCTTTCCTTTGAGTTTTAGAGCTTGTCTTAATTCTAAGCTCTATTCTCCACCGAACTGTGAATGGAGAACTTGTTTTTGTACAATTTATACTCTTTCTTGAAGCTAGGTGTAGAGTTTTGTCATTGTCTTTGGGTCCATTTTTAGTTCTATATTGAGCCTCATATCATGCTTCAAATGTGAGAGGAGTGACCTCTTGCCCACTGACTTTCGCTATAATTGTGGGTGTACATTGTTGCTGGTGAGTACAAGAGCATGAGGATTCCGGAACGAGCAGGAGTAAAAGAAAGTTTCTTTTATTTCCTGCTAAGAAAGGATTAGACACCACAATAGCAGCTTGTTGAGACTTCAGAGCTTTGCAACAGCACAAGAACATCTATATTTTCGCTAATAGTTAGAAAGTGCAGCATAGTTTTCTGCAGCCTCTCAGCCTCTGTCAACATTCAAGCAGTGATTGAACTTGAAGGATGGTCTGATATGAGTTGTTTTGGGGTTAGCTCTTCTCTTAGGCTTATGCACTATCATACTTGTACTAGCCTCCACGCACTAGTTGGGTCTTGTTTGAAATGATAATTTAATGTGCCCTATATCATATATTATCCTACACTCCTGTACTCTTAGGTTTTTCTAGTCTTACGACTAAGGAATATGTGAGCTAGGTAGACAGGTATCAAAGAGTGTCTGACATCAACAAGTGTATGATTTGCTTTGTGTATCATTGCGGTTGATCATTATGAGTATCTTTGTGAAAATGCAATTGTTGCACCCACAGATTAGGGCTTGTGGCTTTTTACTCTATGCTCTTTTGTAGAAAAATAAATTGTTACATGAATCCATGAATGGATGTTGCTTTTGTTGCACTTTATATAAGTATATCAGTATGCATGTTACAGATATGGCTGTCATTTTATGGAAATTACAAAATTCATGTATAGTGTCAGCTGGTCTCAAATGCTGGTAATCACATAGCACATACAATTAGTAAATAAAATGGCAGGATTACAGTTTGGACAAGCTAAGATCATTGTACAGGGGTCACCCTCTATAGCTGATGCATGTATCTGATTTCCATTGTCACATCTGACAGTTTAATAGCCAAACATTCTAATCCTAAACATAAATTGAAATAGTAAGAGCTGTATGATGCACCTTATATCATCATCAAAATTGTGAATAGATTAAGGCACATTACTTCTCAAATTGAAAAAAGTTTCCAGACATTTTAGTTATAAACTTTTCATGGAGCGTTCCACTTGCACATTTGTCATTTATGAAAACTTGAAAGCATGCATGATTTTATGTAAGTGGTTTTGTTGGATGATCGAAAGGTAAAGTCCCCTGAGTGGGTCAGTATTCCACAAAAAGGTTTTATTATTTTTTGTTTATGGTGATTATTTTCCAATCCATATATCCATTTTCAGAAACCTTAAAATACTCTAAACATGACATAACTGATTAAAATATATGGCTGAACTGGTGGGTTTTAATGACACTGATTGAAGTCTTCTTTTTCTGTGGTTACAATAAATGTCATTTAGAAAGGTGATGCGGGGTTTACTCAAATATCGACCAGATATCATTGTGAGTGTGCATCCTCTGATGCAACATGTTCCCATACGACTACTCAGAGCTAGAGGATTACTGAAAAAGATCCCATTTACAACTGTTGTGACAGATCTTAGCACTGGTCATCCAACCTGGTACTCATTATTTGATTCTTTGGTAACTGAAAAGCATCTGTGGGTGTTTTCTTTTAGTTTTTCACTTTTTTTTATTTACTTTTCTTTTATTTAGTGCTGCTCTCTTGGATTGCATTAGGCATTCAATTCAATTAGTGTAACAGGTTTCACAGGCTTGTGACAAGGTGTTACTGTCCATCGAAGGAGGTTGCTGAAAGGGCAACCAAAGCTGGATTGAAACCATCACAAATACGTGTTTTTGGTTTACCAATTCGTCCCTCTTTCTGCAGACCTGTTCGACCCAAGGTTAGATCTATGAAAAGCAACCATTACTTTGTTTCAACAGTTTTCTGCAAAACATAAAGCAACCATTACTTTGTTTCAACGGTTTTCGGCAAAACATTAGCTAAGGACCTTGAATTTTTGGATTTTCAGGATGAACTGAAGATGGAGCTTGGGATGAACAATGAGCTTCCTGCAGTTCTTTTGATGGGGGGAGGGGAAGGAATGGGTCCTGTTGAGGCGACTGCCAAGGCACTTGGAAAATCCTTATATGACATGCAGTCTGACAAGCCAATAGGACAGCTTGTAGTCATTTGTGGGCGGAATAAAAAGCTGATAAAAAGACTTGAAGATGCAGAATGGTCCATTCCTGTAAAGGTATTCTTATTGTTTTGACCTTGCTCATTGCTGTATTTATAATTTCATGTATGGACAAACTTAAGCAGGCATCTCTGTTAAGAAAGCATTCTCATCATTTATGGGTTATTGATCATTGTCTTCATCCCCTATTTTCAGCACATTGTCTTGGCCACAGTATTCCTTTTAGTGCATCATATGACTATCAAACTTTTGGCCAAAAAACATTTCATTCAGATTCAATTCAAGTCATTTATGGTGGACTTTAAGGTTCGAATCGTATGCACATGTAAAATTCAATCTTCTTGGGACTAAGAGGAAACACAATGCCAATCATAATCACTTTGCTTTATTGAATACAACACTTGAGCTGCATAAGACCTTAAACTTATGAAGCCATACTTTATAGTACTTCCTTTTCATCTTTGTATCCCATGCATAACTTCGTTTATAGAAGATGTTTGCAAGACCAAACTTCCTCAGGAATGCTAGTTCCTAACACAGTATGAGATGACTGATTACAAAAATGAATTCAAGTTTTTAGTCATGTCCGGGACATTGGGTATCTCACCACACTGGTCCTTCAGGGTCAGTTAACCACAATCTTTGATTGCAAGGTCACGTATAAGTCTTTTCCGGAAGATGAAGAGGTGGATAGATTCTGCCTCTGCCCCTTTTCAAAAACTTTGAGGAACATGCTATGTGTAAAAGGCAGTAAACAACATATCAAATAGAATCCGTGCAAGAGACTCAGAGTTCGTTGTAGATGAGAGAAATGAGAATTCTAATACTTTGAACAATTGGTTCAAAGATAAGCTCATCCACCTGTGCACTCCCACTATAAAGTTTTGATAGTAGTATAAACAGAAGATTGGTGCAGAGCTTAAGCTAGCCAGAATAGCTTTGGCAGGGTGAGAGGTAGATGATCTTATTCTAATGATATCTAACACTCCACTATCTGGCATCAGAAAGTCAACCAAAAGTCAAACCCTAATTTCTGCTTTTCGCGTGCGTTTCACTCATAATTTATTTGTGGCTCAAATGTTTTTCAATGAAAATCAGTCTAGAACATCCTCAACAGCTTGGAAACCATGTTTTTATGCCCAAAAGCAAAAGCATATGTGAAAAAGCTCCTAAAAGCTGCTCACGTAAAAACTAGGCACAAGTTTTGCTTTTCAAGGTGCTTTTCGAGTTGCTTTTCATACGGATTTTTGTGGATCCTCCAAACTTATATAAGGGGACTGTTGTGAGCCTCATTGTGCATCAATTCATAAGCAATCAAGCTTAGAAGCTCCACGTCTAAGAGCTAGGAGGACTCTTGGAGACGTATATGCAAATTTGGAGGAGTTTTTGGCAGCTTCCCTTTGTTCTTCTTCACATTGCCAAGTGTGAATGCTGGTTTTGGAGAGTTTTAGCACTTAATTTAGGGTTTCTTCATGTGCTTCATCTATATCAGTTGTTGACCTACCACTTCATCGTGAAGAGCTACCATGGCTGCTTCTATATCATAGAAGATCTAATTTCAAAATTAGGGTTTGCTGTAATAATTGTTTTGTTATAGTTCATTTCCTTCATTTTGCACATATTGACTCACATAATACCTCGTAGAAAATCTCTCACTATGTTTTGTACATAGAACCTTTAGATTCGGCCTAAATTCAGATTTTATATCATTACAGTCATTGTATATTGACATTTTGCGTTTATTTGGTGTGTATAATAGCATTAAGCTGGTGCACTTTTATAATTACCTTCTTGATTTAACCCACAAAAGAGCTGTCCAGATCGGATTATAGAGATGCATAAGCACTCTCGTTCATTGCTATGGGAGTCATGAGGCATATCATTTTGCATATCATGTTATGTAGGACCTCTTATTAGACTTGATTGGAATTAGAGAATCTGTATCAGAACAGAAATCCTGCTGGGAAAGCTCATCCCATAAGACAGTTAGCCAATACAAGGATTAGAGTTGGTGAGCCCGTTGAGTCTCACATTTTGAAACTTAAGGACTTACATCAACTTCTTAATATTGGAGTTGCTATATATGATGATGAGATGGTGATATCCTCATAAATTCACTTCCATCTACTTATTGTTCTTTTGTTATTTCTCTTTCTCTCTCTACAAGATGTAGAGAAATATCATTTGAAGAATTGCAATTCCTGTTACTTCAAAATGAAGACGAACTAAAGAGTATGGAAGAGAATGATGAAGCCATGGTGTCATCATCGAAAGGGAAGAAGAAGGAGACTATAAAGAAGAAGAAGAAAAGTCAGTAGAACAAAAATGAAAGTAAGTCTTCTACTTCAAAGTCTTCATCCACTTTGTCTACCACATCCAATTCGAGTTCTTCTACCACACCTAAAGAGAAGTTGACTTCCACTACCTCCACCTCAAATGAAGGTATATGCCATTATTGCAAGACACTAGGTCATTTTATTGCATAATGCAAAAAGAGGATTTTTAATGAGAAGAAAAGAGCATCATGTAATAATGCTGAAAATGAAAAACCTAAGTCTTCAAATGAAGAATCTTATACATGTGTAACTATTGAAGAAATAGCTTTTGATCAAGCAATGTTAAATGCAATTTTTGAAAATCCTTGGATTTTTGATTCTGTGGCTACTAAACAAATGACATGTTGCAAGAAGGTAGTTTCTACCCTTCCTAACTCTACAAGAAGAAGGGTGGTCATAGAAGATGGCCTTGTCATGATCTGGATGTTGTAGGTTTTAGAGAAGTTAACTTAAAGTTAAGAGCACGTGGAAATTTCACAATTTTTAATGCTCGTTATGTTCCAAAAATGAAGAAGAATCTACTATCCATTTCTACTTTTTTAGATGGCTAAAAAGTCATATTTAAGAAAGATTCATGCTAGATCCTCACACGTAATGAGGAGCATTGCCTTTTACAAGGTGAAAACAGAAGTGGATGTTTGTTTTGTCCAAAATTAGTCATGCCAATGTTGTTAGATCTTCTACACCTAAGGAGAATATGAAATTATGGCATGCTAGATTCGGTCATATCAGTTACATAGCTCTCAAGCATATTAAAGATCAAGGTATGATGGAGAGTCTGACGACTTTTGCTTTACTTGATGATGCAGAACCTTGTGAAGTATATCTTGAAGGGAAGCTTCATAAGCTACCATTCAAGAAGCATAGATATATCATTGCTACCAAAAAATTACACATCATACGTTCGGATGTTAATGGATCCAAGAGAGCATATTTCCTACTTTCAAGAAGTTCTTAGCTATGGTTGAAAATGAAAGTCAAGCAAAAATTCAGATTTTTTGAGAAGTGATAGAATAGGAGAGTATTTGTTTAAAGACTTCAAGTATTTTCTAAGATGTATCTCTCATTAGCTCACTATTGCTTATACAGGAGAACATAATGGTGTTGCAGAGGGGAATAATAGGACTTTGTTGAATTGATGGTTAGTATGATGTCCTCTAAGAAACTTTCACCTAAATTTTGGTTTGATGCAGTACATACAACTTATCACATTCTTAATAGGTCTTCCACAAAAGCTTTAAATGTGATCACACCTTATGAAGCTTATTATCATAAGAAGTCAAATGTGAATTATTTCAAAGTTTTTGGATCTCCAACTTGTGTTCACATTGAGAAAAAGGGTCGTGGTAAGCTCGATCTCAAAGCTATCGAAGCAATGCTCATTGGTTATGCAATTGAAAGTAAAGGATACATATTCTATGTATTAGAAACAAGTAATATCGTACTCTCATGCAATGCTTATGTTGCAGAAAGTCAGATTTATGATAAACATGCAAAAAGTTCAGACTTTACTAAGGTTGATGCTTATGCATTTTTCAAGTCAAATTTAGATGCTTACATTCAGCCATAAGGGGGGGGGGGGGGATCAACCTTCTCAAACCCCAAAGATTTTTGTTGATAGAGGTAAAGAGAAAGTTGTAGCTCCTACATCGCTATCTTCATCATCATCTCCAACTATTCCTACACCACCTCTTGACATACCAACTTATGAAGTTGGAGAAACTTCAAGAGCTGCAAAAGAAAGAGAAGGAGATGATGTTCTAGTAGTGTTCAAGAACCTTCAAAAATCGTTCTTTGAGACTGTCCAAAATATTGGAATAGAAAACTTCTGAGCAAGGACTAGAAGTCAAACAAGGAAACAAAAAGATCAAACATACAAGGTAAATTATGCAGAATATTTCAAAATTAATAATATTATTGCACTCGCTTTAGTTGAAGATGAACCAATTAGTGTCGAAGATGCTTTACAAGTCATGTTCTAAAGAAAGCAATGGAAGAGGAGATCGATTCTATTCACAAGAATCATCACATGGAAGCTTTATGAGCTACCAAAAGGTAAGAAAGCTATCGGGGTGATGGAGGTGTTGGACAAGTGTATGCTTATACACTTTTGGAGGTCTCTCATACTCTTATGAGAGATTGCTTTGGAGATCTTGCCCTAGCCTCTTCTTACCTTATCCTTATCCTCCCATACTCTCTTTGGTATTCATGGTTTGTGAGTATTTCTTGTGTCATCTTGTAGTTTGATTTGGAGCACATAATCATCTTTTATACATATTTTCATAATTGGAGCATATGACGTTTTGCCTATACTTTGTGTATTCTTGAGTCTACATGTGTATAGTCTCTCATATGTTCTTCTATTTCTCTATTTGGGCTTACACAGCCCCCATAAATACATGAAATATGATGTAGA
This sequence comes from Ceratopteris richardii, assembly GCA_020310875.1. Classification (NCBI taxonomy): domain Eukaryota; kingdom Viridiplantae; phylum Streptophyta; class Polypodiopsida; order Polypodiales; family Pteridaceae; genus Ceratopteris; species Ceratopteris richardii. The sequence continues at coordinate 174,910,352 of CM035427.1, read as the reverse complement.
ATATGCGTTCAACACTCTAAAATAACCTCTCCCAAGGGTACCATACAATGATAATTATACAACGGGGATAAAAGGCCTCCTACATAAGGGGCCCAGGTGGATCCTCTAAGTAGCTCCCAGTACTTGGAGTTGTTGTTTATGAAGTACACTTTGTAAAGCATTCTATTGTTCATGAAGTACACTTTGATCAGCTCTGGAATGAAGTGATATCGAACATAAATATGCTTTGTTTTGTGCATGAAACATAGGACTTTTGGCCAAGCAAATGACATGCTGACTGTTACAATGTAAAATAGGAATATCCAAAAGAAGTCTAAGCTCTCTAGAGTCTATAAAGGTGAACTAACCAAACTGTCTTCTTTGGAAGTCTTTGTGGTTGGGATGTACTCAACCTTCGCAGGAGAAAGTATGACTATCTTTGAAAGTCACGAACACTATGAAACAACTCATGCAAGCGTGAAAATATACCCACTAGTTGATTTTCATGTGTCCATATCTTTGCTCATCTTGAAAACACAGTAACACTGTCACATTAAGTGATCTTTGCTATAGCATAGGCACTTTGACTTAGTGCCTCGAAGGCATCTGAAGGGAGGTGATCAAGCTGTCCTCGGTTTCCTCTCAAATGAGGTGAGAGGTGAGATAGAGAATATGCGTTCTGCCCTCAACTGAAATAAAATCTCATTACAAAAGGCAAATTTTTTGCACAAACAGAAAACAAATAGTGGGCCAATTGAAGGGTAGGTGATAAGGGGTAAGAAAATTGGCAAAGTGATGGAGAGAGGGCGGATTATGAAAAAGCGAGAAGAGAAAAGGTAGGTAGCCAATTAGGGATGGAGGGGGTAAGGAAGGAGATAGGAGAGGATTGTGGATGACGTGGGTAAGGCAAGGAGGTAGGAGAGAATTGCAGAACAGAGAGAGAAAACCAGGTAGGGAACGTTTAAGTGTGAGGGATGGAGTGGATAAGGCAAGCAGATAGGAGAAGGTTGTGGGACAGGGAGAGGAAAGCAGGTAGGGAGCCATTTAAATTGAAGGGACGGTGAGGACAATGGAAGGAGAGAGGGGAGGATTGTCGGACAGGAAGAGACAAAGATAAAGGGAGCCATCGAAATGGAAGGGATGGCAGGAAAGGAGGGAAAGGTGAGAGCTAGGTGGAGGTAGGTAGGAAGGGAGGCTCTGAGGCACGTATTTAAACCAAGGGGGATAGGAAGAGATTCATAAAGGTATGTGAACTGGAGGCAAGGAGGGATGGGAGTACACATGTAGACATTGAAAGGGAAATTGATGTATCTGATTAGGTATGTAGGTCGATAGGTGTGGGGGGAATGAGAAAATGATGCAAAGAAGAAGTGTTTGAACATGGAAAAAATGGAGATGGGAAGGGGAGGAAATTTGATAGAGTGGAAAGGGATCACAATCATCATATTTATGATCAGTGGAACTCAGTGGTCGGGGGATACCAAGTTTGAGTGATTGGTCCAACTATGACACTAGTAGAATCTAGCCCGAAAGATAAGGATAAATGTGCTGGAGTGGAGAATACCTCCATTACAAGTAATATAGATTTTTCTTCAGACTTTGCTGTTTCATGTCCTTCAAACTTCTGACTGGATGGAGCCTATGTTTGTTTCTTTTTTTATTTTGGGGGTGATCATGCCTATGTTCATGGCAATTCTGCCACGTGTCTGAGTTCCTTTACAAATTTATCATCTCGAGTAATTATGTTTGGTATAAATCATAATGAGGATAATTTTTGTGGTGGGAAACAAAGCATGTTTCAGCCCCTTCACTGTCTGGTTATGCTTATGACTGTTCTGTCCTTTCAGATTAAGGGTTTCCAAACAAACATGGAAGAATGGATGGCTGCATGTGATTGCATCATTACAAAGGTGATAGATTGTATGAACTTTGATTCAGGTTCTTACCAGAGTCTTTTGTCTGAATTTTGTTTGCGTCTCCTTCATTGGCTCTTTGATAGGCTGGGCCAGGTACAATTGCAGAAGCTTTGATTCGCGGACTTCCACTTCTACTCAATGATTACATTGCTGGACAGGTATGGCTTGGTTTCAATGAGATAAAAAGGAACATAATAAAGCGTCTATGAGATCTAAATGCATGGAACATTGCCCAATGTTACGGTAATTTTATTTTTGTTGAACTTTGTATATTATGTATGCTTACGGATATTATATGAACTCCCATTTCTATGTCCATTTAAATATAATTTGGAAGAAGTACATCTGCTTAGATCATATCTTTGTGCAATACATTCATTACTCAAGATAGCCTTAGATAATATATCCAACGGATGAAGAAAAAGAACTAAATTCACTCATGAGGGAACAAGGCTGTACAGCTATTTCTAATATCAAGAACAAGGCTGCACTGGTATTTCTAACATTCAGAATGCTCAGAGGTGCAAAGAACAAGAGGAGAAAAGGAGGGTTTGAGCAGTGCCTATGCTCACTGGAGGAAAAACAGACTGCCTGCAGCACCAAGTTCCAACCAGACCCTGAATCACTTCAATGACTCAAAGTGGTTCTCGCATCATACACTAAGGTAACCATTAGCCTCATGGGGGCCTCATGTTTTCTCCCTCAAGTATCTATCTGTACTAGTTCTATCCCCCTTTTATTGGAGATCCTTAGTATTCCTTCTTGAGATGGCTGAGAGCCTTAGCTTAATATCTGAGATATTGTACTCCTTGTAACCGCCTATGTGTTGTGAAACCTTTTGCCATGGAGCTGGCATGACACCCCAATTTCAAAACAAACATATACAAAGACATACATTCCTCTCTCCCCCGAACCATCACCCAAACCTCTATGAGAGAATGGTCACGTCTCTCTCTCTCTCTCTATCCCCTCTACCTAGGCATTGCACCTAGAGGTGGTGTGGCATACATGTCCATCTCTTCATAAAAGGCATTCACACCCTTTGTAATATGACGTTTTCTTCCCCTTTAAAACATTGTCGTCCTTGAAAATGTAGAAGAAATGTCTATAAAGGTATTAGGTAATAGAAATTCATTTGACTCCTTTGAACCCCATGTATTACTAATACATGGTCATCTCTATGTGTTGCTTCTCCATATCCTTCCACTTAAGAAGCCTAACATGAGACCATTTTGAAGGTTGGACACTATCTATAAAGTGCCTACTATCTCCCATATGCACTTCGCTTCCAAACTAGTACTCCCGTAATATGTAACATCCTCAAATGACCAAAGTCCATATGATGTTTCCTCTACATATTCATAATATGAAAGACAAATGTAAAGTGCCAATCTATATAGCCTTGGCCATACCACAATGGAGATAATAATTTGTATAGTGTTGAACTAAGTCCCATAACTATGAGTGGTATTCAAACCCTTCAAGAACCTTAAGATAGATTTTCCATTTTACACTCAAAGTTTTCCCTAAGCTTAAGTGCATACACAAGTACTAGCTTCTAACTAAAAGCTTTCCTTATGTCTCATGCAAACCTAGCTTCTTTGAAGAGGACTAAGTTCCATTAGAAGAGCATTTATGGCACTAGTGCAAACTCTAATTCTTTCTCTTCCCTTCAGTTTTCCATGAGAATGCATAGTCATTCCTTCTTGAGATTTAGATAATCCATAAGCTTCCTTCCTTTTAATGAAGATGAATGAATCTTTCATAAATCCTTAAGTAAAAAAAGCTTAAACATTCCTACCCTTCATCTTCATATACATGCATATGCACGAGTATATCATGAAACCAAAATAAATAGAGGAACATGATGTTGTCATCATTAACTTGTGCAAGGTTGCATCTACTCGGAGTGTTTCTCTTCGCGTATGATGAATAGCGATAGGCAAGGCCTTCTCTACCCACTTCTTTACCATGAATTCACCAGGAATCTCAGATAACTTTACAAACATTGCCTTGGGCCTAGTCATTGATTCGGAGAAGGAATCATCCCCTTGAAGATGTAAATTTTCCAACTGACCTAGAGCTCTTTATGTGGAGTTCCCTCTATGGATGGCTTCAATGAATTATGTTCGTAACTCTTCCCATGAACAAAAGTGTCCTTCATCATTCTGAGCATACCATCTGTCAGCAACACCACTAAAATAGTGCCAAAAGGCATCCTCACAACATTTTAGGTCTTTGCTTTTGCAGAGTGAGAGAGTTATCCTCATGTGATCATCTCGATCTTCATTTGATAACCATTTGCATATTGGAAAGTGAATATTAATGTGCGAGTTGCAACAATAATTGGGTGAGGTCTTCAACTCCCATCTCTTCCCTTGATGTGAATGTAGAGGGATCTTTAGGGGGGTGGGGATTTGCGTTGTTGTGGAGTAGAGGTGAAGGCATCTGTATGAGAGTCCTATGATGGGGGAGATGAAGTCTCTAATGGAGAAGGTGATGTGAAGTTGGAAAGTATTTTATCATTTATGTAACCAAGAAATATCTTGAAGAAGCTTTCTTTGAGCTCTTTGATGACGGCTTTGTGATTGCCTTCAGGTAATGAGCCTTACATACTCAATGTAGTTCTCTTGCATAAAATCAGCTTGCAACACGTCCCACACTATTTAAGTTTAGGGAGGGGGAGGGTCCTTTACTCTTGATGGTCAAAAAACGTTATGCATAGTGACTCCTTCAAACACTTACAATACTAAAAGGATGCAAAGAGGATGAAATAAAAAGCTTGCTAGTATTATTAATGTAGATGGTGAACTAGTTGTCTGTGTAGGGAATGCAAAATGCACTATTCTTGGAACACAACAGCTTAAGTCACTGTAACGATTCTAGAAACACACTAAGATATACTCAAGTGACAATATTGCTTGGAGTAACACAATGGAAAGTCATGCACTAAAAAGATTCACATGACAAGACAAGTTCATCTCAAGACTCGATTGTAGTGCTCTTAAGCAGATGCACTAAAAAGATTCACATGATAAGACAAGTTCATCTCAAGGTTCTAGAAACACACTAAGATATACTCAAGTGACAATATTGCTTGGAGTAAAACAATGGAAAGTCAATCACTAAAAAGATTCACATGACAAGACAAGTTCATTTCAAGACTCCATTATAGTGCTCTTAAGCAGATGTACTAGGTGTACAACTTGGCTTAACCAAGCCTAGGTTACCCTCTAGACGGCACCTACATGGATGAATGCCTTTTTTGGTAGGTAGATTGGACAATTGGAAATACAAGCAGTATCAAATGCTTTATGGACAAGAGTATGCTAGCAAAGCCTCTTTAAGGCCTTCATCCTCAAGGATACCCCCTTTTATAGAAACACACTAAGATATACTCAAGATTCTAGAAACACACTAAGATATACTCAAGTGACAATATTTCTTGGAGTAACACAATTGAAAGTCATGCACTAAAAAGATTCACATGACAAGACAAGTTCATCTCAAGACTCCATTATAGTGCTCTTAAGCAGATGTACTAGGTGTACAACTTGTCTTAACCAAGCCTAGGTTACCCTCTAGACCGCACCTACATGGACGAATGCCCTTGTTGGATATACAAGAGGTATCAAATGCTCTATGGACAAGAGTATGCTAGCAAAGCCTCTTTAAGGTACTACATTCCTCCATCCTCAAGGATACTCCCTTTTATAGATTAAGATGTTACAGATATTTGGGAAGGAATCAAGATATTAGGATTGTCTTGAGCCAACAAGGTCGGAAGGGGAGTGGTGTCCAAAGGTCCAAGCGGCTATCTGACATTGGCATGCCACGGGTGGTCCTGGAGGCTGGTCTGGACAATTACAATTCATGGCCGCCAAAGGAACCCATGTTTCTGCCAAGAGTGTCTATGAAATTGTGTAGTAGTCACTCAAGCTTGAGATGTTTGAAAAAGTAGTCACACATGTAGAGGTACTCACAGAGCTTTTGAGGTAGTCTTCAAACTTTTCAGGTAGTCTCTCAAAAGCAGTTAAGAGATATATTTTCTGACATCCGAAGTTTTGCAGATATTTGAAGTTTTGTAGACATCTGAAGTTTTATAGACATCCGAAGATTTGCAATTTTTGTTGCTTTATGCCATTATGACATTGAAGGGGGGATTGTTGGAAACAATGTCAGATAGCATAAAACCCTAATCTCCAACAACCCCAATTTTTGGGATTTCGCCAAATTTTGATCACAAAAGTTCAAGAATTATTATGAGCTCATTAGTTAATGCTTCGAGAGAGCTTTCATTTGGTATATAACATTCAGTCATTAGAGGCCCAGATTGGTAAAAAAAACCCCAACCCTATTTTTTGTCATAAAAGATTGTTCCTCTCAGTCTCTGCATCAAGGAAAGCAAACTCTTACTGTTAGTTGATGTTCAGTCAGGCTGATCGTTGTCCTTTTAGGTCTAAAACGAAAGTTTTTACGATAAGAAATCAAGATCACTAATTTTAATGATTTTCACCAATTTTTACGAAAGCTTCATGCTTTTTGCTTTTTCGAAGAAGATTTTTGTGGATCAGCTTGGAGGGCTATATAATAAGGCCCTAGGGGGTCACTCTTTAGTCTAGATCATCACTTGAGGACCAATCTCAAGGATAAGTGAGTCTTGGAGGTGACTAACTTCTAGAGGAGGTGTGCTTTCACTTCTGATGCAGCGTTGGAGGAGATTTTGATAGCCAACTATTAGCATGTTGCTGAATTTTGTGAGTAGCAAGTTCTATATCATGTCCTCTTCGTTTGGTGTTGCTTTTCCTAGGCTTTATGCTTTCTACTGCAACATAAGAAGTTTCCCTCGCCAATTCCAACAAATAATTGAACGCGAGCTTTGAGGTGTAGGTATCAATGGTTGATTTGGTATTTGATATTAACTCTTTGCATAGGGATGCCATTTCATTGGATTCTGGATGGGAGTAGGTTATCTCTTCTCCCGTAAATGATGCCATGCGATTGAACAACCCCTACTCATTAGTAAGTGGTATATGTCCCAATAACGGTGCTCCTCCCACTCCGTCCATTTACTGTGGGTTAGTAACTGCATGCGGCCCTGTGCCTATCTATGTGTAATCTCTCCAGAGCTTCATCAACCCTAAGGCATTCTCGTACCTCGCAACACTTCTCATCATACTTGTTGTTCTGCGGCATGGTCCCTATGCATGGAGGAGATGTATGTGTGTGGTGGTTACAACTCCATATAGCCGAGTTCTCCAAGATAGATGTGCCTTGTTAGATGAGTATATCAAGAGGATCATGGGAATCGAGGGAGTGTAGTTATGAGCGAAGTAGTGTGCCCAGACATGGGAAAGCTCATGTGTAAAATGTATGCTGGTATGTCGATGTTGAGATGGTGGAGTATTTGGTGATAAAGAAGAGAGAAGAGTAAAGCTAAGGTATGAGTGATTTGCACCTAGTGGGCTTTGACCAATGATAAGAGAATGTATGAGAGATTCCATGGAGAGATCCAAGAATATAATCCAAAGTGCTCTTTCCACCACCATGTGGAAAACAAGTGAACGTGCAAGATCTTGATCACCGATGCATCCGATTATAAATAATGAGGTGGTGTCAACTATCGAACTCAAGAAGGTGTCTTCCATATCCAATCATATCGTGACCCATATCAAATGATAATTTGCGAGTTCCAAACTCATCTAGATCTAAGCCGTGCATGATATCTATGAAAGAGGCTACGGAGAGCTACGTAGTGGTGTGCTCGGTTGCTCCAAATGCCAAGGGAGTGGGCTACTGCGTGAGGAGAGAGAAAGTAGAGAGAAACCTGTGCCGAAATTTGGAGAAGAAGATGGAGAAGCTGAAGTTGAAGAAGTTCCAATCAAGTTATGAGAGATTTGGGACCAAGTCTTATTGATAAGTGACTTTTAGGTCATTTGGGCATGTTCACACATGGCCAATGACCAAAAGTCATAAAAATAATGTAAATGCCTATAACTCCCCAATTTGGGGTCCAAAAAATATAACAAAAATATGTCTGGAAAGCTTTCGAAGAGAGCTTTCACATGGAAGGTCAAAATATACAAAAGGAGAGTCCTTGGGGCCTTTATTCTTGACAACCTCCCACTTAAAGGACCAAGAAGGCTCCTTTAAGCTAAGTAACTCCCACCATTTGTATACATAGCTGATGTTGTGCCTTGGGTGGACACTTCGTGAGAGCATCTGCAAGATTTTGTGAAGTATTGACCTTGATCAAAGTGATGAGGCCATCCTCTAACACCTCTCTGATGAAGTGGTATCTCACATCAATATGCTTTGTGCGAGCATGAAACATGGCATTCTTTGCCAAACATATGGCACTCTGGCTATCGCATCCAAGAACAGGTGCCTTTCCAAGCATCCCAGACTCAGTGCAGAGGCGGGCTAACCAAATGGCTTCTTTGGAAGCCTCTGTGGCTGAAATATATTCAGCCTCTATAGTAGATAGTGCAACTATCCTTTGAAGTCTAGAGCACCATGAAATAGCTCCACCTGCAAGGATGTATACATAGCCACTTGTGGACTTGCGTGTGTCCACATCGCCTGCCATGTCTAAATCACAAAATCCTTTTAACTCCAATGGACCCTTTCCATAACATAAGCATTTACTTTTGGTCCCTTTCAAATATCTCAAGATAGATTTGACTGCCTCCCAATGAGCTCTACCAGGATTAGCAATGAACCTCCTAACAACTCCCACTGCATGAGCAATGTCTGGCCGAGTGGCAACCATAGCATACATAAGTGAACCACAAGCTGATGCATATGGAACACTCTTCATGTAATTGGCTGCATCATCATTTTTGGGACAGTCATCCTTGGAAAGTTTAACATGTGGCTGCAATGGCACTCCAAGAGGCTTAGCATCAGCCACATTAAATCTGTCCAGCACTTTTTCAATGTACTTTTCTTGGGATACCTGCAAAGCATGCTGCTGCCTATCCCTTTTTATACGCATACCAAGAATATGCTCAGCTTCCCCAAGGTCTTTCATTGAGAATGCAGAGTTCAGCTGCTGTTTTAGAGCATTCAGAGTGCTCTTTTTCTTCCCAGCCAGCAGCATATCATCTACATACAGTACAAGAATAATTGGGCTGCTATCTTCATCCTTTTTGGTGTACAAACAGTGATCTGCATGGCTTCTTTTAAACCCATGTTTGAGCATAAATGCATCAAACTTCTTATACCATTGTGTGGGGACCTGTTTCAGCCCATATAAGCTCCTTTTCAGTTTGCATACCAGATGCTCTTTTCCAGGAATGGCATATCCTTCTGGCTGTTTCATGTACAGCTCTTCATCTAAATCACCATGCAAAAAGGCTGTTTTAACATCCATTTGGAATAATTCTAAATCCAAGGCAGCTGTGAGAGCAAACAACAAACGTAAAATGGTCATTTTCACCACTGGAGAGAACACTTCTTGGAAATCAATGCCCTCTTTTTGGGCATATCCCTTAGCAACCAGCCTTGCCTTATACTTGGGTTTGCCATCAACAGTTTTGATTTTGTACACCCACTTGTTGGGAATGGCTTTCCTTCCTTTAGGTAACTCAACCAAATCCCAAGTATCATTTGCATGCAAGGTCTTTATCTCTTCCTGCATGGCTAACTCCCACTTCTTCTTGTGCTCACATAGCTTTGCCTCTTTATAAGTAAGAGGCTCACCCTCATCTGATAACATAATATAATGTATAGAGGGATCATATCTATTCACTAGCCTCCTAGGACATATAGATCTTCTTACCCAATGATCCACATTACCAGGCAATGGATCTACATCAGGAGGTACATTAACTTCTTCATTGTTAACGTTCTGCTGTACATCATTTCCAGCCCTGTTTTCAGCATGAATAGGTGGCTGCATATGCCCTTTAGGAGCATCATTTTGCTGTCCAGCATCATCTGGCTCAATATCCAGGGGCCAAGGCAATCCGGTGAGTTCGGTTCGGTGCGTGTAAGGTGCGAGGACCGAATGGTATGCGGAGTAAGGTGCGTAAGGTGCGTCGTTACAATATATATATATATATATATATATATATATATATATATATATATATATATATATATATATATATGTATATATATATATATATATATATATATATATATATATATATATATATATGTATGTATATATATATATATATGTATATACATATATATATATATATATGTATGTATATATATATATATATATATATATATATATATACATACATATATATATATATATATATATATATATATATACATACATATATATATATATATATATATGTATATATACATATATATATATATATATATATATACATACATATATATATATATATATATATATATATATATATATATATATATATATATATATATATATATATATATATATATATATATATGTATGTATATATATATATATATATATATATATATATATATAATACTTACAAATATCAAATCACAATCCTACTCTATTAATGAACAACCCTCAAGCTATGGGCTCAATCCTCAAGCAAAGGAAAACGAAGCTTCGAAAGCTTACAGAATTGAGAAGTTCGAATTCGCCAAAAACTTAGGTCATATGACTGGAATGAAATTTTTTAAATCTTGTAACCATGAATTTTTGGCACCGAATGGCACCGAACGCACCGAACGGTATGAACTGAAAAAATTTCCGGTGCTACGCACCGAATCTGCTCTACCAGGGGCTCATTGTAATTTCCAGCCATATGTGGTGCATCTCGAGGGTTCATATCAGATTTAACTGGTGGCTGTACATGCTGAAATTTGACTCTTTTAGGTCATCTTTAGAGGCACAATTGTTTTTGAGCAGCCTTGCCTCATTAAATACAACATCTTGGCTGTGTATTACCTTCTTGAGTTGAGGTAGCCAAATCCTATAGCCCATTTCACCTTCATCTCCATAACCCATGAAGATTCCTTTCATGGACTTTGCATCTAACTTGCTTCTCAACTCAGGCCTTATATGCACAAAAGCATCACAACCAAAGATGCGTAGGTGGTCATATGAAGCTGGTTTGCCAGACCAAACCTCTTCTGAAATGCCACCTTTTAAGGACATATGAGGGGAGTGATTGCAAACATGAACTGCAGTTTTCAAAGCCTCTCCCCAAAATCCATGAGGGAGATTAGCTGTGGACAGCATGCATCTCACCCTCTCACATAAAGTCCTATTGTACCTTTCAGCCACACCGTTGGAAGACGGGCTGTATGTGACTGTTAGCTCCCTCTTAATACCAAGATTTTCACAAAATCTATTGAATTCAGCCCTTGTAAACTCACCCCTATTATCTGTACGTAAGCATTTCAGCTTTCTACCTGTTTGGGTGGTCACAAATGCATGAAATTTCTTAAATGAAGCAAAGGCTTCATCTTTAGATTTTAACAAATATACCCAAAGCTTCCTAGAGTAGTCATCAACAAAAGAAACAAAGTAAAAAGCACCCACCATAGATTTTGTGGGCATGCTACAAACATCAGAATGAACAAGATCAAGCACATTCGACTTACGAGAGACACTAGAGTAGTAGGAATTTTTTACTTGCTTACCATATTGGCATTCATTACAAAAATCAAGTTTTGAGCCTTTAGCATCAAACTTGTCCAAATTACATAGTTTATCAAGGCCTTTTTGGCTCTTGTGGCCAAGCCTTTTATGCCATAATTCCATATGTGAATGGATTTCAGCCAAAGCAATAAACTTGCCCAACAAGGCTTTACCATGCAAGGAATAAAGAGTCCCTTTCTTTGTACCTTCAACAATGAGCCTAGAGCCTTTGATAAGCTTCCATGATCCCTTCTCAAAGAGGGTACTATATCCATGCATATCCATTTGCCCAACAGACAATAAGCTATTCTTGATGCTTGGTACATACCTTACATCATGCAAAACCAGCTCATTAGTACCAGCCACTGTGAGATGCACTGTGCCAATACCTTCAATAGAACAAGCATGGTTATTTCCAAGATATATATGTCCATGACTCCGTGCATGAAAGGTAGTAAAACACTCCTTAATAGGAGTTACATGAAACGATGCACCTGAATCTACAATCCATGTTTGTGACAAAGCATCATTCATAGTAAGCAAGGCATCAATCAAATCCCTCTTTGTGATCTGCATATCTTGTGCATGAATATTAATAAAAGCATCAATAACTTCGGCATGCTCTACTGCCATAGTAGCACAAAGTATATCTTCTGCATCTGACATCTCCTCAATGATGACACTAGAGGCCACATTGGCCTTCTCTTTGTCTTTGTCCTTTGAGGTATCATGTGCTTCATTCTTGGTGTCCTTTTTCTTCCTGTCACCTGTGTTCTTCTTTCTTTCTAGTTCAGCTTTGTAGTATTTGCAATCCGGCTTCTTGTGACCTTTCCTACCACATTGATAACAATTCACTTCAGCCTTGCCTTTGCTTTTGCTCCTGATCCTCTGTACATTTCCACTTTTCTGTTCTTCCTTTAGCCACATTGGTTGAACCACTGCCCTCTCCACTAGCTTTCCTCCTGATTTCCTCATTCAAAATAGAACCCCTTACACCATCAAAGGTAAGACTGGGGCTATTCGAAAGTGAATCAACCAATGTTTCCCATGAATCAGGTAAGGTCATCAACAAGAAGATGGCCTTAAGCTTATCATCAAATGGAGGTAATCCAGAGTTCTGCAATTGTGAAAGAGTACCTGTAAACAAAGATAAGTGGTCAGCCGCACTTTTTGACTCATCAAGCTGCATACACACTAGCTTACGCATAAGATGCACTTGATTTACAGGCGTGGTATTTTCATAAGTGGTTTTCAGCTTCTCCCATACCTCAAAAGCAATTGTAAAGCCTTTCAAATCCACTAAGATTTCATATGATACAGCCATCTTGACGTAAGTGATGGCCTTCTTGTTTAGGTTCATCCATGCTGCATCTGTCATATCTTCAGGCTTGACTTCCTCAAGAGCCCCTTCACAATCTTTAAGAAAGAGGATGCCCAACATTCTCTCTTTCCACAAATCAAAACCGATACCTTCAAATCTCTTGATCTCAAACAAGCTTTTGACATCAGAGGAGGTAGAGGCCATGTTTGCACACTAAGAACTTCAAAATTTCAAAAGGTAAAATTCACATGTTGTCCTGTGTGCAATTACCTTACGAGACTATAGCTGAGAAATTAAGCCAAAAATCAATTTCTGAAATTTTCTGCAAAAAATTTCAGAAAATTCCAACAAGCTGTAATTGCATAAAAAACAACAAATTTGTTGTTTTTCAACCACAAAAGGCACACATAGATGCAAAAGCAAGTCAATGGGTGCTTGTTTTCACAAAAGCCCCAATTCTTTGCAGCAACATGACCTATAAAATCAGAGAAATGACCTGCTGTAATAAGTTTCCAGCAAGTATGTACTTCCTAAATCTTTGTACATGTCCTCCCACTTGAAATGAGAGAGAATTTCTTCCAGAAAAGACATGAAGATGAAAAAATCAGCAATGTGGATGCTGAAAATGACCTTTGGGGATACATAAGGAAGAATAGAAGAGATTCTTCGCGATGAAACTCTCTAAAAAGCACAAAATTTGCTTCAGCTTTGCTCTGGGCTGAAGTAATCCTCCAAAATCAACACTTTTATCGTGAAAAAAGAAGGTTTTTCACGATGAAATTCTCCCAAATGTAAGAAAACACCTTGATCTTAACATAGGTTGAAGTAGAAAAGCACTTCGAGCAACTTTGTCGTGATGGAAGAGCTCAAAGCTCTGATACTAGTTGAAAGAGGCCACGGAGAGCTACGTAGTGGTGTGCTCGGTTGCTCCAAACGCGAAGGGAATAGGCCTCTGCGTGAGGAGAGAGAAAGTAGAGAGAAACCTGCGCAGAAATTTGGAAGAAGATGGAGAAGCTGAAGTTGAAGAAGTCCCAATCAAGCTATGAGAGATTTGGGACCAAATCTTATTGATAAGTGACTTTTAGGTCATTTGGGCATGTTCGCACATGGCCAATGACCAAAAGTCATAAAAATAATGCAAATGCCTATAACTCCCCAATTTGGGGTCCAAAAAATATAACAAAAATATGTCTGGAAAGCTCTCGAAGAGAGCTTTCACATGGAAGGGAATACACAAAAGGAGAGTCCTTGGGGCCTTTATCCCCGACAATCTGGCTGCTCCATATCGTATAGCTCACACTGCGGAGACTATGTGTGTGCATTGAAGTCCCCTAGGAGGAAGACCTCACCTAATGTAGAGTAGTGAACTATGCCCTCTGATAATGGAGTATATGGTGAATCAGTATCTCAATCGTGACTGGGATATGCCGAGCTCCATGGGGGAAAATAGCATATGGCGATGTGCTAGGTTTCATGTTGCATTTTGTGCTAGGCTTCATTATGGCTGAGTTTGCCCATCACTTCCGAAAGTGATAGAAACTCAGTTCGCAGAGCTTCTTGTGAGTTCATGCTCGTGGTGTGTGTGTGTGTTGTGGGGTGCGTGTGTGAGTATGTCTTCATTCGGAGTTGTATACCCACTATTGGGCACTGATGACGTTAGTGGGGATGTCATAGTATTGAGTCGATACTATGCATATTGGAGCTGATATGCTATATAGTCTTGTGGTTGACTACCATGAGCTTATAGTTGCACTTTCATTTGAGGGTGAATTTGGGGTTTACCCGGATTCATTCTGGTATATATGATTGTCGTATTAGCGGACATGCAGTTTTCACTTGTGGATTCTTCGTCCGAGTTACGACCGGTTGATAGGTGTGTATACCCTATCAACTACACATTTTTTGTTGCATTTTGTGCTAGGTTTCATTATGGCTGAGTTTGCCCATCACTTCCGGAAGTGATAGAAACTCAGTTCGCAGAGCTTCTTGTGAGTTCATGCTCGTGGTGTGTGTGTGTGTTGTGGGGTGCGTGTGTGAGCATGTCTTCATTCGGAGTTCTATACCCACTATTGGGCACTGATGACGTTAGTGGGGATGTCATAGTATTGAGTCGATACTATGCATATTGGAGCTGATATGCTATATAGTCTTGTGGTTGACTACCATGAGCTTATAGTTGCACTTTCATTTGAGGGTGAATTTGGGGTTTACCCGGATTCATTCTGGTATATATGGCGATGTATATCAATCTCTCCTTGGTCGACTCGATGCAAACCTACATATATCGTGCTACCTTATCTTTCCTTAAAATTTGAATCTGTGTCTGGATGCAAAGTCTGAATAAGATTGCCACACCATCGGAACCACGTGAAGTGCCTTATCTAGAGGTAGATGTGAAAGTGGACTCTCGCTGGAATGCAGCTATATGGGGTAAATCTGATTCCAGCTATATGGGCTAAATCTCTATCTATGTTCTCATGTGTCTCTGTGATACGGATGAAATCATGTGCATCTAGTAGTTCCTCCAAGCAATCTTCTCGTATCCACAGTGCCCCATTGCAGCTCCAAACTGCTCCTCTGAGAAGTATGTCCTGATGCGGTGTTGTCCCATATGCCACACACCCCTATTTAGTAGGGCTTTTGTCCTTGACCTATAATATTTGAGGCATGCATGCCTGGCTATGCTCAATCTATATCCTCAATCTACATCCTCGTGAGGTCCTCATCCATGAAAGGGGATCCTTTTTGTAATCCTATGAGTATGGGTCTCTTTTTAAAGAAAGCAACCCTCCTCTGTATGGAACTCATCCGAAGAATCAACACACGTGGTCTAGATATGTCCTTACTCACTCTCCAAGCCCGAGGAAAAGGCGTGTCCTCATATTTGAGCTTGTGACATAAATCTTTGGCATGGGCATGAGGTGAGGTGCCTTTTGGAAGGCTTGTAATTCTTATGTTAAAGCGCCAAGTTTATCTGTGCTTTTCCTCCTCAAAAATGTTTTGAATTTTGAATCACTCTTCTTTTTTGTATCTTCTTTGATCTCTTTTGTTATGCTCTTTCGTACTAGTACCCAATTTTCGCATGTTTTTTTAATGTCTTTTTTCCATTCTTTTTAATCTCTTCTTTGAAGTCATCAATTTTTGTGACTTCTCTGTCTTCGTTATCTTCCATGTTCGCTTCGAGACTATCCATCTTGCTTTTGAGGGCTTTGTTTTGTTCCTCCAACATTTTGTTTTTCTCGTTTAAGGCTCTAAATTTTCTAAGATAAACTTTTTATCCCTTGGTTCAAACTTTTGTCTGAGTCTTTTTTTGCCTCCTTGATAGCTTAACCAATCATTTGCTCTATCTCCCTTTTGTCTACTGGTGGTGCCATTTTTAACAGAGGAGGAACACTAACAGACCTGTGAGAAAAATGAAAGGGTTTCCAGAGAACCCTAATTCATATGGAACACTAACAGACCTGTGAGAAAAAATGTGTGCATCATAGCAAACCCTAACGAGAACGATCTGAGGGCTGGTAGTATGGTGCGTGTGGAATTCAAATCTAAGAGCTGATAGTATGGCTAAACCGCAGCTGAACGAACCCTACGCATCTGAGAGAGGGTGAGTTAGGGTTTCAGAAGGGCAGCAGGAGACAGTTAGGGTTTCAGCCGACTTCGAACAGCGACTTCGGGAAGAGACAGAGAGAGTTTGGGTTGCGAACAGCGACTTCGGGCAGCGAGAGTGAGAAAGCTCAACTCCATCTGTGCCAAGGGATGACGGGGCAGCAAAGAGGGATGGCGGGGAAGCAGGGAGCGACTTCGGGGATGGCAGGGAAGAAGAAGCAGCAGAGAGAGAGAGAGAGAGAGAGAGAGAGAGAGAGAGAGAGAGAGAGAGAGAGAGAGAGAGAGAGAGAGAGAGAGAGAGAGAGAGAGAGAGAGAGAGAGAGAGAGAGAGAGAGAGAGAGAGAGAGAGAGAGAGAGAAAGAAAGAAAGAAAGTGTTTTTACGTCTATTAGGAGGCCGAAACTCGGCCTATGAGACAAATCGATGTACATGGGTGTATCTTCTGTCAATCAGAAAAGATAAAAGTGCTGAAAAGAAACTGGTTAAGCTGATATAGATCTCCGTAGTATGCATGTGGGGATACCCATGAAAGTGGTGGGGGGTGTATGGAGTGCGATATCTATGATAGTCTATATGCAAAAGGGTAGTACAACAACCATGAGAATGCATCTAAAACGACTAAAACGACTAACTAGCTCCATCCTGTGCTAGTGGGTGGGATGTAATATGTGATACATAGGTGGAGGTGGAGTCAGGGCCACCCTGATGGCTGCAACGGGATCGGCCATCATCTGGGATCGTCTCTCCTCCATGGCGCGATGGTCACAAGCCTGGATCTCCGCAATCTGGTGTCGGTGAAGTCTCGGGGCCCGATATCTTATAGCACGGGGTCGTCTCCTAGCTCGAGATATCTGAGCCTGCTGAAGAGTCACCCCGCTCGGTGTGTGGGCTGAGGGGGGGAGGGCTGCAGCACGTCGTGGAATAAAGAAGTCAGTGAGCTGACTCTGTCTCCCTCCTGTATGGAGTGCTACAGTAGGCTGGAGTAGGGAATCTCTGTGACTCTGTATCTCTAGTAAGAATCGCCCGAGCTGTCGCTGGTCTCTAGAGTCCATGATCTCTCGGAGGGTGGGCTGCCCTGCAAACAGAGTCTCGTATCTGCCTCTGATGCCATCATATGCGCTACATCTGCATACAAAGTGCTCCTCATCCTCCATCTCTACTCTGCATACTCTGCATATCCGCTCCTCTCTGGGAATGTCTGCGGCTCTGCCCGTCTCAATCTCGAGTCGGTGTGATGAGACTCTCAGCTGGCCAATCGCTACCCTCAAGCTATGAGGCATGTGAGTATCCATGTAGCGTGGTCGCTGGATGAAACCGTCAGCTAGTATGTCTATGAACTGGTCTCGATAGTGCGATAGTCTCGATCCCATGTGTGGTGTGTGCCATGTCTGACTAATGTAGAGCTGCCAGAGATCCTGTCTGAGCACAACATTCCTCTCACGACGAGAGAGGTGGATGTGAGGTGAGTCTGGGTCATACTGAAAAGGTGTGTGTGAGAGAGAGAGAGAGAGAGAGAGAGAGAGAGAGAGAGAGAGAGAGAGAGAGAGAGAGAGAGAGAGAGAGAGAGAGAGAGAGAGAGAGAGAGAGAGAGAGAGAGAGAGAGAGAGAGAGAGAGAGAGAGAGAGAGAGAGAGAGGGAGAGATTTTATTTTGGAAGGTGAAGATAACGTGCGATCCAAAGCTTACATTGTGATGGATTGGGAAAAGGAAAAGGTTACAGAGATTATGATGGTTCTGTATTCGGGTGGAGAATAGCCATTCCATTTTGAATGTACATTGTAGAGTCTATCAAATTAATGGTTGACATTCAGAGAGAATGAGACAAGTCATGATCAGCAAGAGCCCGCGACAATGTTACACCCCATCCTCGGTCCCCTTATAATTGTTTCTCATCCTTCCCATTTGATTCGAGAATTTAAGCATGAGCATTCTTGACGAAACTGACCAGAATTTGAAATACATAGCAGACGCCTCATTTTCAAGATTCTGATGGTAACATGAGCACTTCCTATTAAGGTCATCAGAATTCGATATACATAGTCAAAGCCTCATTTTCAAGTTTCTATTGTATTCCTTTTGCATTGAAACTTGATGAGAGGATCCTATTAGCCAAATTCAGAGTCATAGCCAGACTCCAAAGTTGGATACGGAGACTGAGACATAGACATATGCATAGCATTGGCTGACGCTTGGTAAGCTTCACGAACATCTCCAAGTAAACAAGAACTACTCAATGATTGATAGACTGTTTATCGGAGGGTTTTACGATGCAGACCTTTTCATCATTTAGTTAAGGAACTCCAACACCCTGTAATGAACATTCATGACACTACTTTGGGTTCACATCATGCCCTTTGACTTCGTTGTAATACATGAAGAGAATGTGTTCCAACCAGTTTCCCAAGTCACGAAGATTAAGCATGACACCATAGGATTTCTAGCCCTCAGCCAAATCCACTGCTTTCTCATATGACAGTTGATGAGGCATTGAGGCATGTACTATTCCAAAGTTTTTGGATGAGGCAGCTGAAGGAGGCAGCAAAACACTAGGAATCAAATAAGTTCATTAATGGAGCACAAATCTTGACCAAAATCATCTGTCACATCTTGGGAGTAGAGGATAAGCTGCAAATGGCACCTCTTGCTCAAGCTTTTCGAGAAGCATTGGTGGGAGTTAAGAGTCCTGCAAGGAAGGTAGAAGAGAAAGATACATCAAAAAAGAGGAAAGTTGTACCAGATATACAACCGTTAGAGAGTATATGCATAGAAGCAAAATGAAAAGAAGAGTGTACTTACAAAAGAAAAAGTGTGAGAAACTCAAAGTGAGTAGACCAAGAAATGGGTCAACTCACATGGATTAGAAATTAGCTTGCCAAGAGCATGGAGTAGGCTCCCGAAGCTTCTAACCAAGTAGAAATGGGGGGAGAGGCCCTCCTTAAATAGATTTGGGAGGAGCTCTCCAAAGTACATTCATGTGGGATAATTGCCCTCAAAGGAGAATGAATACAATGGTTGAAGCAAATGGCAAGGTACCCAAATACAAAAGAGATACAATATAAAGTGGAAATAAACAAGAAATGGAGTGCCTTCTTGATACAAAATGGAAATGCACTCATGCCGATACAAATGTAGATTATGTAGGAGCAATCATGTCGTCAACACAACCTCCTTTGAAGAAAAGGAAAATTTATCCACAAAAAGTTGCATGAGAAGAAGAGATTGTGACCAAGGAAGAGATGAAAGAGGAGAAAAAAGGGTGCAGGCTGATAAAGAGCCACATCCTCCTCAAACTGCCAAAGAGAGACTATACAGTTACCTTATGCAGGACATATGAAGCTCAATATCAAAAGATGCTTGAACTTTGAAGATTATTCTGATAAAGGTACAGGTTAATCACAAGCTCCATGAGCAAATGATGGATGCCAAGATTGAAGTAGTGCTCATACAAAAAGAAGCTGCATTGTTAGCTAACTTTCAAGAGTTGCAGGGACCTTAGGGACCTTACGATAAAAGAATAACAGTTGTAGGCTGTAGCTATGGTAAACAGAAAAAATAAAGAAGCTACGCTAAAGCAGAAGATGAAGGAACCAAAGCCAAAGGAGAAAAAGAATCAGACACAGGAGAAAGAGATTCTAGAAGAGGAACTGGAAAGAGGGTCAATTCTGAACCAAAGATCAGAAAAGGAACTTGAAGAGCAAGAGATATTGAAGACTCCAACACCAGTTAGGAAAGACGTTGCCACCATAGCAGAGAAATCCAAGATCGAGTACTTTTAGAAGATTTCTTTCATCATGGACGCTAGTTGTTCCGTCGAAATACCATTCAGATTTATTTCTTCTTCAATATTCTTCGAATACAGGAACGAGCTTTTTCGCAAAGCATTGTCTTACTAGAAATCAATGTGCAACAATCGAGTAGGTTTGGATGAAAGTGCAGTTTTTTTTTTTAAAGTTTCTGAAACTTCACAGAAAGACGTTTCATCATGAGTGGATACTCAATTCGACAGTGCATCAAGGAGATTAATTTTGCGTCAGAGGTCTACTTGGAGTCTCGTTATATATGGAGGGGTAGTAGGGCCCATCACTCTCCACTCGTATTTTGGATTTTGAAGACGTCTGTGCTATTCTGGTATATAGAAGACATAAGTCAATTCAAGATGTGTTTGAGTACGTTTTCCGGAGCAGACTCCAGATGCTCGAAAATCCACCAGCGTTTTGGGTTTTTTTTTTTTTTTTTTTTTTTTTTTGGTTTCGTTTTGTTCTTTTTTTTTTTTTTGTGGATACTTCTGCTAACTTTAGGAGTCCATATTTGTGCATCAGTGCCTCCTAGTGATTTCTTCATTTTTCACGTCATTTCCAGAAAACTTTTCAGTCGCCAGACATCAGTTGCGCTGACCTCTCCGGAGTTCTTTGTATTTCTCCAGAATGTTGCCATAGTCTTCGCACTCATGTCATGCGGTTTTAAGTTAAGAAAGAAGGAAAGACCCTTGCTTTCACACACACACACACACACACACAGAGAGAGAGAGAGAGAGAGAGAGAGAGAGAGAGAGAGAGAGAGAGAGAGAGAGAGAGAGAGAGAGAGAGAGAGAGAGAGAGAGAGAGAGAGAGAGAGAGAGAGAGAGAGAGAGAGAGAGAGAGCGCTGAAGGCGTTTAGATTTGTCCAGGAGGTGGGTAATGTGCCATATGTCGTAAACAATGGCGCAGGAAAGTTCTCCAAGGACCCAAAGCAAATTGCGAAAATCGTAGCTGAGTGGTTTGGTCCAAAAGCAGATGAGCTCCATCAGATGTCACACAATGCGCTGAGGCTTGCGAGACCAGATGCTGTCTTTAAAATTGTTCGTGATCTGGACAGCCTAGTACGTTATAAGGAGAGAGCGGTTACACCATGTCCAGCTCTTGCTTTCTCGTAGTGCCTGTATCCACGCACGAGCTTAGCATTTCCGAGTACAATAATTCCTTTCCACTATGATTGCCCTGGAGTGTGCAGAGTCGGGGTGGACATTTTATTGATCATTACTATTTACTGACCATTTTTACGACGCAGGGAGCGTTGCGGTTGTATGATTTTCTGCATTCAAAAAGGCAAAATCATTTGAATGCTAACCCATAGCATCATTGCTGCTCATGTTCTGTGCGGAGCAGCATTGTATAGGAATATTTATGAACAAACAAAGAACAGTTTCCTTGGGGCCGTTGTTAGAGATATCATAATTTTGTCTTTTGGAGTAAGCTGAAATCTTGGATGGGCTCCTCCTACACCAGAAACCAGAAGCAGGGATAGGCATCAAGCCCCAGGCAGAGTTTGAGCCCTGCACTCTGTTCACGGGTCCCAGCGCCTGCAATGTAGACTTCTTACAAATTTTGACTTGGAATCATGTTTCCTTTCCATTGCAGCGCATGCTAATGTATTTGTCACAGCTAATCTGATTGCTAGCCCATCTCATTTTGAAGAAAGGTGATTCTTGACTATTGTAGCCATCTCATTTTGAAGAAAGGTCATTCTTGACTATTGTATAAATATATGATCAGATTGGGAATGCTCATGTAAGGCTTTTCTGTTTTTCCTTATAAAGAAATTCAGTCTTCCGGCCTACTTTTCTTGGGCTTGAATTATTTGTAAGAACGGATGACAAGAGAAAGGGCATATCACCTGTAGGACCTCCCTCTCTCCTACAAAACAAGGACATTCAGCTATCCAAAGACATTATAATTGATTGCCTTTGCATCCCAGCATTATAATAATATGATATGTTTCAACTTCTCTAAGATGTTCACCTTCTTTGCGAAGTATCCGTTATCCATTATAGTACGTACATCCTTGTTTGTTGTGCTATTTGAGCTATATCAGTCCAATTGTGCAGGGAGTATGAAGATTTTGAGTATGCTAATCGATCCGTATGTGCCTTCTTCACTGAGTAACTATAATTTATCTCCCTTGTGTCTATCTGCAATTAATTTCTATGTGGAATTTTTCCCTTCGATTACCTTCCAATTGAAAATCTAGGGAACTCTTTTGAAAGTACATCAAAGTATCTTACACTCACAAATACACTTCAAAAAATATTTAGCAAACAAAATTGAGTATGATTCTTAGAGCTCATGTAGGTGTTAGACGTAATAGAGCGCATATCTCCAGCGATATCACCATCATTATTACCTCATGGATTCAAGCATCTTGATCGTCCCTGTATTATCAGAAAAATTTAGGCATATTGCGCTTTTAATCTGAAGGATTTTGGCCATGGAAAGGAGCAAAAAATGCATGCACTGAGCTACATCGATACTGAACTCTTTCAGATGTTGGTTTATAATCTGTCTTCACTAATGAATGTGAGTCTTATAGTGTTAGCATAGACTCAGATTCGTTATAATGAATGTGAGTCTTATAGTTTATCGCTATCCAATGGTCTTGTTGGAATCCATATTTCTACTCGATTCACACTGTTAATTGCGCATGTAAAGTTTTCAAAGACATCGTTCAATTTCGTATCATATCAATTCCCATAGTTTCCCCGAATCTAAAGGATTTTGACTGGGCGGAGAACCAACAGAAACTGTTTTTGGGTGCCTCATCAATATTGAACTCTTCAAGATTCTGGTATTATTCTCAAGATTTTATTTCCCCTTCGCCAATGAACTCGATATTTTAATGAACAGTGATGCAGGATGACATATAGTGTAACACACATTTAGATGTAGCAGTATGTACATATGCGGCTTCTACTTTTCCATTTTCTCTCTACGTAGTGAGATTGTTGCAATCTGTCTTCCCAGTCAGTTTACAATGTAGACTGCATGTAAAACGTATGAAGGATCTCTTTGAATACTCTATCATGTATTTTCATATGTTCGTACTACAATTCCGTTTGATAGACATGTAATGTGATATGCACACAAGAGTACCATGTGCGTTGTTATGTATTATACATGTGCGTCGAGATGTAGACATCCTCAAGTTCTCATGAAATCGAACTTCTGTGCACATGGCATGCCACTTAAGAAGGATGCATCTATACATACACGCATAGAAGCGCACACACACATGTAAGCCTCTCTCACAAGCAAGAATGTAAGCCCCTCTCACAAGCAAGAAGACACGAGTTCCACGAAACTCACTTGCATTCACAAAACTAGAGAAGAATACAAGAGCTAACCGTAACTAACGACGGCCCATTGTTTTTTATAGACTTTTTAAAAGTTTGGATTTTATTCACTTTTTTATGTCCACCTTAACTTAAAATTAATCCTAAATCTTCCAATCACCGTCAATTCAAGATTAAAAAAATGCGTAAAAATTTCAGTGGCTTAGGTTATCACTCTAGAGGCTTAAGGACTCCTTGATTTTTGCAAAAGCTGAGTATTTTTACAAATATTGGCTTTGAACATATTCTAATAAGCATATTGCATGTGATTTTTGGACATAATCTTTAACTATTGATCTTTTGTTGAATCCATAATTATCCATGCTCTTTTAATGCTTCTTCCATGCTTGCTTTGCACACCCTTTTTCATTTGTAGTTGCTTTTGTGAGTTTTACCTCCAACCACTCCTCGCTCTTAGATTTTGTAGTTTTCAACAGATGTCTATGTCATCATCTTCAGGGAAGTGTGCATGTCAACATGCCTTTATTCTTAGAGAGTTCATCCTGAACAAAATTTTGCATGCATTCCACAACTTTCTTGGATCTTACTTTAATAGTAGTAATGGTTATGCCATTTAATAGTGTTCAAAAAAATAAAAGAGTGTCTTGTGCACGGCCTTGTAGAGTAGCCCTATGCATGTCTATTTTGAAATGCAAAGAAAAAAAATTATGCTAAGAGAAAAATATATGGATGATTAAAAATGAGTCTTCAATTCTAAAGATTGGAGATATTGCACATGAGGATGTGAAGTTGGCATGGGTGTCATTACAACTTCTCTAAAAGTTGTTGCATAGCTTGAAGTTGTGAATCTAATAAAAGAATCTTGGAAAGCTTCCACACTAATCAACATTATTGCAATGTGCATCAACTATAGTTTCACTTCATGATATTCTTTGATAATAATCATGAACTATGTTGATGTTTTTATGACCTATAAAGTGGACATGTAAAACAACATCATCAACACAATGCACATACATACTGAAGAGGATTGCTCAATTGTTCAATGAATGGATCCTTAATAGGTCATGATCCTTTTGAATCAATACTCCATTGATTTGGGGAAGTTAGTGTTAACTGTACTAACAATAAGTGGGAGAATGATAAGCTTTGCAAACAACAACTTTTATGGAGAGAAGAATCGAATTTAGATATAATGGGGGTCCTTGACCCATTGATACTGAGGTGTGCTTGTGCATTGAAGTGTCTCTTGAGCTAGACAACCCCAAACATAACCAAATTCAAAGTGATACATTAAAGAAAGATCAAATTCAAGTTCTATAAAATTGAGTTGGTTCTAAGGTCCCATGGTCTCCCATCTAGGAGATAAAGGCATGTGATTTTCCAATTATCGTATGAGATGCAAATAAGAAAATTTGGGCATTTGTCTTCCCTAGAAGTAGCTTGTTTGGGGAACCCCAACCTAGAAAATATGAAGCTTGAACTAGGAGAAATCCATGGTCTTTAATTATGATTCCTTGCCAGACCACCCACTTTTGAACATTCCCAATGCTCCAAAAATGTTAAACTTATTATGACATTAATGGATCAAAAAGAAAATCCTCTTGTTGAGTTGTATTTTGTCCGCGACTCAAGTGAAACTATTTGGAGTTTTCCACATTCCCTTGGATATGAACACTCATATGTGTATCTTCATGAGATGAGGAATCCGATGATTGATACCACAACATATGATCATATGGGCAAATTAAATTATTTTTAGGGCATATGTAGCAAAATAAAAAATTTTCCATTTAGATGCTAGATTGGTTGGTTATTTCTAGATAGAAGGCTACTATACCTCACTAGACCCATGAGTCTGACTTAGTGCATCTGGAATTGTATTCGTAACGATGATGATATCGGGTCATCTCATCTGTCCATCAGGCCTGTCCATCACTAATGCCTGACGAAGAGCCAAAAGATGCATGTCTTACTATGGATGAATTATTAGAGGCTCTTGCACAAAGATTGGAAGCAAAAAAATTAGATCTGCCAACTAGGTTGCAACTCTATGAGGAAGTGATATCTCAAACCCCTTCTCAAAATCATTTTGTGCCTCCTCGAGGATTTACATATGCATCTAGGACTATTAACTAGCGCAATACACTTTTCAATCCAATGACCAAAAGTCCTACCTCGGTTCAATGCCCAACATCAAGGCATCCATGCAAACTATGTGGCAATCTACTCTCATCCAATGTCATTTGCATCAACCATCATGCACATAAGCATCTAATATTGATCTCAAGATGTTCGCAACCCAAGAGGGTTGATCCCACAAATAAGGCATTGAAATGCTCAACCAAATTCACCACTATAGTCAAACACATAATGCTATAAGTGTGATCTCCATCCATCAATCTCTATATCTATAGGAGCATAGTCAAATATAGTATGAACTCATCTAGAGCCAACTTAGAGACAATAATTTCCCCATTATCTATGTAGATTCCAAGGAATTTTCCTTATTGTGGAGTAATTCATTTGTCAAAATAGGGCTCGTAAATGTAGTACAAGAAATATAAGACATAGAGAGCCAAAGAAAGCAAGCAAAAAGAAGAAGCGAGGAGTTTCAAAAAATGCAGCTAGAAGTCCACACATGACAAGCAGAGGGATAAATTGAAGATTGATTCTATATTTGAACAAATCTTGAACTATTCTCACAAGATATCGTAAGTAAATCCATGAAAGACTTCACTTTGAAAACCACTAGAAGTTTTATCCTCAGCTTGACCTAGAAAAAGAAAGGCTAAAAACCTACAAATGAATGATCAAGGTATCCCTGAAGATGATGGAAAATGCTCCTTGAGTCATTCCATTCACACAAATTCCTAAAGGTCATTATCCAAAATTAGAAAGTAAAGAAAAGCTTCAAGAATTACCAATGGAAACATTTTGGGTCTATGAGATCAGAACTGATGAGAGGCCAATAGAGCCTACAAACATGGACATGGCATATCAAAAAGAAACTCAAAAACTAGAAATGGATGTTGGAGATAGACATCTGCGGAAGCACGCAAACAGCATAAGGAAGGAGAAGAAGCTTGTAGCACAACACACAATACTAAAAAGATAACTAGCCCATTAGGGCAATAGACGTATATACAAGCCGAGGGAAAAAAACCTCCTAAAGAGGGAAAAAAGTGCCCCGATAGTCCTAGATTGTTCACACACATCACTACCTAAATATATCAACAAATCCCCCTTGGGAGTGATACGGTGAACAAGTAGCTGTCACTCATGTATAAGGAAGTGCCAAGAAATGTGGAAATCACTCCACAAAAGGAGTTAAGCCCAAAGCTTTGCGGAAAGCTTCAAACTTCTTCCTAGGCAGAGCCTTCGTGAAAAGGTATGCAATGTTCCTGCATGGGCACATATGCCAAGCTGATCTCCCCAGCAGAGAACCTCTCCCTGACATAATGATAATGCACCTCAATGTGCTTAGTGCGAGCATGGAACATAGGGTTCTTCGCAACTGCCAATGCGCTCTGACTGTCAGTGAAGATGGTGGTGGGAGAAGACTGACCAACACCCAAATCAGCCATAAGGCGTCTGAGCCACACACTCAACAGTCGCTATGAAAGCTGCCCTATAATCAACCTCACAACTGGAAGTGGCCATAGTAGGCTGCTTCTTGCTCAACCAAGATATACATGAGCTACCAAGCATGAAGCAAAAGCCACTAGTGGACACACGAGTGTCCTAGTACCTAGCCCAATCAGAGTCAGAAAAAGCATGCAAATCTGGCGGTAGTGATCCACCCTTGGGATAAAACAACCCAAGTAGCCGAGTACCACACAAGTAGCGAAAGATGCGCTTAACCACCTCCCAATGCTTGAGTCCTGGGGAATGCATAAACTTGCTCATCCGTGAGACAACAAACTGAATATCTGTCCGAGTAATGCATAAGTAAATCAAGCATCCAACAACCTACTGATAGAGAACAACATCTCTAGCATCTCCAGCATCTCCAGCATCACGAGAACAACAACCTACTGATAGAGAACAACATCAAATGCATCTCTAGCATCACGAAGACTCAATCGTAAATCTGTCTCCATAGGAGTGGCAATAGGCTTACAGTCTTCAAGGCCAAAACGCTGTAATAATGTGTCAATATATTTCGTTTGAGACAAAGCCATTCCACCATCAATGTGCATAAATTGAATGCCCAAATAATGATGAAAATGCCCCAAATCAGACATCTCAAATGAGGCATGCAAATCAGCCTTAAAATCAGCAGTATGCCTCTCATGAGGACTAGTGAGCAGGATGTCATCAACATAAACCACAATGATCAGAAGTACATCATTAGCACGCTTAACATATAAGGTGCTTTTAGTTGGACTGTTCT
Source organism: Ceratopteris richardii (assembly GCA_020310875.1). Taxonomy (NCBI): domain Eukaryota; kingdom Viridiplantae; phylum Streptophyta; class Polypodiopsida; order Polypodiales; family Pteridaceae; genus Ceratopteris; species Ceratopteris richardii. The sequence continues at coordinate 174,882,424 of CM035427.1, read as the reverse complement.
CAAAACCATGTGCAATCAGATAGGCATGTATCTTTTCATACCAAGCATGTGGTGCTTGCTTTAAACCATACAATGCCCTCTTTAACCTGCACATCTGGTTTTCATGCCCTTTCTGCACAAAGCCACAAGGCTGGAAAACATACACTTCTTCATGCAAGTCACCATTCAGAAATGCAATTTTAATGTCTGACTGATGTACATTCCAACCATGATGGGCTGCAAGTGCAAAGATGCTCCGAACAGTAGTCATACAACATGTAGGTGCAAAGATCTCATTAAAATCAATGCCTCTTTCCTGCGCATAACCCTTTGCAACAAGCCTAGCCTTATACCTGTCAACTGTACCATCAGGTTTATGCTTCAGCTTGTATACCCACTTAGTGCCAATGGCCTTCTTGTTAGGAGGCAAGTCACATAAAGACCAAGTACCATTGTTTATTATTGCATCATATTTAGATTCCATAGCAAGCATCCAATTTTTTGAATTTTATGCTTTATCAAACGAAAGAGGCTCAATCTCATCACAGAGACTAGATGCAGCCATAGCATAACAATATGATGTAAAAGAGGCACTATGAGTTGCCTGCTCAATATCAACTCTCTCATCAATAAGTGCATCATGTAAATCTGCATCAGAGATGGAATGAAGTGCATCATCACATGAAACATGCAAAGGCTGAGAAGTTGCCTCATTAGGGCAAGCACTAGACTGTCCACCTGTAAAAAGAGGCAGCAATGTATCATACATGTTTTTGGAGCTAACAGATGTCTCCTTAGTACATGAAAGCAATGGCTGAATAACATCTTCCACAAAAACAACATCATGGCTAACTAGAATGCATTTAGTCTGTGGATGATACAAACGATAGCTTTTAACTTTCAGAACTGTACCCAACAAAAATACATTTTTCTGCTTTATCATCCAATTTTCAACGATATTGTTCGGGCACTAATGCATATGCCAAACAACCAAAAACACGGAGGTGAGCAATTGATGGATTGCGATCATGCCAAGCCTCATATGGAGTGATAGACTGTAGCGCTTTAGTGGGACACCTATTTAGTACATATGCTGCACACATGACAGCCTCAAGCTAGGAACTATGTGGTAAAGCCTGATTCTTGACCATACACCTCGCCATCTCCATGAGAGACCTGTTCTTTCGTTCAGCAACGCCATTTTGTTGAGGTGGATATGGCATTGTACACTGGTGTTTTATCCCTCATTCAGTGAGAAATGCATTAAAATTAGAAGACATATCTTCCCCCCTCTATCTGAACGGAGGGTGCCCATTTTACATGCTGACAGATTTTTAGCCAAAACCAAAAACTGTTTGAAGCACATGAACATGTTGGACTTTGCCTTCAATGGATATACCCATGCATGCCTGGAAAAATCATCAATGAAAGTCACAAAGTAAAGATAATTTCCAAAAGAAGGTTTCGTATAGGACCACTCACATCATTATGTATAAGCTGCAATTTCTGAGTAGCCCGAATTGAACCATCTTTTGGAAATGAGGAACGCTGCATTTTGCCCAAAATAAAGCCTTCACAAACATGTTTTCTAGGTGCCTCAAGTTTGGGCAAAGAGGACATCATTTTAGATTTCTACAGGCATAGCAAACTAGAAAAATTTAGATGACCAAAGCGTGCATGCCAAAGCTTTGCATCTGACATAGCCTGAGAATCATGTACTGCACATGCCGAATCACTTACAGATCTTTCATAGTCTATGAGCTTATACTACCCACGAAATAAAATGCCAGAAGCAATAATCACGTTGCCATCTGATAGACCATGAACTGTACACCTGTCATCAACAAATTTCACAACCAAGCCAATCTTGGCTAATGCAAAAACTGATACCAGGTTCTTCTTGATCCCTGGCACAAATAAAGCATCTGGAAAAGTGAAAGAACTATCATCAGCAGTAGTCAAAATGATCTTACCAACTCCCATAATAGGATAAGAGGAGTTGTTGGCGCATATAATAGTATTCCCTCTAGGGGCAGGCTCGAGTGAAGAGAAGAAACTGCGTTGTGAGGTAATATGTTTGGTCGCCCCACTGTGAAAATACCAAACATCTGAGTCTACTGCAGACATGCTCATGAGAAGATGGGTCAAAACTACAGACAGTAGTAAACGCCCATTCTTCTTCCTGCAAAAGATTAGCATACTAGGTTTTTGGTGTAGAGGCCTCGGTAACAACCATTCCATCCTCTTTCTTCTTTGCCTCTTTAGTAGCCAATTTTGGACAGTTTTTTATGATATGATCATTCCCTTTACAGTACTTATGAAACAATTTTTGCTTTTCTGATTTCTTCTCATCTTTATCTTTCTTCTTCGAATGTGCAGAATTAGCAAATTTCTACCTACTAGTTGAAGAGCTCCATTTTCCTTTGCCCTTCTGACTAGCCAGGAAAGCTTGATTTGCAACTCGCATAATGGACCTGTTTTGCCTGGAGTGATCTTCCTACAACAAAACAGAGACTAACTCCTCAAATGATAAGGCATTTGGATTGCCTTTCATCATCAACCAAAGAGTAGAAGCAAAACTCTGATATGAATCAAGAAGACCATTCAAAATGGTCTGCACAAGTGAGATAACCTCATCAACAAAAATCAACTGTTCCTTCAAGTTTTTGATCTTCATTAGGAAGCTATCCATAGAATCACCTTCATTCATGTGCTCACTCTCCAAGTGTTTTCGGAGGTAAGCAACACGAGCCTCATTCCTAGCTTGGTACAATGTGGTAAGTGTATCCTAAGCATCCTTAGCTATTCTGAAAGAGTGAATGTGAGGAATAATGGCACGTTTGACAGACAAAGCTATCAATGCATGTGCCTGGGCATGTCTGCCATCCCAGCGAATCTGATCTACAGTAGGTGCAGTAGAAACTGCAACACGAATAGGAATATGCAAAATATTATCATTTTCGACACCTTCTGCATCAACTTGAGTACCTGCAATTGTAACAGTTGCAGGTGTGATAGGATGTTTTTTGACACCCTGCACAATGTTCCATAGTCCTTTTGCAACCAACACATGTCGCATCATATAAGCCCATAACGGGTAGTTGGTACCATCCAACTTATCCTCAACAGCCAACATACGGAATACATCACTGCTTTCAGCCATGGCCGGAAACTAAAATACCTTGATGCAAAAAATTGACTGTATCTAAAAAAGTTGAACAGAACTGCCCAGACGAATTCCGCTAGACTTATAGCAGACTTCGAGACGCTTATACTGCTGATCAGAAACTAGTATATACCTTTGGAACAAAAAGATGAAATAGCCTGCACAAGCACTGTGATAGTGTGTTCGGAGGCCGAAACGAGCTCAGATCGCGATTTTGGCACCACATAGCAAAGCTGTTTTGATCTCGAAAACACGCTGAGTATGCTCACCAAAATTCGTGCGATTCTGAGACTACAACCGAAGGAGTGTCGATGGCTCCCTAAATGAAGCGACGACCTGCTTTGATACCAATTGTTGGAGATAGACGTCTGCGAAAGCATGCGAACAACATAAGGAAGGAGAAGAAGCTTGGAGCACAACACACAATACTAAATCTATTACTAGAGAATGTACGAAGATAAGTAGCCCATTAGGGCAATAGAAGTATATACAAGCTGGGGGGAAAAAACCTCCTAAAGAGGGAAAAAAGTTCCCCGGCCGTCCTAGAGTGTTCACACACATCACTACTAAATATATCAACAATGGAGAGCCACAAACAAAGGAAGTTATGGGAGGAAGTACAAGCAACAAATTGGAGATACACGTAGAGCCAAAAACCTCCTTCATAAGTCTCCATTTCTAAGAACTATGAGTTGACAATGATGTGATCCTTCCACACACATCAATAAGGCTTGATTTTGATTAAGAAATAGCACTACTTTCTTAGCTTATTTCCAAGATATTTAGGCCCTTTTGAGGAGAAAGAATAATTCCACAAGGTTAAAACATTATACACCAACAGAGAAGATAAATCTAATAGATTCCCCAAGGACTTCTTTAGGAGAAAATCTCATATCAAACAAGGGCTTGAACATCTATGTAAGGGAAGCACATTAATGGGGAGGTGACTTCAAGTATCATTGAGTTCTTGTAGACAAATTTGGAGAATTTTGTGAAAGTGATGAGGGAAATACCATTCTCCCTATTGAGTGTAACAAACTGACTAGAAAACTGATAATAGACTCAAGATCTAGTGTAGGAATAGCCGTCATAGAATTGTGGGTTAAATGGGGAAAGCTAACTTTAAGACCAATAGGAATCGAATTACAATTGGTAGATATTGAGTGTAACAAACTGACTAGAAAACATATAATAGACTCAAGTTCTAGTGTAGGAATAGCCATCATAGAATTGTGGGTTAAATGGGGAAAGCTAACTTTAAGACCAATAGGAATCGAATTACAATTGGTAGATGGTCATAGAGATAGATCCATTGTTCTTGTAGAGGCTATAATTCTCACCACACGTGGTGTCAAGTTTGAGCACACATGAATAGTTTGCTAGTTCAGCACAACCAACAACTAGAAAATGTTCTTAGGATGAACATTCATAAGGCAACTAAAAATCTTGAAGGGAATTCTTACTATCTAAAACATGTAGGAGTGACTTCAAAACTCAATGTCCATGACTTCTCCTACAGAGATATTTCTCCACTACATGGAATCCCATCCATATCTAATATGATAATGAGGATGATTCCATGTCCATATATAGTGCCAATACAAGTATTTGGGGCTCCATGCATGCATATACCCACATCTATTTATGCAAAGAGGCTACAAAAGAAGGTGATATATGCTCAATAATCAATTAGGTATCCTCAACAAGATTCCACATGATGTACATAATCTAGACCATGCTAAGAAAATCTTTGATGATGAAGAATTTGTGCCACACTCATGGACTCTAATATGGGAAACTATGGATGTTTGAATCAATGAAAGATTCGAATTTGACTTTTGTAATGAGAATGTATATGCTTTGAATTTATTCATTATCAACATTGTCAAGGAAGATCCAGTCTTGGAAGAAACTCGTGATGAGCCATACTTTGGCTTTGCTATGAATTCCTAGTAGATGAAGATAAGTACTTGGCCAAGCTAATATAAAAGATCATATACAAGTTAAGGAGATGGGCGAGCAAAGGAACGACTAGGAAAAAGACAAGAAACACACTAATTTCGATGATGTAGGCTTGGGAGAAATACAAGAGGAGAAATGGGACAAGGAGAGAGAGGATCCCCCTCCTATTCAAGAAGAATATGATCTTCATGAATCAAATTGTACAAAATATGTTCGATACACATGCAAAAATTAGTGCATTACTTGCATCAATGGTCCAAGATGTGCAAGTCATGCTACAACCATTAGAAGCATACATCACTAGCATATGCGAATAAGAAATACAATGCTAAGGTGAAGCAAAAATCCGACTTCACAATAGAAATACAAATATGCTAGTGAAGTTCCCAGTTTGTGATGATCAAGATGTTGAAAAAGATGTGATTTAAAGTCTGGATTTACTTGATCACCATTTTGTTCGACTAGAGTTTTCCCATAGGATGCTTTCTACTAGACTCCATGGAAATGAGATATTCTTTTTATTACAAAAGGCATCTCTAGCCCTAACAAAACATTCAAGCCTTCCATGTCATCCACCTCATACATCTTTGAGATTGCCTCTTGATCTAGGGTACACAATAGAACTACAATAGAAAACTTAGTGGAATCTATTGAGGTTCATTTGGAGAGATGGACTGGTTCATTTGGAGAGATGGACTCATATCATTCAAGATCAATTACTTAAAGAGGAAGTCTTTGACTTCAAAAACCTAGAATTTGTGTGCGACTTAAAATTGGAGAATAAATTGGACCAAATGCTATAAGAATTGGATGACCCTAGGCTCAATGAATATCTTGATTATGTGGATAAAAAATACCACTCCAAGTATGATTCCAACAATGTATCATCCATTAATCACTTGAGTGGTCACAGTAAGTAGAAGATTTCCCCTAGAAAGCATGTTTCAAGTATTCACAAGGTCAAGGACGGGAGGAGTTCCAAATCTAAGCCCAATCAATGGAAACAAATGCAACAAAGACACAAGGTTCATCAACCATGCACTATAGGCCACCAACAAAATTATGGTGACATATGGGTACACGATGCTCTTTTACCACAAATTGCACCTCCAAGAAGGCACAAGTCCATTATACCATGACATAAAAAAAAGAAGACTCGAGATCGCAAGAGATGGAAAAGGATGATCCCACATGCACCAGCGTTAGACACCATTGATCAAACAAATGTGGGTACCTAAGAAAATCATAGTAGCACAATGCATTTATGGTCAATTCTAATTTCCTAAGACCTATTCCTCTGCATCAACGCAAGAAGGCTCAAAACCCATCAGACACATGAACCAGACACCAAGAAGAAATCCATATTGATATCAACCTTCAAGGCTACAACATCACAAAGCATGGACATCACAAAGCATGAAGAACAACACAAAGCATCCCATGAGAATTTGGGTCCCCAAATCCCATATACATTCATCAAATGGCTTCAAACAATATGGAAACCTAACTAGGTAGTACCATAAAAGCATAAGAACCCATTCTCCACAATCATTGCTAGGCATCACAAAGCTCCTTTGTCAACTATGCAAATCTAGATTCCTAAATCCCATATTAATGTATCAGAAAAAGCTAGATCCTTTTGGAAACCTAAAACTCAAAAAAGTCAATCCCCTAGGCCAAAGGCTTCCAATGCAACACCACAATCAAGATCACAATCAAGGGTGATGACTCATATGGGAAAGCAGGCTCATATGTGGCAAGCTAAGGTCAAACAACCCTTTAAACAACAAAATACTTTGTCACCTATGACATCTCACGATATATGGGTTGATAGGACACTCTCTCCTTCAACCTCAATCTAGAAGATACTCAACGTTCCAGGCTTTGCATTGGAAAGGGAAGTTTTCTTGTTTGTAGAGTCATTCAAGTAGAGTAGGACCATCCTCTCCATGCAAGAAATGTGTACTAATTGCAACCATTGTCTTTTGCATACATTGTTATGACATTTTCATTTCAAGTATGCATCAAACTAGGACCACATTACATGGAATTGCATCAAACACCATTATGATACCCCATGCATGAGAATGATACCTTATAATGCAAGGGAAATAGAAACTATACTTTGATTTTTTTTTTTGTTTGGTTACTATTTGGTGATGATGTTGTTTTACATGTTCACTTTTCAGATCATAAAAACATCAATAGAGTTCATGGTTATTAGTGGAGAACTTAAATTAGCACAACCATAGTGCTACACATTATCACTATGTCAAGCAATGTGAAAGCAATTTCTAAGATCCAACTATTAATCTCTCTGAATTCAAGCTATACAAAAAATTCAATGAAGCCACCATCATCGATTCAAATTCCACACCAAGGATATTTAGGCAAACTTACAATATTTAGAATAGGATGCTTCATCAACAACTAGCTCTGCAGCAAAATCTTGATGAAGCATCCTATTCATTTTGAATTTTCAGAAAAGACATGCATAGGGCTACCCTACAAGGCCATGCACAAGACACCTTTCTTTTGTTTTTTCCCATAGAATGCAATAAGTAGTAGTCCACCAAGCGCTGAAGCGGGACTCGAGGTAGAGGCTTCATGAACATGTCTATCAGGTTCTCCTCAGAGGTGCACTACTCTAGAGTAATCTCTTGAGATACAAGCTTGTCTCGGATGAAATGGTATTGGATCTCGATGTGCTTTATCAGAGTGTGGAACACTAGATTCTTGGCGACGGCCAAGGCTGACCAGCTATTTGTGCCGACACATATTAGAGTAACCTGCAAAACACTAATGTTAGATAATAAACATCAAAGCTAGATGGCCTCACATGCTACAAAGGTGGATGCTCGATATGCAGCCTCGGTGGATGACATAGCAACTGTAGGCTCCTTCTCACTTGCCCAATGGATAGGTCCCTAGCCAAGCAAGAATATATAACCATAAGTAGACCATAAAAAATAAGATCACTAGACCAATCCGAATCTGAATATTCAATGAGTTTGATGCCCCCTCTGTACCAAAGACCATGATGTCGAGCGAGGGCAAGACATGCTATCGAGTGAGGGAAAAATATGAAGTAGTCTCTTAGTAGCATCCCAATGTGACTGAAGAGGCTAATGTGCAAACTGATTGAGTATACCAACTGCATAGGCAATATCTTGTCTAGTGTTGGATAGGTAAAGTAATGAGCCAACAAGCTATCAATAGGTATGCACATCCACAAGTGATGACGAATCCTCCAGTGTGAGCTTAATGTTTGGATCAAGTGGTGTAGATACTAAGCGACACTAGTCCATGTTTTATCTCAAAAGAAGATTAGAGCAGTACTTCTTTTGTGATAAGGAATATACCGTCTTTTCTTTGCCAAACTTCTATACCTAAGAAGTAGTGAAGTATACTAAGATATGTCATAAACTACTCAAGGAGAAGCTGTGTCATAATGAAATGGATGCGTACTTCATATGAAGCTATCATGCTCAAGCCATCTACATAGAGGATGATTATTGCAACTAAGGAATCTTTTTGATAGATGTATAAGTTAGCATTCACATTGCTCCTTTGAAATCCTTTATCTTCGAAGAATTGTGTATCTTTGCATACCATGCCCTAGGATCTTGCTTAAGTCCATAAAGTCCTTTGTGAATCTTATACACTTGATCTTCATTTCCTTTTATCTTGAAGCCTTCAGGTTAGTCAAGATATACTTCTTCTTGAAGATATTTATTGAGGAAAGCACTTTTTACTTCGGGTTGGTAAATGGGCCATTTGAAAAGTGCACTTCATGCAAGAATGATTCGTAAAGTTGTAAACCTTGCAGTAGGGGAAAAGGTTTCTTCATAATCAAAACCATGCTTTTGCTTATATCCCTTAGCTACAAGTCTTTCTTTGTGCTTGTCCAATCTACCATCTAATTTGTATTTGACTTTGTATAGACATTTACATCTGATGACTTGATGATTTGAAGGCTTAGGAAGAAGTTTCCAAGTGTTGTTCTTCTGAATTGCATCCATCTCTACTTGCATAGCTTCTTCCCACTCAAGTTGACCTTGGGCTTCTTTGTAGGTGGAAGGCTCTAGAATTTGCTGAATCTGATGCATAAGTGCATAATTCACATAGTGACTTTGTTCACGTTGCTTCTTTTGGATGAGTCTGTGAGATCTTCTAGGTTGATGGGAAGTACCCCTCTACTTTGTTCTGAGAAAAGATTGTGTTCCCCTCTGAAGTGTAGATGGGTGGACTCAAACTTGCACTTCGATATTAGTTTAGTATGTTGAAGCTTCATTAAATATTACATCTTTTGAGATCCTAATGGAGATGCTTCTCAAAATTAGATAATCTATAAGCTTCAGATTGTTCACTTTATCCAATGAAGATATGTTTCTTTGACTTGGATTGTAACTTACTTCCATATTCCTTTGGCACATGTACAAAAGCTTCACTTCCAAATACCCTAAATTAATTGACGTCGGGCTTGTGTCCATAGTAGGCTTCAAATGGAGTCTTGCTATTTAATGCACTTGTGAAGCCTCTATTGACTATGTGCACTATAGTGTGTACTACTTTTGCCCAAAACTTGAATGGTAATGCTTCGTTGTGAAGCATGGTAGGTTCCATTTCCATTACAATATGAACCTTTCTCTCAGCTACTCCATTTTGGGATGGAGTGTGAGGTTGAGTGACTTGTCTCTTTATCCCATTTTGCTTTAGAAATTGTCCAACCACCACAATACAGACCTTATGCATACCAATCTAGAGAGCAAGTTAAGGAGGCTCCAAGATATGTTCCATACCAAGGACCAGCCATGGCCCAAAGGCCTTATGAGTATCAAGTATATACTCAACCTCAACCAGTATTAGGCCATCAGCCCACACACCCTCAAAACATAGTTATAGTGACTATACAAAACTGGAAGAGAACTCAAAAAGAGCGGTAGTACCTGTGAGTATGAATCCTCCTATGAACATAGAAAAACTAATTGAAATTGCTCAAACTAGACTAGAACAATCATCATCAAACATCCTTGAGATGAGAATCCCAAAAGAGACATTCTAGGAATGTTTATGCAACTCCAATTCAAAACAAAAGAAACAAGAAACAACTAAGGAGATTGCAAAAAATTGGGGTTAGAGACCATAGAAATAGACAAGGAGAGAAGTGGAGAAAAACAGAAGATGAGATCCTTCCCTTTGTGGAAACAGATGCTTCCATGAATCAACCCATGATGGAGCAGGAAGTAAACTATGAATACCTATCCAACAAAGATCAAGAGAGAGATGAATCTATAAGCTTATAGACACTTCCTAACTATACAAGTGAATATGAACAAAAGTTAGAGCTGTTTCATGCCCCTATAATAAGATGCAATGAGAAGAGAACTGTTGAGGAAGTGTCAACCACTCTAGAGGAGTTGAAAAAAATTGAAGTTCACTATTCTTTAACCTTAAAGGAGCTCTTGCAAGTAAAGCCCCACCTCTATAAGAAATTGGCCAATCAGATGAATTTGAAGGAACATAGTATATCAGCCTAGGAGAAGGAAAAGAAGGTGAAGACCCAAATATCAAAATACTTGTGGATAAGGTTGGATACTTAAGTGAAGGTGATGAAGGAAATACATGTATCCCAATCACCTCTTGAGGGTATATGACCAAGGCCATACTAGATAATGGTATTGGAGTAGAGATAGCTACCAAAGAGATTTGGGAAAAATGGGGAAAACCAACCTTGAGGCCAACACGAATGAAATTTCAACTAGCAAATGGTCACATAGAACGTCCTTAGGACTCCTAGAAAATGTAATTTTGACCACATGCAGAGTAGAAGTTGAGCATACTTTATCCATAGGCCAATTCAACAAGGTAGGTAATTAGGAGATTATTCTAGGTAGACGTTTTATGCGACAACTAAATGTAGTTTAGGATTGGGGACAAGATGCTTTATACCTTCAACACCAGTCCACAACATCTAAAAAAATCTCTACAACTTTTCCTATAGGGATGGAACACCATCCATAAGGAGGAGGATGTATCAATCCATCGTGCTGGATCTAGTAATCAATCATGGATGAATGAAGATACCCAGCTATGGATATGTAAGGAAGCCCAAAGAGAGGAAAAAAGATTACAACATATGCAAATAGGACAAGAAGAAGACAATCTTATAGAAGATTCGGCATATATGCCTTAGACATTTCTTGATGAAGGTTTTGAACCACATGGATGGATGGAAATATTAGCTACTTTAGATGTGTGCATGAATGAAAAAGTGCTAACCATAAGCGAATGTGTAGATGAGGGTTATGATTTGAGCTTGTACATGGTAATACTCCAAGAAGCAGAAGAAGGTGGGATAATAGAAAAGGAATGGAAAGAGGAATAGGAAAGTATAGAGATGGAACCTCAATTCAATTTGGAAGAGCAATACCTAAGAGAAGTGAAAATGGAAGACTCAAAGAAAAGTAAAAATATATTTTCCATAGAAGAATACCCAAAAAACCCTAAGAAGGATAAGAGTGACATGGAGGAAGAAAATCGACAACAAGAATACTTTAAAGTAACTGAACATTTTAAAAGGTATTAAATGGAGGAGCAAAAAATTTCTATTAAAATGCCGAAGAGAGAAGCACAAGATGGAGTAGCATATGAAAACAAAGAAAAATGAAGAAAATTGAAGTAAGTCAAGAAGATGATGAAGAGTGATGCACCTACATAGGGAAAGATGTGTCCATAGAAGAGGAATGAAAGCTCATAGAATTGCTACAAGAGTATAGGGGCATATTTTCTTGGACTTATAAGGATTTGAAAGGACTTGATCCTGCGATATGTTCTCATAGAATTCCAATAACACCTGAATCTAAACCCTCTAAGCAAAGACCTTATGCCTAGAATGCAGTATATTCGGCAAAAATTAAGGAAAAAATAGACAAACTGTTAGCAGTTGGATTCATTTACGAGATTGAATACATTGAATGGGTTTCTTCTTTAGTGGTTGAACCAAAGAAGAATTGGAAGCTTAGGGTCTGTATTAACTTAGAAAAGGTTAATGTTGTCACTATTCAAGATATGTATCCATTAACCATCACAAATAATCTTTTGGAAAGAGTAGCGGGCAAGGAAGTGTACAACTTCCTTGAAGGATTTTTAGGTTACAATCAAGTAGAGATTGCTACTGACGACAACCACCACAAAAATGGTTTTTCTATAGAATGGGGACTATATGCATTTAGGGTTATGCTTTTTGGCTTACTAACACCCCAAATACTTTCCAAAGATTTGTATGACATTTCTTCAAAGAATTTCTCTAAAAAAGTATGGAAGTCTATGTGGATGACTTATGTATCTATTCATCTCATTGTCCAACTCATGTAACTAAACTAAGAAGAGTATTTGACAAGTACAGATAGTATCGAGTATGCTTGAATCTAGAGAAATGTGTCTTCATGGTAAGACATGGAAAAATATTGGGACATATAGTTTCTAAGAATGATATTTCAACTGATGAAGATAAGATCAAAGTAATTCCTGATGTTTCAAGGCCCAAGAATGTGAAGAAAGTGCAAGCTTTTATGGGTCACTTTGGATACTATTGTGGGTTTATTCACATGTATGCAATAATTGCAAAACCTTTCTATGGACTTTATTCACTTGGATTGATGAATGCGAGAAAGCATTTAATGAGTTAAAAATGAAGATTGAGTTCAACACGAATGCTAAAAGTGCTGAATTGGAATAAACCATTCCATATACATGTTGATGCATCTAATTTTGCCATTGGATGTATATTAGCACAACCAGCTAAAGAAGGAAAGCTAGATCATCCTATAGCCTATGCTAGTAGACAACTAAACTAGGTGGAACAAAATTATGGCACGACTGATCGAGAAGGATTAGGGATTGTCTATGCAGTGAAGAAGTTTAGACATTACCTACTATCCAAAAAATTCAAATTCTTTATTTATCACCAAGCTCTATTGTACTTGGTCAATAAACCTTGTATTGGGTTGTAGGTTATGCACATATGTTTGCACAAAGAAAAACTCTTGTGCATGGGAAATCACTCTTGCTCATAGAAATGCCCCTTTGTGCATATTTGTAGACTTGCACATGAGAACACCCTCTTAGAACCTTTTTAATATTTCTCCAAAATTAAGGCTTGGAATCTTGTAAATATACTTAATTTTGGTATTTTCTAGGAAAAAACCCCATGCATGTATTCTTCGAGAATATTTGGAAAGATCTGCTTAGGATATGTTAGTTAGGCACATGTTCATTTTTTGACTAGTCTGTACAACACATGGGAAAAAGAGCTTACCTTATAAATAGAGAAGCAAATTTTATAAAAGGGAGCCTTTGGTTCACGTGAGGTTTATGTACATATCTTTTAGAAATGAAAGGGAAGGACTATCTACTTTTAAGTCTATGTGCACTTGTGTATATTTGCCTTTGTGTGTGAGAGTGTGGTGTGTGTGCATGCTTGTCTCTCCTTGTGTGTAATTAGAATGTTGTTACATTTCTTGTATTTTCCATTTGTGGAATAGGATCCTAGATGACCTTCCTCTCCATGTTCTCAAGGGTTTGTGGCATTGCTGGGAGAAGTTGGCCAATGTATTGAGCATGATGGAGGGTTGGTTGCTCATGTGAACCAAGAGCTCCCCTTTTCCAAAAATGAGCTTCTCTATTTATAAGCTAAGATCTTTTCCCCATGTGCTCTAAAGGCTAGTCAAAAAGTGAGATCTTCCCAAATACTCTCCTAACAAACATATATATATATATATATATATATATATATATATATATATATATATATATATATATATATATATATATATATATATATATATATATATATATATATATATATATATATATATATATATATATATATATATTTTCATTTATGAAATTATTATTTTTTTTCTTTTTCTTTTTTGATTTTATTTTTTTAATTAATTAATTATTTATTTATTTTATTTTTATTTTTTTATATTTTTTATTTTATTTTTATTTATTATTTTTTAAAGTTATTATTATTATTATTATTATTTTTCAATTTGTATTAATTGTCTATTTTTTGTGTCTCAATTTGTATTGATTTTCTTTTTTGTTTGTACTTTTAATGTCTTATATTGATGTTAAGTGTCTTGCTTTTGTTTTTTTTTGTTGTTTTTTTTTCCAATGTGTATGTGTTTGTGTTCTATATCTTGAGTTCGTAAGTTTGGATATCTCTGAACTTATGAAGGTATATATATCTCATAGAATATTTGCATAGGGTTTTTTCTTAAAAAATCCCAAAAGTGAGTATATTTACAAGCTTCCAAGCCTTACATTTGGAGAAATATTAAAAAGGTCCTAAGAGGGTGTTCTCATGTGCAAGCCTACAAATATGCACAAAGGGGCATTTCTATGAGAAAGAGAGGGTTCCCATGCACAAGAGTGTTTCTCTGTGCAAACATATGTGCCCTATAGCCCAAAACTCTTCCCCCCTAGACTTTCTCAACCCCGAAAAAGCTAAGAGAAGAGGATCATACCTAGTTGAATAGGTCCAACATTGAATCTTCAAGTCTTTTAAGCTTTGAGACTTCCAAACCTTCAAGGTGGTGAAGAGTCTTTAAGTAATGAGAGACACAACCCTCCTAAGAGGTAGTCAGCCCATAAACTTAAAGAGGAGCATGAGGTGCACTTTGTTGCCAAGCATGCATTCATCTCAATGATTAGTTCTTAGAAGATTCTCCAACTCAAAAAACCTAAAAAACAATCTCCCAACAAGTATTATCCTGAAAAAACTACTCCAAAAAATAGCTCCAACGTGAAGATAAACGATCCATCTGTAATGATTGAATATTATACATGCAAAACAACAGGATTGTATTTGATTGAAAAGAGGCAAGCCATTAACATGTATCCCCAATAACCGTGGTTGTCAACTTAAGAGCAACATTAATTCCTACAAGACTATGCTCCTTTTGAGATTATTCCTCTTGAAAATCTTCCCTTCAGTGGCATGTCTAGTATCCTAAGCCTGTGTGATCAATTTTTGGACACGATCCCATGAGTGGAAGTCACAAAGTTTGACATGAAGAACTTCGAATCCTTGCAATCCAAGAAAAAATAGCTCCAGGATTCCATGGACAATGATAACTTATAGTTCTCCACATCGATTCCATCTTTTCCATGCCACAATCATGTAGTCAATCCTAATGTGTTATCAAACAAGTGCAAGTGTGAAAAGTTGCATTGCAAAGCATGAGATAGATGTTGTTATTTTAGTGCATTTAACAAGTGTGTAATGGACTATGTTTCTTGTTTAGTGTATAATATGCTCACACAAGTATGGAGTAAATTGCATAATATAATGAGGAAGTCATGTGATGAAAAGTGATTAGATAGTCATGCACATAATAGTACACATAAAATGTGATGTGTGAAAGTGATGGAGCAAGCAAACATGGACTATCATTTGTTGAAAAATACTTGAGTTCAATAATTCAAATACATGTGCAGAGATGGAACTCCAATCATCACTAGGCTATGGAAACCTGACCAGACTGTTTCTCATGTGGAAATGTGGAGTTTTGGACACCATCCGCATAGAGGGTAGTCACTGAACCTCCACCCCAACCATGTGTACTTGAGCCTATAATTCGAATAAAGGAACACAGATAGCAATGGAGAACATCATGAAGGAACAAACTAATCATCTTCTATCAATAGGCTTAGTTGCATCCAACATCAAAAAATTATTACATGTGAGAGCAATCAGAGTTTCAACCTGTATATAAGCCAATTAATGGTCCAAATTTGAAGAATTGTTGATCATCTTCCCCAAGCAATGGCATGGGATGTGGACACAATCTGTGAATAGGACAGTCAATTAAACCTTAACCAAGCCATACTTCCATGTTGCACATCTACTAAACCTAACCAAAGGAGCAGACATGATTGCACTGAAGTAGAGGACATAATGGAGAATCGTACGGAACTGCTATTATGGAATTTTGAGGCATGAATGCATGATAAATTGTATCAGACAACATAATCATATCAAGAATGATCATAATAATCTATAAAACAAAGTCCAAAGTCCCCATGAAATCTTAACCCCAAAGTCCCCATGAAATCTTAACCCCAAAGTCCTCAAGAAGTCCATGGCCCAAAAATAGATCCAGACTTGATATATTTTGCACCATGATTGCAAAGATGCCTCAAATTCCTCAAGAAAGAACATCTATGTGAGCTATTACCTGCAAGTTTCTCATGATATGACAAATGGAAACACAAGAAAAGGAGCATTTAGATCATCTTGAAATCGTTGCTAAAATGATGATTATCAAGAAAACATTCTTAGGATTAGTGTTACATGAGTATGAACTCTACTAGAAATGAAACAATCAAGTAGGTGGTGATAGCAAGGACTTTGAACATCAACTTCCCCTTCTGAGCCTATGTAAGATATGAAAAGC
This sequence comes from Ceratopteris richardii, assembly GCA_020310875.1. Classification (NCBI taxonomy): domain Eukaryota; kingdom Viridiplantae; phylum Streptophyta; class Polypodiopsida; order Polypodiales; family Pteridaceae; genus Ceratopteris; species Ceratopteris richardii. Next base: position 174,865,849 of record CM035427.1, on the reverse strand, counting down.
AAACCAACATATAGAGAGAGGGAGTCCAACATTTTCGAGGATATAAAGTCCTCCATATGTAGGAAGAAGATGGGATTGTCTATGTGCCAACTTCATAGGTAGTCCCTCCTTCAAGGTGTGGCAAGCCTAGCATTTTAGACACAATCTCCCTTAAGGGAAATCACAAAATTAATTTAATGGTTGACAAAAAGTTCAAAAATCATGAGGTACTTCAAAAATATTTCATCAAAGGAGTTTTAGAGTCCAAAGAGTATGAAATCAATCATTAAATTTAAGTTTTATTCTCTTAAACATGAAAATATGATACGATTAAGCCAACTTTTGTAAGTAATCAACCAAGGTGAATCACACCATGGAGATAAGCATCAAAACCACAAGAATACAAATTACACCAGAAGGACTATGAAGCTCATGGTAATTGATCATCTTTCCCCACATTCAACAGTCGAGGAGAGAGAGAGCTTCAATAGGACTTGCAAAGCAACAAATCTACAACCCAAAATGTCCTCAATAAAACCAACTTTTGTGATACCCCCTAGGTGAGGATAGGTGATGTGGATTATCACCCCCTAAGTGAGTCTGACACCAAGCCCACCACCAATGAGCATACCATACTTCATATCTGTGGCCCCTGAAATAGAATGAAACATGATGGGGATATATGATGAATATTATGCAGGAAGTCAAGTGTTTGACAACCACTTCCATTGAAGGGAAAGAAGTAGGTGGCTACATTTGAAATAAGGGAGTAATGGTAGCCTTCAAGAAGTCCACATGTATAATAACATGGCCATACACAACATGATAACCTTCAAAGACTCAGTCACTCTTGTCATGTCCTTCTAATGGAGTAGGCACATACTTCCCAATCATGAGCCCCAAGTCTTCAAATAATGTTCAGACCAATAGTACATGCATACACATGTCAACAATTCATTTAGAATATGTGAAACTCTTGATATTTTCACTCTAAGCCATATCATCATCCAACATAAGCATTAGAAGGTTGAACAAGGGTAAAAATTATGTAAATCATTAGTGAAACAAATTGTGATAACCTAGCCATGAAGCATATGAGTAGGCCATCAATCTAGAATTGTAGAGTGATGTTTACACTTGTCAACTTTGAGCACCATTATTAACAAGAAAATGAACTATCATTTTATCAAACATTAAAGAGAAACCATTGAGGAAAGGGAGGCCACAATACTTGATAGATCATTAATTTGTTCCCATTGACATGAAGAAGACATTTCAGATTTTTTGTTGTGTGTTGCTGGAATTTTGGACACCATCCCCACATGTGGCATTCACAGAAATTCCACCTCAAAAACATTATGAGCCTCAAATCTGCATACCCATCGACAACCCATAATAATCATAAAGAGCATAAAAGAGTCCTTGCATAAGCATTTTGCTCATATCATTCATCATATCCCTGCAAGATTAATGAGAATACAAGAACAAAAACTCTAAAGCATGAAATCTAAGGAGGAATTATCTAATCCTATTGAGTTTTTCTCAAGTAGTGGCCAAGGGGTGTGGACACACATCCCCAACCAAAAAGTTATTCATGTGACCTTTGGCTATCAAATTGTTACTCATTGTCAATGCAAGTGTGAGAATGCTAGTTTCATGAAATCTTAGGCATTGTGAGCTGCATAATCTATCAGAGAAATTGAGTGGTCACATCAAGCCTTGATAAAAAACCAAATAGATATGAGCATAATAATCTTTCAAGAGTGAGAGTGGAATAAAACCATATGAGTTTTGCACTCTATAAGAGGGAACCAGTGCTTGGCCTTTTAATGAGCTATTCCTTGATGGTGGGCAAATAGAGAAAGGGAGTTTGGGGAATTCATTAACAAGGGAGAGGAAGGGAGAACAGAGAAGCCGTAGCCACTCTAGTTGTCTTATGTAGGTGTGATATGAGGGTCTACCCTCAACCAAACTTCTCAAGAGCTTGTTGGGGTGGTTGTCCTCTATCATTATCCCTCCCCGCATCTTAGGAATGACATAACATAGTTGCAACCAGGATGCAAGGACAACCAGCTAGGATGAAGTACCCATGGTTAGAGAAAGGTGGGAGGAAGCTTCAAAACCTTGTGCTTCATAGATGCCACACTCAAATTAGTAGTGATAAAAAAATTTGGTTCAAGTAGCATCACAAATCCTATGTAGAATCAAACATCCCTCTGGTATTAACCTCTAAACTTTCATATGTATCACATGCATTGTGAGCTCCATGACTTCATGAAGCTACTGCAATCAGTCTTTTGTATGTACAACATCACCATAGCCCAACAATACATAGATGTCCTTTTCCCCGAGGTGCCAATGACAGTCAAGCCTTGCAAGATCCTCAATTGAAGATCGAGAGCAAGATGATGTCTTCAGTGATGCTTAAGCAACAGTTGGTATTAAAATGATTCTCTTCTAAGGCTCATGGTGGCTAACATTACATATGGATATAGAGATGTATGTAAGAAGTTGTGATATATGCCAATGAACGAAGTATCCAATATGAAGAGATGACATGCCATTGAGACCAATGATCAGTGCAAGAGCTTTCTGTGGATGGGGAATCAACTTTATTGGACCCATTAATCCCCCAGTAAGAGAATCACATGCTGAGTATATCATAGTAGCAATGTACTACTTAACAAAGTGGGTGGAAGCCAAAGCCACTAGGAGAAATGATGCCCAGACAACAACAAAATTCTTATTTGAAAACATTTTCACTAAATTTGAACTGCCCATGGAGATAGTTAGTGATAGATGTATGCACTTCATTAATGAATTTATTGAATTGCTTATGAATGAATTCCTAGTAATTCATAAAAAGTTGGCATCCTATCACCCACAAGCTAATGGACAAGCTGAAAGTTCAAATAAGATATTATGCACAATGCTCACCAAGATAATCAACATTGGAAGATCTGTTTGGGATAAACAATTGCACCATGCAACTTGGGCATTCTGAGTAGCTTATAAGACACCTATACAAACCACACCTTTTAATCTAGTTTATGGAAAAAACCCAATCTTGCCAACTGGTTTATGAATTCCCACTCTTTGAGTAGATGAGAATATGAATGGAAAGGACATGAGTTGTCTAACCAATTGGACCAAATCGAGAAATTTCATGAAACTAGATTACAAGTTGTAGCATGCATTAATGCTACTAAGAGAAGACAAAAAGCCTACTATGATGCCCACATCAAAGATAAGGTATGAGAATCAACAATCTAGTATTAGTTTACACTCTGAAACAATATGCAAAGAAACTACAACAAACAGGATATGGCCCTTTGATTATAAATCGAATTTCCTCTAGTGGAGCTAACAACTTAGCTACATTGGATGAAGATATATTACCAAACTATATAAGGGGTTGTAGGGTGAAGAAATACATAGAATCCATCACTGAACAAATCCTTTACAAGAACCTTGAGAGCTCAAAACAAAAAAAAAGAAGAGGAGAGGATAAGAGAAGAAGAGAGACTACAAGTCAGAAACAATGGGGCAGAGTGTGATGAGAGATACATACAAGGTGAAGAACCCATTTCCATGGCAAATTATCATGCCATAAACATTCAAACCTTGAGTTACCAAGCAAAACAACCTTATTTAAACCTAAAGACCAAAAAGGACAAGTATCACTTGGTAGATACTTTGATTGATACAAGTGCATGCCTAAGCAGTGTTCATGCTTCTTTAGTTGAAAAATTATAGATACCGCTCACTCCTACAAATGCGTATATGATTGGAATTGGAAATAACCATATCAAATTCTTAGGGGAGGTAACTTTATCCTTACACTCAGGAAAAAATGTGATGCAACAAAGGCTTTTGGTCTGCAAAGACTCTACTACTAGAAGAACTAGTTTTAGGAAAAGATTGAATGTACGAATCCAAAGTTACCTTAATTCTTGCTCAAGGATATATATCCGCCAAAGTAGGACATAACGAATTTTTTAGCCTCCTAGATGGGAAACCTCCCAAGACAACAACTAAAATGGAAAACCATAATGTGTGCAACACAAGTGTGAATAATGTAGAACTCTGACCTCTCAACCTCATGAATATATTCTTTAGTCTACCTCATGTATCAATCAAAACCCTTGTTCTACCATGGGGGAACAACCCAACCCTCCTTCTCTAGAGAAAATTTCAGAGAGTCATAGTAAGGTCATTAATTATCGAGAGGAATGTAGAGGGCCTTCAATAAACCTCGCATCAAGAAGGACTAGACAACAGTCACACAAAGGATTCCAATAGATATGGATCCCAAAAATCAACTTCACAAGTACCATTGCACACAAGAGCAACTACAATTGAGAAACCCTAACCGATGGAAGTCTTTCAAAGCAAAAAGCACACAACAAATCAACTAAAAAATAATTCAGGTGTGGCTAGCAAAACAACTCATTGAAGCTCAAAGACAACACAAGCAAATTTGGATCCCGAAGAAGACATTAGAGAAATCCAAGGAAGAAATCAACTTTCAAACAAAGATTACTTCAGGATCTCAAGAGAATCATGGAGAGCCAAGGCCAAAGAAACTAATGAAGCCATTTAATCAATGCAGATACATCTGGTAGGTCAAAAAAAGGAAGTAACATCACAAACATTCCAACCAACATTGAAGAAAGATAGAAAGAGAGCTACAAAAACACATCAAATATAGAGACCAAAGAAAGCTCAAGCAAAACAACATCTGGAGAAGCAATTCCATTATTGTACTCATGCTGAGTTGAATGGACTTAGAGTATGCACAAATGGGCCGCAATATAAGGTCTCACATTCGGCACAAAACTTCTTCAAACTGTTTAGTGGTGCACATTTCTGTCAAAGGAAATAGGTCTTCACCTGTACTCTAGTAGTATAGAACTACCACTAACCACAATTAACCATTTGCTTTGGCTATCAATAACCTAATTGTGAATTTTCTTAGCTAAGAAAATAAAAAACAAAAAAAAAATATATATCTTTAGGTATTAGTAATGACAAGGCATGGAATTAACTTAGGTGAGAGTGGACTCATCAAAGGAAGGAATGTGAAGGCATGAGTGCTGGAGTTTGATGTCTGCAAAAGCAGACGAACAACACAAGGACAAAGAAGAAGCTTGGAGCACAACACACAATACTGAATGTATGACAACTAGAATGTACAAAGATAAGTAACCCGTTAGGGCAATAGACATATATACAAGCTGAGGGAAAAAAACCTCCTAAAGAGGGAAAAAAGTGCCCCGGTGGTCCTAGTGTCTTCACACACATCACTACCTAAATATATCTACAAATCCCCCCTAGGAGTGATGTGCTGAACAAGGAGCCAACACTCATATATAAGGAAGTGCCAAGCTATGTGGAATCAATCCACAAAAGGAAGTAAGCCCAAAGCTTTGCGAAAAGCTTCAAAGTTCTCCCTAGGTAGAGCCTTCGTGAAAAGATCTACAATGTTCTTCTGTGTGGGCACATATGCCAATCTGATCTCTCCAGCAGAGAACCTCTCCCTGACATAATGATAATGCACCTTAATGTGCTTAGTGTGAGCATGGAACATAGGGTTTCTTGCAATTGCCAATGCGATCTGACTGTTAGTGAAGATGGTGGTCTCAAAAGACTGACCAACACCCAAATCAGGCATAAGGCGTCTAAGCCACACACACTCAATAGTCACTATGAAAGCTACCCTATACTCAGCCTCACAACTAGAAGTGGCCACAGTAGGCTGCTTCTTGCTCAACCAAGATATACATGAGCTACCAAGCATGAAGCAAAATCCTTTAGTGGACACACGAGTGTCAGAGAAACCAACCCAATCAGAGTCAGAAAAAGCATGTAAATTTGGCAGTAGTGATCCCCCCTTGGGATAAAACAATACAAGTAGCTAGTTACCACTCAAGTAGCAAAACATGCACTTAACCGCCTGCCAATGCTTCACACCTGGGCAATGCATAAACCTGCTCATCTGTGAGATAGCAAACTGAATATATGGCCGAGTAATGCAAAAGTAAATCAAGCATTCCAGTAGCGTGCTGATAGAGGACAACATCAAATGCATCTCCAACATCATGAAGAATCAATCGTAAACATGTCTCCATAGGAGTGGAAATAGGTTTGCAGTCTTCAAGGCCAAAATGTTGCATTATTGTGTCAATATATTTCATTTGACACAAAGCGATTCTACCATCAACTCACATAAATTGAATGCCCAAATAATGATGCAAATGCCCCAAATCAGTCATCTCAAATGAGGCATGCAAATCAGCCTCATAATCAGCATAATGCTTCTCATGAGGACTAGTGAGTAACATGTCATTGACATACAGAACAATGATAAGAAGCACATCATTCACATGCTTAGCATATAAGGTGCTCTCAGTTGGATTGTTCTCAAAACCATGTGCAATGAGGTAGACATGAATCTTCTCATACCAAGCATGTGGTGTTTGCTTCAAACGATATAATGCCTTCTTTAATTTGCACGCTTGGTTTTCATGCCCTTTATGCACAAAGCCACGGGGCTGAAAAACATACACTTCTTCATGCAAGTCACCATTCACAACTGAACTTTTAATGTCCAACTAATTTACATTCCAACCATGATGAGGTGCAAGTGCACAGATGCTATGACCAATAGTCATTCGGAAAGTAGGCACAAAGGTCTCATCAAAATCAATGCCTCTTTCCTGAGCATAACCCTTTGCAACAAGCCTAGCCTTATACCTGTCCACAGTTCCATCAGGCTTACGCTTCAGCTTGTATACCCACTTAGTGCCAATGGCCTTCTTGCCAGGAGGCAAGTCACATAAAGAACATGTACCATTTTTCATAACAACATCATATTCTGATTGCATAACAACCATCCAATTTTTAGACATTTGTGCTTCATCAAACAAAACACGCTTATTCTCATCATAGAGGCTAGTGTTGGAAATGAGGTAGGCCCATAGCTCATATAATAGGTGCATGGTTCCATAGGTCCAGGATATACAACATAGAATCTAGCAATCTTCAATATTGACAAAACACGAACATACCACAACTTAATCATACAGATGATGAGACAAAGATAGAGAAAGAATAGACGACATGTGTAAGGTGTTACGTAAGCCATCGCTTACTCATAGTATCATATATACCAATGTTCAATGTACAATGTGGGAGCAAAACTCTCAACCACTCTATGTGATGAGAAATAGATGAATGAGTCAATGTACAAATGTAGCAAACATATTCAGATGTATGGGCATAAATCTGAATATACATGAGATGTGTGACCTTATAGGTTATAGAAGAGTGAATATGCGTGACTGAAAGAGGAAGGATCAGTGTGAAACTGATAATCAACAAACCCTCATCTAAGCTTAGACTATGGAAGACCCTAAGTTAGATACGTGTGTGAAAACATCACATACTTAAAAAGTAGCAAAGAATGCTAACAAGTTTGCTGCCGGAAATCCTCAAACTCATGTGAACACACCTTCTCAAACACCTCATCCAAATATGCATAAAGTATATACGTACTGATTCTCTTGTACCTATGCCAAATAGGACTCCTCTTGATATGGATGCTACTGCCTCCATAAACTCCAAGTAGTACCTGTGTGCATAAAGAGAATATGTACCTGAATACTTAACATAAGATGTAAATCTTATGTTAACCACCATCCAATGTCTTTGAAGTAGCCCGAAATCTTCATGTAGAAGACAATCTTCAAATACACCATGTAGATGGCCGATCCTCACCATCAAGCTACTAGTGACCAAGACTTCTTTCCATGAACAAGAGATAACATCCTCTTCATGAGCAAGAGTGTGAGCACACTCTACATCTTCTCCAAGAAGAACTCATAGAAGAACTTCATAGCCGCTCCTCAACATGCTTCAAGTGAGCACCATGGCTTCCCCATTTGCTAGAAGAAACGCCACCTCTATTGAGGTCCAAGCTTTCCAAAGCTTGTGTTGAATAATAGGGGAAGGATATTTTATCAATGAGCCATGCTCTTGTTTATATAGTTTTAGATTAGCCTCCAAAAGCTCCTTCAAAAGCATAAATCTTTACGATCGCAATCGTAATTGTAAAAAGCTATTGATCGTAATCGGGAGAAAACGCCGTACACTATCGTATTCAAAAATCTCGTTCGTCGACTTTTGAAAAGCACAAATTTAAAAACCTTCGCGTTGTGCCCATTGCTGAGCCTGGGATTTGAACAATGGTGGCTTGGATGGGAGGCCAATATCGTAGCCACTGTGCCAACCCGATTTGTTGTTAGAGGGACTAGTAAAACAAGCTACTCATGCTGTAATATCTAGACAAAATGGACCAATAGGAACATTGTTTTCCAAAAATCCCCCCTGCAATGTCATATTGGTACAATCTGGACTGGATCTGCAGACTTCATAAGCTGCAAACTAACACAAGGTTCAAGCTTGTACTCCAGCACTTCAGAACAGACCTTCAAACTTTTCTTAAAAAGTCTTCTTCAAAACTGAATTTGACTTTCCTTCAAACTTCAAAAACCTAAACTTTCTGAATACGAACCATAATACTTGAGAAAATATTCAAACTAGATATCCAATAGTGTACACATCAAGCAATCATTGCTTGACAACAAATGTAGCAAGTACTGACTCTAAACGTGCTATCTCTTGTTTTCATAAACTTGAAAACAAACACTAGGATCCACATATTTGCATTTACCTTCCAAAAAGATTTCTCAACGTACTTATGCTGTGTCATGTAAGTACACTAACTGACAACTCACAACTTAGTGTATTATGAACACTACTGGTTCATCTATGAGTGTACTTGAGTCAAGTCAACTCAACTCAATTCAACTGAAATCAATAGAAAACAATTGAAATCAACTGAAATCAACTCATGAGTATTATGATGTCATTATGTCTTCATCCTTCTTCTACCTGTAAGTCTTTCACACCTCTTTCCTTCAGAATCTGGTATAAACATATATGTGCGCACTTCTCAAACATACCTCTCTGAAATATCAAGCTTCTCTTCAATAGAATTCTGGAACCTTCTCCTGAACAGGAACACCTAACAGGAACTTTCTGTAGACATTCTCCTTCTTCCTTCTTCTTTCAAAGCTGGAACAATAAGAGAACCTGAAAAAGCAAATATAGGAATACCTGTAGGTATGAATCTGTATTCTTTAAGATATGGCTGGAAATAAGTCTTCATGTTTCATCACCCCCCTAGATGACTTAACACTAGTATCCCGTATTCTTCAAATTATATTAGACTTTATGAAATCTTGGACGTCCTTCTTCATAAATCTGCTCTTCAGTAATCAATACCTGTATCTGAAACAAAATATCTGAACCCTTTTTATTAGCATTGTGCACATGCCAATAGCTTTCCCTGTCATTCTTCAGCTTCCCAAAATCTAGAATAAGGTTAGCTGAAAAAACCTTGCTGAAAGCATTTTAGGATTCATAACCTTCTGAAACATAACAAGTATCTTCTTCTATCTCTCTGCAATACAAATCTGATAGAACTTGAATCTATGACTTACTTCCTTCAATGTTAAAGAACCTTACACAATCAAAGGATAGACATCTGACTCATAAATACTCAAGATCTCTCATGATCATTCAAGATCATACAAGATCAATGATCTCTCCTGTGTAGAATCTGCTTTCATCAAACCTTCATGACTGAATGTTTTGATTTGTTACCTGAATTTCTCCAAGTGTCCATGCTTCTTCAAACAAATCCTTTCCAAGAATCTGCAACTCCTACTTGAAATATAAGTGGACAAACTTCTCACCTTGAGAACTCCAAAAGCTGCAAGTTGATACTTCATCTTTTCATATTCTACCCGGGTGAAATGTGATAGTCCCTGCTTGATTTTCTTTTGGCTAACTCCACTTCTCAATCAAGTGATAGGATATAACGGAACACCTTTTTCAATACAAACATGTATCCAAAAATCTAGATAATCATAGAAAGTAGATTCTTCAAATGACTCATACATCAAAAAACTGAATTATCTGAAGTTTTATGAAAATATTGAATATGAGGCAACCTTTTCCAAACATAAAACCTCAACCCAAGTCTTCAACATCTGCTACAAAACTCTTTTACCTTAAGAGTTAGAAAAAGAAGAAATATACTTCTCTGCAACTTTTCATGTACCAAGTAGCTCTGTATTGACACTCCAAGAATTCTTTGAGGGAACATATAAGCTGCCTGCTCAAAAAGCTTCAACTAAAACATAACTCATACACATATGAGTCAAAACATATATCTGCTGTTTTTGTTTCCTCTCAATGCAATTTTTTGTCAAATCTACTAAATCATGACAAAGTGTAATGCAAAACAAGAAACTGCTTTTTCTTTAACAGAAGATGTTTTCGTAGACTTGTCTTTGGATGTAGAGGATAAAATAGGAAAAATATATGGAAAGTATATGAGAAAAGGAAGCCTTACTTTTCTTTTGGAAATGCTGGACTTTCTTTTTCTGCATCTTTCTTCCACCTGATGATGATGTCAACATTTTCAAACTTCTCTTCCATACCTATTGTTCTCTTTATCTTGAAGTAGCAAGCACTCTTGATTTCTTCAAATGAACTTTTTTCTCTTCCTCTATTGCCAAGAGTAAGAGGCAAAACAAACATGATTAATACATGGAAGTGAATATAGAATCATGTTTTATCATCTCCTCATATCTCTAAATCAAAATTCTGCTTCAAATGTCTGAAACGACTAAATTCACCAATCTTTTGTCTGAATGATGAATTACCCTTCTAGAGGTACCTCTCTAGATACCTAGATTACATTCTGTACCTGGATATCCAACCAATTTACAACAGAAAATTGGCTGAAAACAAAACTCATCCCATCTCCAAAATTATCTTCTTAGATAAGCTCTCTCGCCATGAAAGAGATCTCTCAAAACTCTCTAGAAAAACCTCTAGATACCTGTTTTGATGTAGCCTTTAACTTTCAAACAATGAAAGTGTATAAAATCATTCCTTGAATCCTTTAAATGTCTTCATAACTGCTCTTCTAAGATATGACCTGCAAATGATAATCTGATAGTAGAAACTGATACCTGTGATTTGATGTTGATCTGATTCCTTCATCTTCTCTAAACCATTGTTCTTCCTTGATTTTCTCTTCATCAAGTCTTGGTCTTCAAACAATACTTTTGTAAAGTATTTGCATATGCTTCCAAAAATATTTGACTGCTAACAGATCATCAACTTCATACTCTCCACTGATGAATACACATGTAACTAAATCGTCTGATTCTCAAATCTCTACTCATCTAGATTAAGTGTGTATGTCAAATGTCAAATGTTAGAAGATGCTCTTAAATTTAATATTGTAAAACTGGAAGTCTGGGAACCTGGGAATCTGAATGAGCCCTAATGCATTGATGCCAAAGTCCTAAAGCTTTGAAACCAAAACGTTAGAGCTCTGATACCAAAATGTTGGAAATGAGGGAGGCCCATAGCTCATATCACAGGTCCATGGTTCCATAGGTCCAGGATATACAGCATAGAATCTAGCAATCTTCAATATTGACAAAACATGAACATACCACAACTTAATCATACAGATGATGAGACAAAGATAGAGCAAGAATAGACAACATGTGTAAGGTGTTACGTAAGCCATCGCTTACTCATAGTATCATATATACCAATGTTCAATGTACAATGTGGGAGCAAAACTCTAAACCACTCTATGTAGTGAGAAATAGATGATTGAGTGAATGTACAAATGTAACAAACATATTCAGATGTATGGGTAGAAATCTGAATATACATGAGATGTGTGACCTTATAGGTTATAGAAGAGTGAATATGAGTGACTGAAAGAGGAAGGATCAGTGTGAAACTGATAATCAACAAACCCTCATCTAAGCTTAGGCTATGGAAGACCCTAAGTTAGATACGTATGTGAAAAGATCACATACTTAAAAAGTAGCAAAGAATGCTAACAAGTTTGCTGCCGGAAATCCTCAAAGTCATGTGAACACACCTCAAACACCTCATCCGAATATGCATAAAGCATATACGTACTGATTCTCTTGTACCTATGCCAAATAGGACTCCTCCTGATATGGATGCTACTGCCTCCATAAACTCCAAGTAGTACCTGTGTGCATAAAGAGAATATGTACCTGAATACTTAACATAAGATGTAAATCTTATGTTTACCACCATCCAATGTCTTTGAAGTAGCCCGAAATCTTCATGTAGAAGACAATCTTCAAATACACCATGTAGATGGCCGATCCTCACCATCAAGCTGCTAGTGACCAAGTCTTCTTTCCATGAACAAGAGATAACATCCTCTTCATGAGCAAGAGTGTGAGCACACTCTACATCTTCTCCAAGAAGAACTTCAAGAAGAACTTCATAGTCGCTCCTCAACATGCTTGAAGTGAGCACCATGGCTGCCCCATGTGCTAGAAGTAACACCACCTCTATTGAGGACCAAGCTTTCCAAAGCTTGTGTTGAATAATAGGTGAAGGATATTTTATCAATGATCCATGCTCTTGTTTATATGGTTTTAGATTAGCCTCCAAAAGCTCCTTCAAAATCATAAATCTTTAGGATCGCAATCGTAATCGTAAAAAGCTATTGATCATAATCGAGAGAAAACGCCGTACACCGTCGTATTCAAAAATCTCGTTCGTCGACTTTTGAAAAGCACAAATTTAAAAACCTTTGCACTGTGCCCGCTGCTGAGCCTGGAATTTTAACCATGGTCGCTTGGATGGGAGGCCAATATCGTAGCCAGTGCGCCAACTCGATTTGTTGTTAGAGGGACTAGTAAAACAAGCTACTCATGCTGTAATATCTTGACAAAATGGACCAATAGGAACATTGTTTTCCAACAATCCCCCCTGAAATGTCATATTGGTACAATCTGGACTGGATCTATAGACTTCATAAGCTGCAAACTATCACAAGGTTCAAGCTTGTACTCCAGCACTTCAGAACTGACCTTCAAACTTTTCTTAAAAAGTCTTCTTCAAAACTGAATTTGACTTTCCTTCAAACTTCAGAAACCTGAACTTTGTGAATATGAACCATAATACTTGAGAAAATATGCAAACTAGATATCCAATAGTGTACACATCAAGCAATCACTGCTTGACAACAAATGTAGCAAGTACTGACTCTGAATCTGCTATCTCCTGTTTTCATAAACTTGAAAACAAACACTAGGATCCACATATTTGCATTTACCTTCCAAAAAGATTTCTCAACGTACTTATGTTCTGTCATGTAAATACACTAACTGACAACTCACAACTTAATGTAATATGAACAGTGCTGGTTTATCTATAACTGTACTCGAGTCAAGTCAAGTCAACTCAATTTAACTGAAATCAATAGAAAACAATTGAAATCAACTGAAATCAACTCATGAGTCTTATGATGTCATCATGTCTTCATCCTTCTTCTATCTATAAGTCTTTCATATCTCTTTCCTTGAGAATCTGGTATAAACATATATGTGCACAGTTCTCAAACATACCTGTCTGTAATATCAAGCTTCTCTTCAATAGAATTCTGGAACCTTCTCCTGAACAGGAACACCTAACAGGAACTTTCTCTAGACATTCTCCTTCTTCCTTCTTCTTTCAAAGCTGGACCATAAAGAGAACCTGAAAAAGGAAATATAGGAATACCTGTCGGTATGACTCCGTATTCTTTTACATATGGCTGAAAATAAGTCTTCATGTTTCATCACCCCCCTGGATGACTTAACACTAGTATCCGGTATTCTTCAAATTATATCAGACTTTATGAAATCTTGGACGTCCTTCTTCATAAATCTCATCTTTAGTAATCAATACGTGTATATGAAACAAAATATCTGAACCCTTTTTATTAGCATTGTGCACATGCCAATAGCTTTCTCTGTCATTCTTCAGCTTCCCAAAATGTAGAATAAGGCTAGCTGAAAAAACCTTGCTGAAAGCATTTTTGGATTCATAACCTTCTGCAACATAACAAGTATCATAGAACTTGAATCTATGACTTACTTCCTTCAATGTTAAAGAACCTTACACAATAAAAGGATAGACAATTGACTCATAAATACTCAAGATCTCTTATGATCATTCAAGATCATTTAAGATCATACAAGATCAATGATCTCTCCTGTGTAGAATCTGCTTTCATCAAACCTTCATGATTGAATGTTTTGATTTGTTACCTGAATGTCTCCAAGTGTCCATGCTTCTTCAAACAAATCCTTTCCAAGAATCTGCAACTCCTACTTGAAATATAAGTGGACAAACTTCTCACCTTGAGAACTCCAAAAGCTGCAAGTTGATACTTCATCTTTTTATATTCTACCCAAGTGAAATGTGATAGTCCCTGCTTGATTTTCTTTTGGCTAACTCCACTTCTCAATCAAGTGATAGGATATGATGGAACACCTTTTTGAATACAAACATGTATCCAAAAATCTAGACAATCATAGAAAGTAGATTCTTCAAATGACTCGTACATCAAAAAACTGAATTGTCTGAAGTTTTATGAAAATACTGAATATGAGGTAACCTTTTCCAAACATAAAACCTCAACCCGTCTTCAACATCTGCTACAAAACTCTTTTACCTTAAGAGTTAGAAAAAGAAGAAATATACTTCACTGCAACTTTTCATATACCAAGTAGCTCTATATTGACACTCCAAGAATTCTTTGAGGGAACATATAAGCTGCCTGCTCAAAAAGCTTCAACTAAAACATAACTCATACACATATGAGTCAAAACATATATCTGCTGTTTTTGTTTCCTCTCAATGCAATTCTTTGTCAAATTTACTAAATCATGAAAAAGTGTAATGCAAAACAAGAAACTGCTTTTTCTTTAACAGAAGATGTTTTCATAGACTTAACTATGGATGTAGAGGATAAAATAGGAAAAGTATATGGAAAGTATATGAGAAAAGGAAGCCTTACTTTTCTTTTGGAAATGACAGACTTTCTTTTTCTGCAGCTTTCTTCCACCTGATGATGATGTCAACATTTTCAAACTTCTCTTCCATACCTTTTGTTCTCTTTATCTTGAAGTAGCAAGCACTCTTGATTTCTTCAGAGGAACTTTTTTCTCTTCCTCTATTGCCAAGAGTAAGAGACAAAACAAACATGGTTAATAAATGGAAGTGAATATAGAATCATGTTTTATTATCTCCTCATATCTATGAATCAAAATTGTGCTTCAAATGTCTGAAACGACTAAATTCACAAATCTTTTGTCTAAATGATGAATTACCCTTCTAGAGTTACCTCTCTAGATACCTAGATTACATTCTGTACCTGGATATCCAACCAATTTACAACAAAAAATTGGCTGAAAACAAAACTTATCCCATCTCCAAATTTGTCTTCTTGGCTCTCTCGCTATGAAAGAGATCTCTCAAAACTCTCTAGAAAAACCTCTAGATACCTGTTTTGATGTAGCCTTTAACTTTCAAACAATGAAAGTGTATAAAATCATTCCTTGAATCCTTCAAATCTCTTCATAACTACTCTTCTAAGATATGACCTGCAAATGATAATCTGATAGTAGAAACTGATACCTGTGATTTGATGTTGATCTGATTCCTTTATCTTCTCTGAACCGTTGTTCTTCCTTGATTTTCTCTTCATCAAGTCTTGGTCTTCAAACAATACTGTTGTAAATTATTTGCATACTCTTCCAAAAATATTCGACTGCTAATAGATCATCAACTTCATACTCTCCACTGATGAATACACATGTAACTGAATTGTCTGATTCTCAAATCTCTACTCATCCAGATCAAGTGTGTATGTCAAATGTCACATGTTAGAAGATGCCCTGAAATCTAATATTGTAAAACTGGAAGTCTGGGAACCTGGGAATCTGATTGAGCCCTAATGCATTGATGCCAAAGTCCTAAAGCTTTGAAACCAAAACCTTAGAGCTCTGGTACCAAAATGTTGGAAATGACGTAGGCCCATAGCTCATATGATAGGTCCATGGTTCCATAGGTCCAGGATATACAACATAGAATCTAGCAATCTTCAATATTGACAAAACATGAACATACCACAACTTAATCATACAGATGATGAGACAAAGATAGAGAAAGAATAGACGACATGTGTAAGGTGTTACGTAAGCCATCGCTTACTCATAGTATCATATATACCAATGTTCAATGTACAATGTGGGAGCAAAACTCTCAACCACTCTATGTGATGAGAAATAGATGAATGAGTGAATGTACAAATGTAACAAACATATTCAGTTGTATGGGCAGAAATCTGAATATACACGAGATGTGTGACCTTATAGATTATACAAGAGTGAATATGAGTGACTGAAAGAGGAAGGATCAGTGTGAAACTGATAATCAACAAACCCTCATCTAACCTTAGGCAATGGAAGACCCTAAGTCAGATACGTGTGTGAAAAGATCACATACTTAAAAAGTAGCAAAGAATGCTAACAAGTTTGCTGCCAAAAATCCTCAAAACATGTGAACACACCTTCTCAAACACCTCATCCAAATATGCATCAAGCATATACGTACTGATTCTCTTGTTCCTATGCCGAAAAGGACTCCTCCTGATATGGATGCGACTACCTCCATAAACTCCAAGTAGTACCTGTGTGCATAAAGAGAATATGTACCTGAATACTTAACATAAGATGTAAATCTTATGTTAACCACCATCCAATGTCTTTGAAATAGCCTGAAATCTTCATGTAGAAAACAATCTTCAAATACACCATGTAGATGGCCGATCCTCACCATCAAGCTGCTAGTGACCAAGTCTTCTTTCCATGCACAAGAGATAACATTTTCTTCATGAGCAAGAGTGTGAGAACACTCTACATCTTCTCCAAGAAGAAATCCATGAAGAACTTCATAGCCGCTCCTCAACATGCTTCAAGTTAGCAGCATGGCTGCCCCACGTGCTAGAAGAAACACCACCTCTATTGAGGTCCAAGCTTTCCAAAGCTTGTGTTGAATAATACGTGAAGGATATTTTATCAATGAGCCATGATCTTGTTTATATAGTTTTAGATTAGCCTCCAAAAGCTCCTTCAAAAGCATAAATCTTTACGATCACAATCGTAATCGTAAAAAGCTATTGATTGTAATCAGGAGAAAACGCCGTACACCGTCGTATTGAAAAATCTCCTTCATCGACTTTTGAAAAGCACAAATTTAAAAACCTTCGCACTGTGCCCGCTGTTGAGCCTGGGATTTGAACCATGGTCGCTTGGATGGGAGGCCAATATCGTTGCCACTGCGCCAACCCGATTTGTTGTTAGAGGGACTAGTAAAACAAGCTACTTATGCTGTAATCTCTTGAGAAAATGGACCAATAGGAACATTGTTTTCTAACAATCCCCCCTGCAATGTCATATTGGTACAATCTGGACTGGATCTGCAGACTTCATAAGCTGCAAACTATCACAAGGTTCAAGCTTGTACTCCAGCACTTCAGAACTGACCTTCAAACTTTTCTTAAAAAGTCTTCTTCAAAACTGAATTTGACTTTCCTTCAAACTTAAAAAACGTGACCTTTCTGAGTATGAGCCATAATACTTGAGAAAATATGCAAACTAGATATCCAATAGTGTACACATCAAGCAATCACTGCTTGACAACAAATGTAGCAAGTACTGACTCTGAACCTACTATCTCCTGTTTTCATAAACTTGAAAACAAACACTAGGATCCATATATTTGCATTTACCTTCCAAAAAGATTTCTCAACGTACTTATGCTGTGTCATGTAAATACACTTACTAACAACTCACAACTTAGTGTATTATGAACACTGATGGTTCATCTATGATTGTACTCGAGTCAAGTCAACTCAACTCAATTCAATTGAAAGCAATTGAAAACAATTGAAATTAATTGAAATCAACTCATGAGTCTTATGATGTCATCATGTCTTCATCCTTCTTCTATTTGTAAGTCTTTGATACCTCTTTCCTTCAGAATCTGGTATAAACATATATGTGCACACTTCTCAAACATACCTCTCTGAGACATTAAGCTTCTCTTCAATAGAATTCTGGAACCTTCTCCTGAACAGGAACACCTAACAGGAACTTTCCCTAGACATTCTCCTTCTTCCTTCTTCTTTCAAAGCCGGAACATAAAGAGAACCTGAAAAAGGAAATATAGGAATACCTGAAATAGGAATACTTGTAGGTATGACTCTGTATTCTTTTACATATGGCTGAAAATAAGTCTTCATGTTTCATCACCCCCCTGGATGACTTAACACTAGTATCCGGTATTCTTCAAATTATATCAATCTTTATGAAATCTTGGACGTCCTTCTTCATAAATGTGATCTTCAATAATCAATACCTGTATCTGAAACAAAATATATGAACCCTTTTTATTAGCATTGTGCACATGCCAATAGCTTTCCCTGTCATCCTTCAGCTTCCCAAAATCTAGAATAAGGTTAGCTGAAAAAACCTTGCTGAAAGCATTTTAGGATTCATAACCTTCTGCAACATAACAAGTATCTTCTTCTATCTCTCTGCAACACAAATCTGATAGAACCTGAATCTATGACTTACTTCCTTCAATGTTAAAGAACCTTACACAATCAAAGGATAGACAACTGACTCATAAATACTCAAGATCTCTCATGATCATTCAAGATCAGTTAAGATCATACAAGATCAATGATCTCTCCTGTGTAGAATCTGCTTTCATCAAACCTTCATGACTGAATGTTTTGATTTGTTACCTGAATGTCTCCAAATGTCCATGCTTCTTCAAACAAATCCTTTCCAAGAATCTGCAACTCCTACTTGAAATATAAGTGGACAAACTTCTCACCTTGAGAACTCCAAAAGCTGCAAGTTGATACTTCATCTTTTCATATTCTACCCGGGTGAAATGTGATAGTACCTGCTTGATTTTCTTTTGGCTAACTCCACTTCTCAATCAAGTGATAGGATATGATGGAACACCTTTTTGAATACAAATATGTATCCAAAAATCTAGACAATCATAGAAAGTAGATTCTTCAAATGACTCGTACATCAAAAAACTAAATTGTCTGAAGTTTTATGAAAATACTGAATATGAGGTAACCTTTTCCAAACATAAAACCTCAACCCAAGTGTTCAACATCTGCTACAAAACTCTTTTACCTTAAGAGTTAGAAAAAGAAGAAATATACTTCACTGCAACTTTTCATATACCAAGTAGCTCTATATTGACACTCCAAGAATTCTTTGAGGGAACATATAAGCTGCCTGCTCAAAAAGCTTCAACTAAAACATAACTCATACACATATGAGTCAAAACATATATCTGCTATTTTTGTTTCCTCTCAATGCAATTCTTTGTCAAATCTACTAAATCATGACCAAGTGTAATGCAAAACAAGAAACTCCTTTTTCTTTAACAGAAGACGTTGTCATAGACTTTTCTTTGGATGTAGAGGATAAAATAGGAAAAGTATATGGAAAGTATATGAGAAAAGGAAGCCTTACTTTTCTTTCGGAAATGATGGAATTTCTTTTTCTACATCTTTCTTCCACCTGATGATAATGTCAACATTTTCAAACTTCTCTTCCATACCTTTTGTTCTCTTTATCTTGAAGTAGCAAGCACTCTTGATTTCTTCAAAGGAACTTTTTTCTCTTCCTCTATTGCCAAGAGTAAGAGACAAAACAAACATGGTTAATAAATGGAAGTGAATATAGAATCATGTTTTATTATCTCCTCATATCTCTGAATCAAAATTCTTCTTCAAATGTCTGAAACGACTAAATTCACCAATCTTTTGTCTAAATGATGAATTACCCTTCTAGAGTTACCTCTCTAGATACCTAGATAACATTCTGTACCTGGATATCCAACCAATTTACAACAAAAAATTGGCTGAAAACAAAACTTATCCCATCTCCAAATTTGTCTTCTTAGATAAGCTATCTCACCATGAAAGAGATCTCTCAAAACTCCCTAGAAAAACCTCTAGATACCTGTTTTGATGTAGCCTTTAACTTTCAAACAATGAAAGTGTATAAAATCATTCCTTGAATCCTTTAAATCTCTTCATAACTACTCTTCTAAGGTATGACCTGCAAATGATAATCTGATATTAGAAACTGATACCTATGGTTTGATGTTGATCTGATTCCTTCATCTTCTCTAAACCATTGTTCTTCCTTGATTTTCTCTTCATCAAGTCTTGGTCTTCAAACAATACTTTTGTAAAGTATTTGCATACTCTTCCAAAAATATTCGACTGCTAACAGATCATCAACTTCATGCTCTACTGATGAATACACATGTTACTGAATTGTCTAATTCTCAAATCTCTACTCATCTAGATTAAGTGTGTATGTCAAATGTCAAATGTTAGAAGATGCCCTGAAATCTAATATTGTAAAACTGGAAGTCTGGGAACCTAGGAATCTGAATGAGCCCTAATGCATTGATGCCAAAGTCCTAAAGCTTTGAAACCAAAACCTTAGAGCTCTAGTACCAAAATGTTGGAAATGAGGTAGGCCCATAGCTCATATGATAGGTCCATGGTTCTATAGGTCCAGGATATACAACATAGAATCTAGCAATCTTCAATATTGACAAAACATGAACATACCACAACTTAATCATACAGATGATGAGACAACGATAGAGAAAGAATAGACGACATGTGTAAGGTGTTACGTAAGCCATCGCTTACTCATAGTATCATATATACCAATGTTCAATGTACAATGTGGGAGCAAAACTCTCACCACTCTATGTGATGAGAAATAGATGAATGAGTAAATGCAGAAGTGTAACAAACTCAGATGTATGGGTAGAAATCTGAATATACACGAGATGTGTGACCTTATACGTTATACAAGAGTGAATATGAGTGACTGAAAGAGGAAGGATGAGTGTGAAACTGATAATCAACAAACCCTTATCTAACCTTAGGCTATGGAAGACCCTAAGCTAGATACGTGTGTGAGAAGTTCACATACTTAAAAAGTAGAAAAGAATGCTAACAAGTTTGCTGCCAAAAATCCTCAAACTCATGTGAACACACCTTCTCAAACACATCATCCAAATATGCATAAAGCATATACGTACTGAGTCTCTTGTACCTATGCCGAATAGGACTCCTCCTGATATGGATGCTACTACCTCCATAAAATCCAAGTAGTACCTATGTGCATAAAGAGAATATGTAGCTAAATACTTAACATAAGATGTAAATCTTATGTTAACCACCATCCAATGTCTTTGAAGGAGCCCGAAATCTTCATGTAGAAAACAATCTTTAAATACACCATGTAGATGGCTGATCCTCACCATCAAGCTGCTAGTGACCAAGTCTTCTTTCCATGAACAAGAGATAACATCCTCTTCATGAGCAAGAGTGTGAGAACACTCTACATCTTCTCCAAGAAGAAATCCAAGAAGAACTTCATATCCGCTCATCAACATGCTTCAAGTTAGCACCATGGCTACCCCATGTGCTAGAAGAAACAACACCTCTATTGAGGTACAAGCTTTCCAAAGCTTGTGTTGAATAATAGGTGAAGGATATTTTATCAATGAGCCATGCTCTTGTTTATATAGTTTTAGATTAGCCTCCAAAAGCTCCTTCAAAAGCATAAATCTTTGCGATCGCAATCGTAATCCTAAAAAGCTATTGATTGTAATCGGGAGAAAACGCCGTACACCGTCGTATTAAAAAATCTCGTTCATCGACTTTCGAAAAGCACAAATTTAAAAACCTTCGCGCTGTGCCCGCTGCTGAGCCTGGGATTTGAACCATGGTCGCTTGGATGGGAGGCCAATATCATAGCCACTGCGCCAACCCGATTTATGGTTAGTGGGACTAGTAAAACACACTACGAATGTTGTAATCTCTGGACAAAATGGACCAATAGGAACATTGTTTTCCAACAATCCCCCCTGCAATGTCATATTGGTACAATCTGGACTGGATCTGCAGACTTCATAAGCTGCAAACTATCACAAGGTTCAAGCTTGTACTCCAGCACTTCAGAACTGACCTTCAAACTTTTCTTAAAAAGTTGAAATGTGATAGTCCCTGCTTGATTTTCTTTTGGCTAATTCCACTTCTCAATCAAGTGATAGGATATGATGGAACACCTTTTTGAATACAAACATGTATGCAAAAATCTAGACAATCATAGAAAGTAGATTCTTCAAATGACTCGTACATCAAAAAACTGAATTGTTTGAAGTTTTATGAAAATACTAAATACGAGGTAACCTTTTCCAAACATAAAACCTCAACCCAAGTCTTCAACATCTCCTACAAAACTCTTTTACCTTAAGAGTTAGAAAAAGAAGAAATATACTTCTCTGCAACTTGTCATATACCAAGTAGCTCTGTATTGACACTCCAAGAATTCTTTGAGGGAACATATAAGTTGCCTGCTCAAAAAGCTTCAACTAAAACATAACTCATACATATATCTATTGTTTTTGTTTCCTCTCAATGCAATTCTTTGTCAAATCTACTAAATCATGACCAAGTGTAACACAAAACAAGAAACTGCTTCTTCTTTAACACAAGATGTTTTCATAGACTTGTCTTTGGATGTAGAGGATAAAATAGGAAAAGTATATGGAAAGTATATGAGAGAAGGAAGCCTTACTTTTCTTTTGGAAATGATGGACTTTCTTTTTTTGCATCTTTCTTCCACCTGATGATGATGTCAACATTTTCAAACTTCTCTTCCATACCTTTTGTTCTCTTTATCTTGAATTAGCAAGCACTCTTGATTTCTTGAAATGAACTTTTTTCTCTTCCTCTATTGCCAAGAGTAAGAGACAAAACAAACATGGTATATAAATGGAAGTGAATATAGAATCATGTTTTATCATCTCCTTATATCTCTGAATCAAAATTCTACTTCAAAGGTCTAAAAGGACTAAATTCATCAACCTTTTGTCTGAATGATGAATTACCCTTCTAGAGTTACCTCTCTAGATACCTAGATTACATTCTGTACTTGGATATCCAACCAATTTATAACACAAATTTGGCTGAAAACAAAAATCATCCCATCTCCAAATTTGTCTTCTTAGATAAGCTCTCTTGCCATGAAAGAGATCTCTAAAAACTCTCTAGAAAAACCTCTAGATACCTGTTTTGATGTAGCCTTTAACTTTGAAAAAATGAAAGTGTATAAAATCATTCCTTGAATCCTTTAAATCTCTTCATAACTGCTCTTCTAAGATATGACCTGCAAATGATAATCTGATAGTAGAAACTGATACCTGTGATTTGATGTTGATCTGATTCCTTCATCTTCTCTAAACCATTGTTCTTCCTTGATTTTCTCTTCATCAATTCTTGGTATTCAACAATACTTTTGTAAAGTATTTGCATACTCTTCCAAAAATATTCGATTGCTAACAGATCATCAACTTCATACTCTCCACTAATGAATACACGTGTAACTGAATTGTCTAATTCTCAAATCTCTACTCATCGAGATTAA
The DNA here is from genome assembly GCA_020310875.1 of Ceratopteris richardii. Lineage (NCBI taxonomy): Eukaryota > Viridiplantae > Streptophyta > Polypodiopsida > Polypodiales > Pteridaceae > Ceratopteris > Ceratopteris richardii. The sequence goes on along the minus strand of CM035427.1, from coordinate 174,842,342 downwards.
GTGTGTATGTCAAATGTTAGAAGATGCTCTTAAATCTAATATTGTAAAAGTGGAAGTCTGGGAACCTAGGAATCTCAATGAGCCTTAATGCATTGATGTCAAAGTCCTAAAGCTTTGAAACCAAAACCTTAGAGCTCTGATAGCAACATACCACAACTTAATCATACAGATGATGAGACAAAGATAGAGAAAGAATAGACAACATGTGTAAGGTGTTACGTAAGCCATCGCTTACTCATAGTATCATATATACCAATGTTCAATGTACAGTGTGGGAGCAAAACTCTCAACCACTCTATGTGATGAGAAATAGATGAATGAGTGAATGTACAAATGTAACAAACATATTCAGATGTATGGGCAGAAATCTGAATATACATGAGATGCGTGACCTTATAGGTTATAGAAGAGTGAATATGAGTGACTGAAAGAGGAAGGATCAATGTGAAACTGATAATCAACAAACCCTCATCTAACCTTAAGCTATGGAAGACCCTAAGTTAGATACGTGTGTGAAAAGATCACATACTTAAAAGGTTGCAAATAATGCTAACAAGTTTGCTGCCGAAAATCCTCAAACTCATGTGAACACACCTTCTCAAACACCTCATCCAAATATGCATAAAGCATATACGTACTGATTCTCTTGTACCTATGCCAAATAGGAGTCCTCCTGATATGGATGCCACTGCCTCCATAAACTCCAAGTAGTACCTGTTTGCATAAAGAGAATATGTACCTGAATACTTAACATAAGATGTAAATCTTATGTTAACCACGATCCAATGTCTTTGAAGTAGCCCGAAATCTTCATGTAGAAGACAATCTTCAAATACACCATGTAGATGGCCGATCCTCACCATCAAGCTGCTAGTGACCAAGTCTTCTTTCCATGAACAAGCGATAACATCCTCTTCATGAGCAAGAGTGTGAGCACACTCTACATCTTCTCCAAGAAGAACTTCATAGCCGCTCCTCAACATGCTTCAAGTTAGCACCATGGCTGCCCCATGTGCTAGAAGAAACACCACCTCTATTGAGGTCCAAGCTTTCCAAAGCTTGTCTTGAATAATAGGTGAAGGATATTTTATCAATGATCCATGCTCTTGTTTATATAGTTTTAGATTAGCCTCCAAAAGCTCCTTCAAAAGCATAAATCTTTACGATCGCAATCGTAATGGTAAAAAGCTATTGATCGTAATCGGGAGCAAACGTCGTATGCCGTCGTATTCAAAAATCTCGTATTTCGACTTTTGAAAAGCACAAATTTGAAAACCTTCGCGATGTGCCCACTGTTGAGCCTAGGATTTGAGCCATGGTTGCTTGGATGGGAGGCCAATATCGTAGCCATTGCGCCAACCCAATTTGTTGTTAGAGGGACTAGTAAAACAAGCTACTTATGTTGTAGTCTCTAGACAAAATGGACCAATAGAAACATTGTTTTCCAATAGCTAGATGCAGCCATAGCATAGCAATATGATGCAAAAGAAGCACTCACAGAGCCAGAATGAGTATGATATAACAGAGGTGCATCTAATTTATTGTCACACAAATTTTGCACTAGCCATTTTTGCATAGTTTTTGTCTCCTCAATATTAGCTCTCTCATCAACAAGTGCATCCTGTAAATCTGCATAAAAAATGGAATGATTTGCATCATCACATGAAACCTATAAAGGCTAAAAAGTTGCATCATTTTGACCAGCACTAGATTATCCACTTGTAAAGAGAGGAAGCAAGGTGTCATATATGTTTTTGGAGCTAACAGATGTCTCCTTAGTACATGAAAGTAATGGCTAAATAGAATCTTCCACAAAAACAACTTCATGGCTAACAAAAATGCATTTAGTATGTGGATGATACAAACAATAGCCTTTACTTTCAAAACTGTACCCAACAAAAATACATTCCACTGCTTTATCATCCAATTTTCTACGTTGATGTTCAAGCACTAAAGCATATGCCAAACAACCAAAAACACATAGATGAGAAACACATGGCTTGCAACCATGCCAAGCCTCATAAGGAGTGATAGAGTGCAATGCTTTAGTGGGACACCTATAAAGTACATATGTTGTACACATATCAACCTCAAGCCAGAAACTATGTGGTAAAGCCTAACTCTTGACCATACACCTCACCATCTCCATAAGTGACATGTTCTTCCATTCAACAACTCCATTCTGTTGAGGTGTATGTGACAGTGTACACTGATGTTTTATCCCACATTCAGCCAGAAATGCATTAAATTCTAAACACACACACACACACACACACACACACACACACACATATATATATATATATATATATATATATATATATATATATATATATATATATATATATATATATATATATATATATTCCCCCCTTGATCAGAACAAAGGGTGTCCATTTTACATGCTAAAAGATTTCCAGCCAAAACCAAAAGGTGTTTGAAGCACATAAACATTTCAGACTTTGCTTTCAATGGATATATCCATGCATGTCTGGAAAATCATCAATGAAAGTGACAAAGTGGAGATAGTTTCCAAAAGAAGGTGTCTGCATGGAACCACATACATCACTATGAACAAGCTGCAATTTTTGAGTAGCTCAAACTGAACCATCTTTTGGAAATGAGGAGCGCTACATTTTGCCCAAAATACAACCTTCATAGAAATGTTTATTGGGTGCCTCAAGTTTGGGCATAGAGGAGACCATTTTAGATTTCTACATGCATAGCAAACTAGCAAAGTTCAGATGAACAAAGTGTGCATGCCAAAGCTTTGCATCTGAGATAGGCTGAGAATCATGTACTGCACATGCTGAATTATTCTAAGATCTTTCATAGTCTATGAGCTTATACAACCCATGACATAAAAATGCAAGAAGCAATAATCACCTTGCCATTTGAAAGATCATGAACTATACATCTATCATCAACAAATTTCACAACCAAGCCAATCTTGGCTAAAGTTGAAACCGATGACAGATTCTTCTTGATCCCTGACACAAATAAAGCATCTGACAATGTAAAAGAACTACCATCAATAGTAGTCAGAATAATCTTACCAACTCCATGATAGGATAAGAGGAGTTGTTGGTGCATGTGACAGTATTCCCTGTAGGGGTAGGCTCGAGTGAAGTGAAGAAACTACACTGCGAGGTAATATGTTTTGTTGCCCCCCTTTTCAAAGTACCAAACATCTAAGTCTACTGCAGACATACATTGTTCAGGAGAAGATGGCTCAAAACTGCAAACAGTAGGAAATGCCCACTCTTCATTCTACACAAGATCAACAGGCTCTGTTTTCGGTGTAGAGGCCTTTGTAACAACCATTCCAACCTCTTTTGTAGCCAGTTTTGGATAGTTCTTTATAACATGATGGTTTAGTTTACAATACTTACAAAAGAATTTCTGCTTTTTTGATTTCTTCTCATCTTTGTCTTCCTTCTTCCAATGTGCAACATTTCCTGATTTTTGCTTACTAGTAGATGAGCTCCATTTACTTTTGCCCTTCTAATTAGCCAGGAAACATTGATTTGCAACACGCATAATGGACCTGTTTTGCCTAGACTGATATTCCTACAATAGAATGAGAGACTAACTCCTCAAGTGTCAAGGCATTTGGATTGCCTTTCATCATCAAATGAAGAGTAGAAGAAAAATTTTGATATGAATTAGGAAGACCATTCAGAACAGTCTGCATAAGTGAGCTATTTGGTATAACTTCATCAGTAGAAATCAACTATTCCTTCAAGTTGTTGATCTTTGTCAGAAAACTATCCATAGAATCACCTTCATTCATGTGCTCACTCTCGAGCTGTTTACGAAGGTAAGCATTACGAGCCTCATTCCTTGCTTGGAATAAAGTGATAAGTGTATCCCAAACATCCTTAGTTGTTCTATAAGAGCGAATGTGAGGAATAATGGCACGTTTGATAGACAAGGTGTAGCTCAAGCATAAGCACCACCTCCTTTACTTGTCAATCTATGGATAGGTGAGCACTGGTATGAAGACCATGAGCAAGTGAAGGCACAAATGTGTGAGTGAAAGCACACAAACATGCACACACATACACACACACATGCACAAGGTAAGAGAAAAGAGTTCGTATGGAAGGTTTCCATTACAAAAGAGTTCTCTTACAAAAGCTCAAATCTACAACAAGCTAACCTCAAAGATGCTAACCCCAAAAATGAGCTCTCTAGCTCTTTTTATAGTTTTTTGACTAGTTTTGGCCCTATCTAGACCTAGTGTTTGGCTTAATTAAAAATGAGGTTCTAGGGCTTATTTGAGGGCTCACATGGAGTCTAAAAACTATGAAAATTGGTAGGATGATACTAATAATAATCAAGTTCGAGGACTCCTCGACTTGAACAAAATGTTGTTACAAAAATAGATGAAGACTATTTTTATAGTGATTCCTTCTAAAAATTTGACATGTACTTCTTGGAGCTCCCTACTTGCTCCTTCTTCTTGTGTGTCCACTTCTTTGACATGTGCTTGCACCTCGTTCTTGACCTTGAGTGCTAACACTCCCCCCCTCTCGAGTTTGGCATCCCTGACAAACCCTTGTTGTAGTGGTTGTTCCATGTAGCGCTTTGAGAGGTAATGTCCCTCTTGTATGAGAGAGATCCATCTATCGTCCAAACATAGCAGGGTCGGTTGTCCGATTCTTCATTTGTTACCGTGAGCCTTTGCAAGTTGTAGTCCCTTGCTATGTACTTCATCCTTGAAGTCTTGCATGAAGATATATTTGTGAGCTTTAAAAAGTTGCTAGGTGCTCAAAAGAGGTTGTCCATGTTGATTTGGAGCATCTATCAGTGGTGGATTGCTTCATTGCTATTGTTGTTGTAACCTTAATGTCCTCTAGATCTTTCAAAGATGATATTCATAGTAGTCATGCCAAGTACTCATAACCCATAATCAGTGATGGGTTAATGTGTCAGTGCATGGGTTGAAGAAAGTATGTGCCTTGTGCACGGCCTTGTAATGTGGCCCTATGCATGTGTACTTGGGGAATGCGTAAAAAAAACATGGTGCAAAAGATTAGGTCTTGAGCAAATTTCTCAAGGGTACGTTGACGAAGAGGTTTCCTAATCTATCTGTGTTGTGGTGATGCCCAAGTAAAGGAATCTTACCATGAAAGGTTGACCGATATTCCACTCTTCCTGTTGTACTCCCATCATAGTGATTGACCAATGGTGCATCTTTCGTGGTTGATGAATGTCCTTGTTGATGGTCCACTAATGAGATTCTTCAAGTGCGTGGTCCTGTCGCCTCTCTTCAAAGCAACATTTTCCAAATACTAAGAATTGAATTTCTTTATATTCCTTGACAAACAACATTGGGTAACTACACCAAACCTTAGTTTCACATATTCTCTTTAGCTCACCATAAGCAGGAGTCTTCTCACCCAGTATACATATAAGGACTTGCAGGGAACTAGAACTACCCCTTGCAGATATCTCCTTGGATGCTCTCATACATACAGTAGTTAAGCATCACTCAAGTTGCGGACCTTCAAGCGCTTCCCTCCTACCATGGTAAGGGGGAATAATAGTTGTGGATGTCATGTTCATGCCAAGTTCTAGACATCTATGAGATAAGGCAACAATAATATTGTCTGCTAGCCAAGACACACTTTGATCAAAACAGATAAATGCCTACTCATCAACGGTTCCACCTTCAACTAAGCATGACTCATTCATGTTCCATGAGCCAAACTTGGGAACAAGCTCTCTCTCTCTCTCTCCCTTTTTTTTTTACAATGTCACCAAACAAGAAGAAAGAGGTTAGTATCAATAAAATAATGTACATACACCAAATGTGTCTCATGTGCCTGGGATTCTCAATTGTGTCTATGCACGGCTATGTAATGTGGCCCTATATTAATGCATACTTTGGAAATGCATGGCTTGAATGGTGCAAAAGATAGGGTTGTGCAAGGAGCACATGGTTGTCGCTTGTCGAGGCTTTTGATGTTACTTATAGATGTTGATGTCGTCTTTGCTGGAGGTATCCATTGGACCTTGAAATGATGTAAGTGATTGATTGATTGTTGAATGACAAGTGATCATGCTTCCTTATGGGGATCTATTTGAGAAGAGTGTTTGACTGCGAAGTGATCACCTTTCGCCGCTTCATGTTTGGATGGTTTCTTGACTTTCGTGTCCCTTGTGGTTGGCTCTTTGGTTTTGTAAGGGCCACTGGTGCTTTTGGCTTCCAAACCCATATCCTTGATGATTGTCCTCTTACCATTGTTGAAGAGGTAAATTGATATTCTTTTGATCTCTGTGCTTGGTTTTGACCCATTCTTCTCCTGGGTTTCTTTGTCAAGACTTTCCTTGGTAATGAGAGTCGAGGGTCTTGTGCATGTAAGAGTTCCCTAGGTACCCACATGTGTAATCTCCCTTGTTGAGCTGCTACTATTTTCTTAGGCACCCAAATATGTATGTGATTGTGGTTGACCTTCATTGACTGCTTTGGTACCCAAATTTGGACTCCTCTTTGAGATGGAGATCTTCATTCTTCTTCTACTTGTTGCCTTGTCTTTCTCTATTCCTTCTATAGTAGCAAGTGTGACTGCAATGGTTTGATTGGCTTCTCCTCCATTCGTACCCAGATCAGCTTTGTGCTCGGAACTACTTTCTGATGGAGAGTGTTAATCTCCAAGCGAACAAGTTATCCTTGATGTTAGAGCACTCTATATCAAGAACAACTCATAACCTCAACCAATTTTGAAAAATTAATGCCAAATTATCAAGACTTGAGTTAACTGTGAAGAAACTGATTACTTAGAAAAGACTGCTACACTTAATCTACTCATTGATTGACCAAATGTGTAAAGTTTTCAATGAAACTTTGTAAAAGTTTTCATCTAAAGTTTGTGCACCTTCTCCAAGTTAAAACTCCTCAAAATGATTCTATGTATCTTGGAATTTCCTCCAAACAATGTACCTATGTGTGAAACTCTTCTTCTGTGTAGTCGACTTTGACACCTGTAACTTCTAATGCATGCTTCTCCTAAAATAGACCCTCTTATTCAAATTCTTTTAGCCACAAGTAATCTACCTTTCAATTGAAAGAATGAGTGCTTATTTGATCAAAACTTTACACTGTGGAGGGAGATCTGATCAAAACATTGACCATCGAATTTGCACCTGTACCTGTCTTTACTTCTTCTCTTTACACATATAAATAATCCTACTTAAAATTCTCTCAACCTAATTATAATTAGGCTCTAGAAACTTGTACAGAGGTCACTCAAATACAGACTTAGACTTGTACAAAATCGTTTCTCAAGAAGATAAGCACAAAAGGAGCAGTAAGCAAAAGATCGAGGTGCAACTTTCTTCTATTTATAGAAAACATACATCTAATGGATAATTCATATTCTTCTCACTCTCTAAAATCTAATGACTTCTAAAACTTGTCACTCATCATCTCTCACACTTGTAGTGCATATATATCAAGTATATATACATGTTTATATCCCAACTCATCAAGGATACTAAGTTTTTATGACCTAATTACAAGATTAGTATACATGTATATGCAAGTCTTCATCTTCTAATCATGCACTAAACTTCAAGCCTCATATGTTGATCTTTGCTTCACTCTTTGAATTTAAACCTTTTCCTAATCATCAATTGATAATTGTTCTGCACCAACAACTCCCCCTCAATCATCAATTATGATTTTGTCCATCTTCTTTATACCTGCCATGTCTTTGAACCTCTACAACTTAGGTCCATCCAAACTGTTGGTTAACATGTCTGCAATCTGATCTTTTGTAGAAGTATGTATGACTTCAATTTCTTTATCAGTCACCTTCTCTCTCAAAAAATGATACTAGATCTCAATATGTTTAGTCCTTGCATGAAACACATGGTTAGCAGCTAGATACAATGAACTCATATTATCTCCATGAATAATGGGTGTACTCTGATTGATGTCAAAACTCGTCATGAGAGTCTTCAACCATATAACCTCCTTTGCAGCTTCAACCATACATTTATATTCTGCTTGTGTAGATGATAAAGAAACTGTATGTTGCTTCTTAGAATACCAAGAGATTAATTTATCTCGCACATAACACAGATATCCATATGTTGACCTCCTACTATCTGCCTTAGACACTTGGAAACCAACCTCTTTCAAGAACTTCATAAGTCTGTAATTCCATGCCCTTGGGGCCAGCTTCAAACCATACAAAGCTCTCTTGAGCTCACATACATACTCTGGATAACACCCATCCTTGAAACCTTCTGGTTGCTCCATGAAAACATCATCTGAAATATAACCATTTATACTTATCTTCACTTCTTCTCTTTACACATATAAATGTTCCTACTGAAAATTCTCTCAGCCTAATTAGAATTAGGCTCTCAAAACTTGCACAGAGATCAGTCAACTATAGACTTAGACTTATACAAAATCATTTCTCAAGAAGATAAGCATAGAAGGAGCACTAAATAAAAGATCGAGATGAAACTTTCTTCTATTTAGAGAAAACATACATCTGATGGATAATTCATATTCTTTTCCCTCTCTAAAGTCTAATGACTTCTAAAACTTGTCACTCATCATCTCTCACACTCATAATACATATATATCAAGTATATATAGATGTTTATATCCCGACTCATCAAAGATACTAAGTTTTTATGAACTAATTACAAGATTAGTATACATGTATATACAAGTCTTCATCTTGTGACCATGCACTAAAAGTCAAGCCTCATCTGTTGATCTTTGCTTCACTCTTTGACTTTAAAGCTTGTCCTAATCATCAATTGATGATTATCGTGCACCAACACTTTCTTCTTGAAATATGTTTGTCTAGTTGACACAATAGTTGTCTTGTACTGTTTCTCTTGCTTGTGTGGTTGAACTGCTACAAATGGCTAAGACTTTGTACAAGAAGGAAGTCTCAACGGGTCTCCGACTCTTTTGTTGGAGGCAACGTACTTCTGCGTCATAGAGCTTTGGACACATACAACATCTTCTTCTCTAAGATTAGTCCTAGGAGAATGTGTGACACCATGATCAGTGAGTATGTAGTTTTTTAACTCCAATGTATTCCATTGTTCATGAACCCAAACTTGAAGAAGTTGGCTTCTTAGGTTTAAGTTGACTGCATGGTCATAGATCCAATCTTGACTCAAGACAAGTGGTTTTGTAAGGTCCTCATCTTTAGACACTAGAATTTTGACCATCATTGGGACATCTTGAAGGTAGATGGGGAGCTCCACCTCACCCAAATAAGGGGTTTCCACACCTCCCAACCCTATGAGATAGGCTTCTATGGGCTTGATGTTCAATTGGAGATCTTGGTAGTATGATAGTCAGATTGCACTATTTGTTGCACCTGAGTCAATCAACGCTCTCACAGTCCTTACATTCTTTCCTTGTCCTACCTCTATGGTCACAAAGGGACGTCGATCGATAATTCGAGAAGCATTCACACTTGATGTTTGGCACATGGCCATGTGATATCTTGGGGCTTCTGAATCGACATCTAGGCCTAGTCACCTTAACTTATTTCTCCTAATGCACTCTCTGGCCTTTGTCTGTGCTTCTTCTCTAACCCTTATCTCTTCTTCTTTTCGCTTCTTAGCAGTGTTGAGTCTCCTTAGCATATCTTCTGTAAGAGGTTCTTGATATAGCTTGACTCAACAACCACTAATATTTTTTGGCAAGATGTCACCCTCTAGAGTGGCCAATTGAACCACACCACTAGTGGAAATTCTATTAATGATCATGGGTCCATATCCTCTTTTTTCCAATTTACGTGCATGCTGCTTAAGTGTATACAACAACACTAGGCCTTCCTCTTTGAATCCTTTATCCTTGATGTGTGCATCAAAGTATGCCTTTTGCCTTTTCTTTGCAACATAGATGCCTGTTGCCGCTCGTAGCCTCGTCTCACCTAAATGTTCTAGATCAAAGATCTTGGAGGACAATTCATGTCCATTTCACTCATGCTCTTGTGCTACTTTTAAAGCTGGCATTAGGAGGTCTAATGGTAGCACAACATTCTGTCCGAAGACCATCTCAAATGGGGTGGCATTGAGTACCATTTTGTAGGCAACTTGGTAAGCCCAAATAGCATGATGAAGTTGTTTATCCCAATCAGAGCATTTATTGTTTACCGGTTTTGTCAATACATTACATAGGATCTTATTTGTGCTCTCAGCTTGTTCGTTAGCTTGTGGATGATAGGGGGTAGACTTCTTATGTATCACCAGGAATTCTTGGAGAAGGGTTTCAACGACTTCATTCAAGAAGTATGTGCCTCTATCGCCCACTAAATCTATTGGTAGTCCATATATGGTGAACACATTCTCAAATAAGAACTTAGGTCTTGTTTGAGCATCATTCTTTGTCATGGCCTTTACTTCTACCCACTTTGTAAGGTAATCTGTGGCTACAATAATGTAGTCTGCATGGATAATGGGGCCTACAAAGTCTATACCCCACTTTGAGAATGCACGTCCTCCCATCATTGGCCTCAAGGGGGAGACTAGCCTCATTGGGTAGTGTTCCTGATTTCATAAATTCTACCAATGGAGCACTCCAATCTGAAATTAGTGACACATGATAAAGGGTAGCATGCTCCACTGGGGGTCTCTCTTTGCACATTGGACAATTCTTAATCCACTCATGTATTTCTCTATCCATACTAGGCCAATACACCCCTAAACGTTTCAGATTATGTAATGTTCTTTGTTTACAATAGTGATTTCCTAGCAATCCTTCATGAGCCTATTGCAACAAACTACTATGTTCAGCATCCTTGACACAACAAGCTAATACACCCTCTGTATCTTCTTTGTACATGCTTCCTGCCAATGTGTGATATTTTTGTGATTTTACAATTTCTTCTTTGTTCGTTCTCACATTCTTATTTGCGGGCTTGAAAGTTAGGATAGGGCACAAACTTATTTTCCCATTTAGGAACAACTTCTAAATTGAATAGATAAGCGTCAGGTAGTTCATCAGACACTCCTTGCAGTGGCTCTCCTGAAGTGATATGAGAAAGGTGATCTGCCCTGAGGTGGGTTCTACCTTTCCTAACAACAACTTCAAAGTCGTATTCCATTAGTAAGAGGAACCATCTATCTTACTAAGTGTCATGTATTGCAAGGTTTATTGACCAGATATAATAAAGCTTGATGATCAGTGAAAAACTTGAACTTGTTGGCCAATAGATAGTGTCTAAACTTCTTCACATCATACACCATGCCTAACCCTTCTCTTTTAGTTGTTGTATAGTTTCGTTTAGTCGCATTTAGCTGTCTGCTAGCATATGCTATGGGAAAATCTAAATTTTCTTCACCTGTGGGTTGTGCTAGCACACATCCTATTGCATGATTGGATGCATCTACATGGACATGGAATGGTTTATTCCAATCAGGAGTGGTCAGTATTGGTGCTATGCACAAATGTCTCTTGGGCTCATTGAAGTAATTCTCGCATTTGTCGTTCCACTCAAAATCTGTCAATAGAGCGTAAAGAGGTTTAGCTATGATCGCATACATGTGGATAAACCTGTGGTAATATCCACAATGGCCCATAAAGGCTTGTACCTCCTTAACATTTCCTTGGTCTTGGCAACTCCGCTATGGCTCTTACTTTGTCCTCATCTGTTGATACTCCGTTCTTAGAAACAATATGACCTAAGATCTTACCTTGATGTACCATGAATACACACTTTTCTGGGTTCATACAAACTCGATATTCTCTACACTTGTTGAAGATCTATTTGAACTTAGGGATATGGTATCTTCTTTCTTGCAAATGAGCACATAGATCATCCACATATACTTCTAAGCTCTTTTGAAAGAACTCTATGAAGACATGACACATGAGCCTCTAGAATGTTGCAGGTGCATTGGGAGCCCAAATGGCATGACACAAAATGCAAAAATTCCCTACTCTATGGCAAAATCAGTCTTATGTTGATCTTCTGGGGAAATGGCTACTTGGTTGTAACTTGAAAATCCATCAAGGAAACTATAAACTTCCTTGCCTGCAACACGCTCCAATAAATGTTTGGTGATTGGAAGTGGATAGCTATCTCTGATCATAGCGGCATTAACGTTTTTAAGTTTAATACACACTCGCAACTTCCCATTCTTCTTGGGCACCACTACAATGGGGGACACCCATTCAATATGCTCATTCAGTATGCTCAATCTCATAGATAAATCCATCTTCAATCAAACTATCAATTTCTTCTTTTATTTTAGATGCATAAGTGTCATTATATGTGTAGGGCTCCTGTTTGGTAGCCTTGGCATTAGCTATCATGGGAATCATATGAGAGCATATTCTCAGATCTACCCCCTTTAGGTCCCTATAGCTCCATGCAAATACGTCCCTATATTCCCTTAATAAAGCTACCAACTCTGCTTCTTCTTCTGCACTTAGGTCTTCTCCTATGTATGTACATCGCTCTTCATTCTCTTCAATGGTTACTACAATTTTTTTGGTCTTTTCTTTATTGTCATATGCTTCTCATGTGGTGGCCTCTCTCTTAGGCATTTGTACCAAAATTTTCTAGTCTTCAAGGCTTCATATTTCTTGAAATTTTTTGGTACCTCGAACAATGATTCCTCCTCTTCTTGTTTCACCGCTTTTCTTTTCTTTTTCTTTTGACTAAATTCACTTCCTTCCTTTGAATTTAACATTTTAATGCTTGTGGGAGGTTCTTCTTCTTTTTGGTTAAACACTCCTACATCTTCTAAATAGTGCTTTTCTGAGTTAAAGCGACTATCCATCACAATGGACTCTAGATCATCGTCATTCTCTTCTTCCTCTGTGAAATCACTAGGGTCACATTCTTCTAGCACGGGATGACACATGAATATTGAAATATCATAACCCTCCTCATCACAATGAGGTGTCCACTGTTCCTCATTGACAACAATGTCCATGGTGGCTAAGATTTTTGGCCAGCCATGAGGCTCAAATTCCTCATCTGGAAAGATCATCGGTGTGTAGGCTAGGTCTTTAACTGGTCTATCTTCTGGTGAAGTCCCTTCTTCTCTCGCCTTTAAGCATTTTTCCTCTTCCAATGCGACTTTTCACATCCACAAGTGAGTATCTTTATGCATCCAGGATGGATTAGATGAACTTCTAGAATGCACATAGATTGAATCTTCTTGCACCTTGTGGATAGGATTCCACTGTAGGGGTGGTACATCTCTGAAGGTGTAATCCTTTAGATTGACCTTGGTTGTGACCCCTAAGTGTTGCAAGTACAAGGATTTGGTTCCCCAATCTTGTACTATTTGCACTTGTCATAGGAAGGGTCTTCCTAGGATCATCTCATAGACATGATTTTTGTCAAAGTCACATATAGCAATGGTGTGTTAAAACTCTACACCACAAGTGGTTAGAGTTATGCCTTCAAGCAATCCTAGAGGTTTTTTAATATGGCCATCAACCATTTGAGGCTTCATCCTAGTCGGTCTTAATGCGGGTTCACCCCATTACTTCCGCAAGGAGGTGGTTGCAATAGCAACACCTACACTTGAATCTATGATCGCTTTGGTTGTGTAACCTTGGTAGGTGATTGGAAGATAAGTATTACCTTCTTCACCTTCACTCATGTATCCTATTTTCTCTAGAGGTATCTCTGGTACTTTTTGCTTCGAGCCTACTTTCGACACATTGGAATCGAGTTCAAGAACTTGATTTGCCACATGCTTCCATAGCTCTCGTTTTACTTTGAGAAGCTCTTCTATAGTGAGATGACACTAAACCTTAGTGTTCTTCATGACATCTATGTTCCTTGGAACCACTAAGTCTTCATGTCTTACCAATATTGTGGGAGATCTGATTTGAGGAGATTTAGATTCCCATGGGCCTGTGAATTGTGGCAACTCTTGTAAAGAATTAGATTCAAAATCCAATCTTTCATCTTCTTGTTGATCTACTTGATCTCCGTAAATAGATGGAATGTCTTGGGGAAACTGATCATGAAGGTCATCAATCTCAGGAATAGGAGGGGGGTTACCCTTTTCCTTGGCCCATTTCTCTTCTTGTATTTCCCGCAAGAACTATGGAGAGTACTCTTGAATTGAAAGAGGTGTTCTAGCATCCGTGGAATTAGGAACATAAGATTCCCTTGGTGGTGAGCTTTCTCTTTCACGAATTGGTTGAACCTATGGAGGTAAAGAAACTTGAGGTTTGTTTACCAACTGCTCTAGTCTTTCTAGTAAGCCCTGGAAATGCAAATCCGGTTTGATAGAGTTTGTCTGATTGAATGATTGACTGGTCTCAAGCATAGCATGAGCTAGTTCTACCATTTTCATGCACATGTTTGTTCGTTCAATCTCTAAATCTGCTTTAGGGTAACTCTTGTCTAGGTTTGCAATTGTTGGCCCTTCTTGAAGTCGAGCCTGGTAGGCCTTGAACATCATGTCCAAGCCAAATGGGGTTTGATTTGCAAGAACAAACCCTGGTTATGGTCTATTTACAATGGGTGATGGGGTGGGATGAGGTGGTGTGGATGGAGTTTCGACATGTGATGGATTCTACGAGGCAATATCTTCTATTTTGCTTTTTTCATATTTAAGGGTTTCTTCTAGTTCAGACAACTTTCTATTCCACTTGCAATTGGCTTTCTCTCTAGTATCCTTCCATGTCCATGCTTTCCTCTTACTAGGCTCTCTTGATTCACTTGAATTTTGTTTGATTGGTTTAGCCTATTGTAAAGCTTGTGCCCTAGTAACTGCATGTATAGGAGCCACATTACTTTTACTTGAACTTGAATCCACCACTAAGTGTACCACATTAATGGGTGTATCCTTGGGTGCACTAGAGGGATTCCTTGGAAATTCTCTCGGAAGATGTTCTTTTCTGCACTCAAGACAAAAGGCTTGTATTGTGATGGCATGTCCGAGAGTTGGAGGCGGTGGGTGGGGACATTCATGAATGAAATGGTTGCCCTGACATCTAAAACATGGTCCTCTAGGGGCTTTTGGTCTCATTTGTCTCAATTGGGGACTACTGTTAGGATTTGTATACATAACATTGGAGTACTTTGGCTTCCAATTTTATTCCATAGGTGGTGCCTCATATTGATACTAGTAAATCTCACTATTCTACATTGACTTTATGTAATAAGCGCGTGGACTATCTTCATGGGTGTAGACATAGCTCTGAGCATGAGGGTCATTTTCTGAGACTAATGGGGTCATTGGTACGAATTGATGGAGAGTGTTAATCTTCAAAAGAACAAGTTATCCTTGATGTTAGAGCACCTTTATATCAAGAAAAACTCATAACCTCAACCAATTTTGGAAATCTATTGCCAAATTATCAAGATTTGAACTAAGTGTGAAGAACTGAATACTCAAAAAAATTTGCTACACTTAATCCACTCATTCACTGACCAACTATGTAAATTTTTCAATGAAACTTTGTATGAGGTGTTGCTAAAGATTGCACACCTTCTCCAAGTTAAAAATTCTCAAAAGGATTGGTAAATCTTGAGATTTCCTCCAAACAATGTGCCTATGTCTGAAATTGTTCTTCTGTGTAGTCGACTTTAACACTTGCAACTTCTAATGCATGGTTCTCCCAAAGTAGACACTGTTTATTCAAATTCTTTTAGCCACAAGTAGCTTACCTTTCAAATTAAAGAATGAGTGCTTAGTTGCTCAAAAATTCACATTGTAGAGGGGGATCTGATCAAAACATTATCATCAAATTTGCGCCAACACTTGTCTTCACTTCTTCACATTTACACATGTAAATGTTCCTACTTAAAATTCTCTCACCCTGATTACAATTAAACTCTAGAAACTTGTACAGAGGTCACTCAACTATATAATTAGACTTGTACAAGAGCATTCCTCAATAGGATAAACACAAAAGGAGCACTGAGCAAAAGATGGAGGTGAAAATTTCTTCTATTCAGAGAAAACATACATCTGATTGATAATTCATGTTTTTCTCACTTTCCAGAGTCGCTAATGACTTATAAAAACTTGTCACTCATCATCTCTCTTACTCGTAGTACATGTATATCAACTATATATAGATGTTTACATCTCAACTCGTCATAGATACAAAGTTTTTATGAACTAATTACAAGATTAGTATACATGTATATACAAGTCTTCATCTTTTGACCATGCACTAAGCTTCAAGCTTCATATGTTGATCTTTGCTTCACTCTTTGACTTCAAACCTTATCCTAATCATCAATTGGTCATTGTCCTCACCAACAGCTCCCCCTCAATCATCAATTGTGATTTTCTCCATCTTCTTTATACCTACCATGTCTTTGAACCTCTACAACTTAGATCCATCCAAGCTTTTGGTTAACATATCTGGAATCTGATCTTTTGTAGAAGTGTGTATGATGTCAATTTCTTTATCAATCACCTCCTCTCTCAAGAAATGATATTGGACCTCAATATGTCTAGTCCTGGCATGAAAAACAGGGTTTGCAACTAGATACAATGAACTCATATTATCTCCATGAATGATGAGTGTACTCAGATTGATGTCAAAACTCTTCATGAGAGTTTTTAACCATATAACCTCCTTTGCAGCTTCAACCGTACCTTTACACTCTGCTTCTGTAGATGATAAAGCAACTATATGTTGCTTCTTAGAACACCAAGAGATTAATGTATCTCCCACATAGCATATATAACCATATGTTGACCTCCTATCATCAGAGTTACCTGCCCAATCTGCACCCTTTGTCCTGCAATCCAATGTTCTTTCCTAGGCCAATGCATGAATTGAGACAATACTCCAACTGCATATGACAAATCAGGCCTGGTCAATGTATCATAGATTAGGCTACCAACCAAAGTTTGATATAGCTTCATGTCCTTGAATTCTTCTCCTCCATATCTACTCAATTTATGATTCACCTCCATTGGAGTAGGTGCTACCCTGCAATCTTCCATTTTAAACTTGATTAGCAAATTCTTCAAATACCTTTCTTGAGTCACATACACTCCATGTTGAGTATATGAAATCTCCATTCCCAAGACATATGACAAGTCTCCCAAGTCACTGATCTTGAACTCTTTCTCCATCTACTTCTTAAGACTTTGTATGCCCTTCTCATCTGTACTTGTAGAATTATGTCATCAACATATATGCAAATGTAAATGAACCCATCATCACTTGCTTTAACAAGCAAGCTACCATCTGCCTTAGACACTTAGAAACCAAGATCCTTCAAAAGCTTCACAAGCCTATAATTCCCTGCCCTTCGGGCCTGCTTGAAACCATAAAAAGCTCTCTTGAGCTTACGTACATACTTTGGGTACCTTTTATCCTTGAAACCTTCTGGTTGCTCCATAAAAACATCATCTAAAATATAACCATTTAGAAAGGCATTCTTCACATCTAATTGACATAACTTCCAACCTTTACATGTAGCAATAGCTATGAGAGTCCTTATAGTTTTCATCTATGCCACAAGGCTATAAGTGTCATCATAATCTACTCCATATGTATGAGCATACCCTTTCACAACAAGTCTAGCTTTATACCTAGACACACTTCCATCTGCATACCTCTTTGTTTTGTAGACCCACTTGCATCCAATGATTTTCTGATCATTTGGTTTAGGAACCAAATCCCATGTTTCATTCTCCAACAATGCATCATACTCATCCTGCATAGCTTTCTCCCAATTTTCCTTACCTTTTGCCTCATCATATGTAGAAGGGTCTTCCTTTGATTTTACCATATAATCCTAATTATTAGTCGTAAAAAATGAAGTATCATAGCTATACCTTCTAGGTTCCCATTTATGCCTTGATGATCTTCTGAGTTCTCCACTTCTTGAAGTTTCTGGTTCATCACATTTTGGATCAAACCTTGGCATTTCTTCAGCTTCAACTAGTGCTTCATTATTCTCTTCTTCATTAAATATTTGAACCTTGATTTACCTTTCTTGTGATTCAATGTTTCTTCATCACTTGCATGAATATTACTTGTACGTACATACCAAGTACCTTTCTCATCAAATGTAACACCCTTTGACACAAGGAATTGCTTTGTGGATAGACTCCACAACCTATGACCCATCTGCTTATCATCATGTATAAGGAAGTGCCGAGCTATGTGGAAAGAGATCAATCCACAAAAGGAAGCCCAAATCTTTGTGGCAAGCTTCAAACTTTTCCCTAGGTAGAGCCTTGGTGAAAAGGTCTACAATGTTATCATGTGTGGGCACATATGCCAAACTGATCACTCTAACAGAGAACCTCTCCCTAACATAATGATAGTGCACCTCAATGTGCTCCATGCGAGCATGGAACAGAGGGTCCCTGGCAACTGCCAATGCACTCAAACTATCAATGAAGATGGTGAGTGCAAAAGACTAATGAACACCCAAATAAACCAAAAGGCCTATGAGCCACACACACTCAATAGTCGTTGTGAAAGCTCCCATATGCTTAGCCTTACAACTAGAAGTGGCCATAGTAGGCTACTTCTTTCTCAACCAAGATATGCATGAGCTATCAAGCATGAAGCAAAAACCACTAGGGGACATTATTGGAGTTAGACGTCTACGCAAGCATGCAAACAACACAAGGAAGAAGAAGAAGCTTGGAGCACAACACACAATACTGAATGTATTACCACTAGAATTTACAAAGATAAGTATCCCGTTAGGGCAATAGGCGTATATACAAGCGGGGGGAAAAAACCTCCTAAAGAGGGAAAAAAGTGCCCAAGCGGTCCTAGAGTGTTCACACACATCACTACCTAAATATATCAACAAATCCCCCTTGGGAGTGATGCAGTGAACAAGGAGCTGGCACTCATGTATAAGGAAGTGTCAAGCTATGTGGAATCAATCCACGAAAGGAAATAAGCCCAAAGCTTTGTGAAAAGCTTCAAACTCCTCCCTAGGGAGAGCCTTTGTAAAAAGTTCTGCAATGTTCTCCTGTGTGGGAACATATGCCAAGCTGATCTCCCCAGCTGAGAACCTCTCCATGACATAATGATAATGCACCTCAATGTGCTTAGTGCGAGCATGGAACAGAGGGTTCCTCACAACTGCCAATGCACTCTGGCTGTTAGTGAAACTGGTGGTGGCAGAAGCTTGACCAATACCCAAATCAGCCATAAGGCGTCTGAGCCACACACACACACACAACAATCACTGTGAAAGCTGCCCTATACTCAACCTCACAACGAAAAGTGGCCACAGTAGGCTACTTCTTGCTCAACCAAGATATACATGAGCTACCAAGCATGAAGCAAGAAACACTAGTGGACACATGAGTGTCATAGCAACCAACCTAATCATTGTCAAAAAAAGCATGCAAATCTGGCGGTAGTGATCCCCCCTTGGGATAAAACAATCCAAGTAGTGGGGTACCACTCAAGTAACGAAAGATGAGCTTAACCACCTGCCAATGCTTGACATGTGAGCAATGCATAAACCTGCTCATTTGTGAGACAACAAATTGAATATCTAGCCGAGTAATGCATAAGTAAATCAAGCATCCAATAGCTTGCTGATAGAGAACAACATCAAATGCATCTCGAGCATCATGAAGACTCAATTGTAAACCTTTCTCCATAGGAGTGGCAATAGACTTACAGTCTTCAAGGCCAAAACGCTAAAATAATGTGTCAATATATTTCGCTTGGCACAAAGCCATTCCACCATCAACTTGCATAAACTAAATGCCCAAATAGTGATGCAAATACCCCAAATCAGACATCTCAAATGAGACATGCAAATCAGCCTTAAAATCAACAATATGCATGTCATGAGGACGAGTGAGCAGGATATCATCAATATATACTATAATGATCAGAAGCACATCATTAGCACGCTGAAAATATAAGGTGCTTTGAGTTGGACTATTCTCAAAACCATGTGCAATCAGATAGGCATGTATCTTTTCATACCAAGCACGTGGTGCTTGCTGTAAACCATATAATACCTTCTTTAACCTGCACACCTGGTTTTCATGCCCTTTCTAAACAAAGCCATGGGGGCTGAAAAACATACACTTCTTCATGCAAGTCACCATTTAGAAATGTTTTTTTAATGTCCAACTGATGTACATTCCAACCATGATGAGCTGCAAGTGCACAGATGCTACGAACAGTAGTCATTAACAAGTAGGAGCAAAGGTTTCATCAAAATCAATGCCTCTTTCCTACGTATAACCCTTTGCAACAAGCCTAGCCTTATACGTGTCAATTGTTCCATCCGGTTTACACTTCAGCTTGTATACCCACTTAGTGCCAATGGTCTTCTTGCCAAGAGGCAAGTCACATAAAGACCATGTACCATTTTTCATGATAACATCATATTCATACCAATGTTCTGAAATTTGTGCTTCATCAAACAAAACACGTTCAATCTCATCATAGAGACTAGATGCAACCATACCATAGCAATTTGATGCAAAAGAGGCACTATGAGAGCCTAAACGAGTACAATATGATAGAGCTGCATCTAATTTGTTGTCATGCAAAGTCTCCACCATTCGTTTTGGCATAGATTTTGCCTACTCAATATCAACTCTCTCATCAACAAGTTCATAATGTAAATCTGCATAAAAAATGGAATGATTTGCATCATCACATGAGACCTGCAATTGTTGAGAAGTTGGCACATCATGACCAGCACTAGAATGTCCACCTGTAAAAAGAGGTAGCAAAGTATCATGAATGTCTTTGGAGCTAACATATGTCCCCTTAGTACATGAAAGTAAGGGCTAAATAGCATCTTCCACAAAAACAACATCATGACTAACCATGATGCGTTTAGTATGTGGATGATACAGATAATAGCCTTTGCTTTCAGAACTGTACCCAACAAAAATACATTTTATTGCTTTATCATCCAATTGTTTGCAATGTTGTTCAAGCACTTGCATATGACAAACAACCAAAAACATGCAGATGAGAAAGAGATGGCTTGCGACCATGCCAAGCCTCATATGGAGTGATAGACTGCAGCGCTTTAGTGGGATACCTGTTAAGTACATATGTTGCACACATGATAGCCTCAAGCCAGAAACTATGTGGTAAAGCCTGACTCTTGACCATACATTGGCAAAGAGGACACCATTTTAGATTTCTACAAGCATAGCAAACTAGCAAAATTCAGATGACCAAAGTGTGCATGCCAAAGCTTTGCATCTGATATAGCTTGAGACCCATGTAGTGCACATGCCAAATCATTTACAGATCTTTCATAGTCTATGAGCTTATACAACCCATGATATAAAATGCCAGAAGCAATAATGATGTCACCATTTGACAGATCATGAATTTTAGAGCTATCATCAACAAATTTCACAACCAAGCCAATCTTGGCTAATGCAGAAACTGATAACATATTTTTCTTGATCCCTAGCACAAATAAAGCATCTCACAAAGTGAAAGAACTACCATTAGCAATAGTCGAAATGATCTTACCAACTCCCATAACAGGATAAGAGGAGTTGTTGGCGCATGTAAGACTATTTCTTATAGGGGCATGCTCGAGTGAAGAGAGGAAATTGTGCTACCATGTAATATATTTGGTCGCCCCACTATCAAAGTACCAAACATCTGAGTCTACTGCAGACATGCACTGCTCATGAGAAGATGGGTAAAACTGCAAACAATAGTAAACGCCCATTCTTCATCCTACACAAGATTAGCATACTCTGTTTTCAGTGTAGAGGCTGTAAGAAAAAGGAAAATGAATGAATAAATAATGATTGAGTGGTGGGCTAGTGGTGTAACTCTAATGCCATGTAGAGGTTACCACAACACACATACAAGATCAAGGTTAGATAGAAAGAGAGATATTGCTACTCATGGGAATAACACAAGAGATTTGGTTATAATGGAAAGTGGACTCAAGATGAATAGAAGATGAACTCAACTCAATTGAACTGAAACTCATAACTCTAATACAATGGAACTCAAACACTAAACAATATATAGATGGTTCTATCCACCATGCACTCCCTATATGGAGCTTAGATGGTGATCTAGATAGAAGCTAGGTGAAGAGCTATAGGCCAACACAATGGGTACTAAGATGGATACCCTAATGGTTCCAAACACCACAAATGATGATCCTACATGGAAAGGGGACTATCCTTATAGGGTCCTCCAAGCCTTAGTCGGCCTACCCATGTTCTAGGGTCGTGGTAGCTTGATCCATGCCCAAAATAATCTCCACCATTGATCTATGAGGTGAATCCAATGGTAGAAAGGTAGGATCAACAACTATTTATTTGTAGCCCTTGATCTTGAAGTAAAGATCCAATGGCCCACATCAAATAGACCCTTTCCCAAGTTAAGAAAGCTACTTTTGTTTCTAGCCCTTGATTTAGGTTGATCCTCACATCGAATCAATCCCAAATCCAATGGCTTACAATTAACCTTCCTAACTATCCATATATGGTCTACTGCAGACCTCATCTGACATCAAAGGCAAGAACCTACCAATGTCCAACACTCTCACATGGCTTCTCCTCATAATGGGGGCCCTTATAAAAGAGAGTTTTATGGAACAATGGTGGTGCTACATAAGGGTGAGGCATTGAGCATATCTAACACCCCCCCTTAATGTCCACCCAAAGGTGAACTACCTTCTTGGCCTGATGCCAAGTCTTCCATGAGGGTGGAGCATCGACCATGTCTAACACACCCCCTCAATGTCCACCCAAAGGTGAACTACCTCCTTGGCCCAATGCCAAGTCTTTGAAGATCTATCTAAAGTAGATCCTTTGTAAGCACTTTGGTGAGGACACCCGTTGCATTCTTCATGGTTGCATAGTAGACTATTTCTACCATCCTTCTCAATTGTATGTGCTTGCCAACTCTTGAATGTCCTTCACGAGGTCTATTCCCAAGCCTTCTCAAAAGTCTGACTAGAAAACGGATATCTTATATAGTACTCCATAAGTAGATAAGACTACCAAAGACCTTCATGTAGCTCCCAATGTCTATCTGCTCATACAATGATCTTAGGGCTTGTTTCATCACATATGATGCCTTCTTCAGCTTACATAATATGTCCTTTGAATGTGGAGACTCAAACCCTAGTGGCTGAGACACATGTACCTCCTCTTTGAGGTCAACATTCAAACGTTCTGATTTAACATGTAACATGAAAACTTCCCACTTCACCTGAGTTGCTACCATTAGTATGCTGCAAATAGTGATCATTAGAGCAAAAGAGTCTTGAAAATCAAAACACTTTTTTAGTGAAAGTTTTTGTCCTACCAATGTGTCTTGATAGCATTCCAAGATTCCATGTATCATGTAATTCACCTACCAGACCCACTTGGTGCTAGTGAACTCCCATGCTTCATTCTTCATTAAGCTATCACAATTGGCTTGCATAACCTCCTTCCATGCTGGATCTACAAGTGCTTGAACTTCAATTATTGGCTTCATTACTTGCTTCATAATGACAACCATCATGGCTATACATATGCAAGTAGAAGCCCACTTGTGCTCCTCTATTCTCTATGTTCTCCTTGTTCCTTTTGCCTTCTCTTGAATAGTGTTGGCATAGGATTTCTCTTACCATAAAGCTTTTCCTTCACCCATTGCAGTGACAACCAATCTGTTTGGGTGATTTTAGGTTGGTAGACTCTCTTCTCACCATCTGATAATGATGCTTCCTCCTTCTCATAGGTAGGGATGACTCTTGGGCTAAGCGATGACCCTTGGGCTAGGTACATAGTGAATTTCTCCTTCGCTTGATGATAAAGTGGAAAATCCTTTCTTTTCCTCCACTTCATGTGGCTTCTCCTCCATAGACACCACATTGCAACTCCCTTTGATCTTCTTTGCCTCGTGGTCATACAATATGAAAGCCCTTTGCTTTTCATTATGACCTAAGAAGATGCATCTTTTGCTTTTTGGTTCCAACTTGTTCTTCCTTTGACCTGGGACAAGATCATAACACATACTCTCAAAAATTCTAAAGTGTAAGAGTGATGGATTCTTACCAATGTAGACTTCATGATGACTCATTCTGATTTGATACACAAAGCCCATGCCTTCCCTCATACACATTATTATCTCGACAATGGTGTGATTCTTGTATTCCATATGGCCATCATGTTGTGATGTGTGAGGTGTCACTGATTGACAATTTATCTCGTTGCATTTGCAAAAGCCTTCCAACTCCTTTGAGTTGGGTTCACCACCACCTCCTATTCCAAGCTTCTTCACACTTTTCCCTGGTTCATTTTCAACAAGTTGTGGTTGTTCTTTAATCTTACCAAAAACTCGAGCTGTATCATAAAGAAAGTACATCCACGTCTTCCTGCTATAGTCATCGACGATCAGAACGTAGGAAGATCCTCCCAAGGCCTGTATAGACATCGTACCACACAAGTTAGCATATACCAACACTAGAGGAGCCTTCGACCTACTCTTGCTTTCTTGTGGGAATGTCTCTCTATGTGGCTTGCCCATCATACAAGCTCTACAAGGTTCCTTCATTCCATTCACTGTAGGTAACTGATGAAGAAAAATACCTTGCTTTTGCATCTCCTTCCATATTGTCCCTATCACCATGATGGGTTCTTGCTGAGGCTGCATAGAACTAGATTGACCTATATCCTTGATCATTTGATGAGATGCACCACTGTCTAGTACCCATGAATCCACAATTGATTCTTCTTGTGTTGAGAAGCATACCACCTTTGCTTTGGCTCCATGTATCGTCTCCTCCACTTCATCTATCCTCTTGACATGACAATGTGCAATTGTATGTCCCTTTCTTCTGCAATGGAAGCATTGTCCTTGAAACTTCTTCTTACTACTCCTCTTCTTTTCACTTTCACCTTTGGTTGAGGAATCACCTTTTTTTGATGCATTGTTGGAAAATGTAGCATCTCCATTGTTGCTTCTTCGTTGGGTTTTGAGATCCAAATCCTCTTCCCTTGGTAATGAATAGAACTCCTCAAATGTTAAAGTTTGAGGTCTCACCTGAGTGTTGAGAGTAGTTACCCTTCCATCATACTTTGATGGAGAACTTTGGAGATGTCTTTGAGCTAGTCCCTTTCTAGTCTTCTCTATCCCTTCAAAAGCCTTTCCATCACATGACTTCTTGATCTGAGTAGTGGATGCCTTAACCTTCTCTCCTTCTGCAAACTTCTCTACTTCCAATTGGCTTTCTAAATTTTGAATGCATGTTTGGTTTCTTACCTCAAAGTGACTCCTCAATATACTCCATGCCTCACTTGCCTTTGATGTATGTTGAATAAGAGCTAGGATGGAGTCCACACAATTGTTCACTATATAATATAGTGTGTTTGCATTCCTTATCCTCCAAGCTTGTAGAAGCTTTGCATACGGGAGAATCACCATACTCGGATCCAATAGGTAAAAGGTGGGTTGTGGCTCTTGCTCACTTCCCATGACCATCTCCAAAAGATCATAAGAATCAAAGATAATTGTAATCTTGAACTTCCAAAGAAAATAATTAATACCATCTAACTTGCCTTCACTGAAGGTTGGTGGATGAACCCATAGTGTTTGCATTTCCAAATCCATTGCACCAACTCTACTTCCAATTCCACTTCTAGATTCTAACACCTCTATAGTGTTGAAACCTTTGTGTCCCATGAACTTGAATTTTTGAAGCCTTTGCCTCCCAAGATCTCTAGCGTTGAAGGCTTTTCCTCCCACAAGCTATAGTGTTGAAGCCTTTGCCTCCCAAGAACTCCAACGTTGAAGCCTTAACCTACCAAAAACTTTGGAGTTGAAGAATTTACCTCTCACAAGCTTGAATGTTGAAGCATTCCTTCCACAATTTCTAGAGTTGATTCCTTGGTCCATGATCTCTGCAATCTTCTATACCTTCCTATGCTCTGATACCATGTAAGAAAAAGGAAAATGAATGAATAAATAATGATTGAGTGGTGGGCTAGTAGTGTAACTCTAATGCCATGTAGAGGTTACCACAACACGCATACAAGATCAAGGTTAGATAGAAAGAGAGATATTGCTACTCATGGGAATAACACAAGAGATTTGGTTATAATGGAAAGTGGACTCAAGATGAATAGAAGATGAACTCAACTCAATTCATCTAAAACTCATAACTCTAATCAATGGAACTCAAACACTAAACAATATATAGATGGTTCTATCCACCCATGCACTCCCTATATGGAGCTTAAATGGTGATCTAGATAGAAGCTAGGTGAAGGGCTATATGCCAACACAATGGGTACTAAGATGGATACCCTAATGGTTCCAAACACCACAAATGATGATCCTACATGGAAAAGGGACCATCCTTATAGGGTCCTCCAAGCCTTAGTCGGCCTACCATGTTCTAGGGTCGTGGTAGCTTGATCCATGCCCAAAATAATCTCCACCATTGATCTATGAGGTGAATCCAATGGTAGAAAGGTAGGATCAACAATCATTTATTTGTAGCCCTTGATCTTGCTTAATCCACACTTAGGATCAATTCAAGATCCAATGGCCCATCAAATGGACCCTTCCCCAAGTTAATAAAGCTACTTTTGTTTCTAGCCCTTGATTCAGGTTGATCCTCACATCGGATCAATCCCAAATCCAATAGCTTACAAGTAACCTTCCTAACTATCCATCTACAGTCTACTGTAGACCTCATCTGACATCAAAGGGAGGAACCTACCAATTTCCAACACTCTCACATGGATTCTCCTCATAATGGGGGCCTTACAATAGCGTGTTATGGAATAATGGTGGCGCTACATAAGGGTGAGGCATTGAGCATATCTAACAGAGGCCTCTGCAACAACCATTCCGGCCTCTTTCTTCTTTGCCTCTTCAGCAACTAGTTTTGGACAACCCTTAATGACATGATCATTTGCTTTCGAGTATTTGCAAAACAATTTTTGCTTTTGTTATTTCTTCTCATCTTTGTCTTCCTTTTTTAAATGTGCAGCATTTGCAGATTTCTGCTTACTAGTAGAAGAGCTCCATTTACGTTTGCCCTTTTGACTAGCCAGGAAAGGCTGATCTGCAACATGCATGATGGACCTGTTCTACCTAGACTGATCTTCCTGCAACAGAACAGAGATGAACTCCTCAAATGACAAGGCATTTGGATTGCCTTTCATCATCAAATGAAGAGTAGAAGCAAAACTCTGATATGAGTCAGGAAGACCATTCAGAACAGTCTACACAAGTGAGCTATCTAGTATAACTTCATGAGTAGAGATCAATTGTTCTTTGAAATCCTTGATCTTTGTGAGAAAATTTTCCATAGAATCACCTTCACTCATGTGCTCACTCTCCAATTGTTTTCAGAGGCAAGCAACACGAGCCTTATTCTTAGCATGGTACAATGTGGTAAGTGTATCCCAAGCATACTTAGCTATTTTGCAAGAGTGAATGTGAGGAATAATGGCACGTTTGATGGACAAATCTATCAATGCATGTGTCTGAGCATCTCTACCATCCCAACAAATTTACTCTACAGTAGCTGCAATAGAAACAATAGCACGAACAAGAATCTGTAGAATATCATCATCTTGGACACCATCTCCATCAGCTCCAGCACCTGTATTTGCAGTACCTGTATTCGCAGGTGTAATAGGATGTCTTTCAACACCCTACACAATATTCCACAGTCCTTTGCGACCAATACATGATGCATCATATAAGCCCACAATGGGTAATTCGTACCGTCCTACTTATCCTCAACAACCAACATAAGAAATACATTAGTGCTTTAAGCCATGGCCAGTGACTAAAATAACTTGATGTAGAAAAATGATTGTATCTGAAAACGTTGAACAGAACTACCCAAATGAGTTCTGCTAGACTGTAGCAAACTTCAAGACGCTTATACTATTGAACCAAAATTGGTATATATCTTTGGCACAAAAAGAAGAAATAGCCTACACAAGCATTGCAATAGTGCGTTCGAAGGCCTAAACGAGCTCAGATCGTGACTTCGGCACGACATAGCAAAGCTGTTTTGATCTTTGAAATAGCTTGAGTATGCTTACCAATTTTTTTGCGATTTTGAGACTTCAACTAGAGAGGTGTAGACAATGCCCTAGATGAAGCATCGGCCTAGTCTGATACCAATTGTTGGAGTTAGACGTCTGTGGAAGCACGCAAACAACACAAGGAAGAAGAAGAAGCTTGGAGCACAACACACAATACTAAACGTATTACCACTAGAATGTACAAAGATAAGTAGCCCATTAGGGCAATAGGCGTATATACAAGCCAAGGGAAAAAACCTCCTAAAGAGGGAAAAAAGTGCCCCAGCGGTCCTAGAGAGTTCACACACATCACTACCTAAATATATCAATAGACACATGGGTGTCATAGCAACCAACTCAATTTGAGTCAAAAAAAGCATGTAAATCTGGAGGTAATGATCCCCCCCTTGGGATAAAAGAATCCAAGTAGCTAGGTGCTAGTGAAGTAGTGAAACATGCACTTAACTGCATGCAAATGCTTAGTACCTCGGCAATGCATAAACATGCTCATCTAAAAGACAAAAATTTGAAGACCATGCCAAGTTATGCATAAGTAAATCAAGCATCCAATAGCATGTTGATAGAGAACAACATCAAATGTGTCTGCAACATTGTAAAGACTCAACCATAAACCTATTTCCATAGGAGTGGTAATAGGCTTGCAATCTTCAATGACCAAAATGTTGCAATAATATGTGAATATATTTTTTTTACACAAAGCTATTCCTCTATCAACTTGCATAAAATGAATGCCCAAATAATGTTGCAAATGCCCCCAATCTCACATCTCAAAAGAGGCATGCAAATCAGGCTTAAATTTAGCAATATCCTTCTCATTTGGACAAGTACATAATTTGCATGCTTAACATATACGGTGCTTGCAGTTGGACTCTTTTCAAAACCATGTGCAATCAAGTAGGCATGTATCTTTTCATAAAAATCATGTGGTGCTTGCTTCAAACCATATAATGCCTTTTTTAACATGCACACTTGTTTTCATGCCCTTTCTACACAAAAGCACAGGGTTGAAATACATACACTTCTTCATGTAATTCACCATTCAGAAATGCAGTTTTAATGTCCAACTAATGTACATTCCAACCATGACGAATTGCAAGTGCACAGAGCTACGAATGGTGGTCACTCGACGTGTGGGTGCAAAGGTCTCATCAAAATCAATGCCTCTCTCTTGAGCATAAACTTTTGCCACAAGCCTAGTTTTATACCTGTCAACTACTCCATGAGGTTTATGCTTAAGCTTGTATACCCATTTAGTGACGGTCGCCTTTTTTCCTAGAGGCAAATCACATAAAGATCAATAACCACTCTTCATAATAACATCATATTTGATTTCATAGCAACCTCAAATTTTCTAAATTTTATGCTTCATCAAAAGAAATAAGCTCATTATCATCACAAAGACTAGAGGCATTCATTGCATAGCAATTTGATGCAAAAGAAGCATTACAAGATCCTAAATGAGTATGATATAATCATAGTGCATCTAATTTTCTATCTCGCAAAGTCTGCACCAACCATTTAGGCATAGCTTTTTCCTCCTCTATATCAACCCTCTCATCAACAAGTGCATTTTGTAAATTTGCATATGAAAAGGAATGATCTACATCATCATGTTGAACTTGGAGAGGCAAGATGATCTCCATTTACCTTTGCCCTTCTGACTAGCTAAGAAAGCTTGATCTGCAACATGCTTGGTAGACCTATTTTGCCTGGATTAATCTTCCTAGAACAAAAGAGACACGAAGTCCTCAAATGTTAAGGGATTTGGATTGCCTTTCATCATCAATCAAAGAGTAGAAGCAAAACTCTAGTATGAATTTGGAAGACCATTAAGAATAGTCTGCACAAGTGAACTATCTAGCAAGGATCATCAGCAAAAATCAAGTACTCCTTTGATTCTTTTATATTTCTCAAAAAACTATCCATGGAATCTCCTTATTTCATGCGCTCACTCTCCAACAGTTTTCAAAGGTAAGCAACACAAGCTTCATTTGGCCTTATCAACAAAAAAAAAAGCATGAGAAAAAGAAAGTACAATATGAGCTAGAATCAGAAGGGTCATAGTCGGATGGATTTGACTATGACAATGGGAAAACAATATGAAAGGAAGGAAACAATGAAGAGAGAAAAAGCAAGTCCAAAAGCAGAAGGTCAAGCAATCGATAAAATTTACCTCTAGTAATGATGTAACTAATATCAATAAATTAACTCCATAAAAAATGGATGCACCCTTAGGACCTACTACATCAAATAAGTAATTATATTATCAAGTATGTCAAAGGACGGGACACGGTTGTGATACTTGTTACTATAATGCAAACTACACATGAGCGAGACCACACCAGATATTGGAAAAATTAGAAGCATAGATAAATTTGGTGATATCTCAGGGGGCCTAACCACATCATCAAAAAGCATGATAAGGTCAAGAGCATAGACCAACAATTGGTAGAGTCCATAGACATTTGCATGATCAAGCTCTCATTATGCTTATTGTAGGTTATTGGGTCATCCCCAATGGCCTAGATGTAAGTTGTCATGTAAACATAGGACTAAAAATGGAATTACGATAGTTAAGCCACCTCTAAGGATGCATATAGCAAATTTGTTTGTGAAGAAAATAAGAGATCCATTCTTTCTCCCATTTTTAGACACTATTCTAGATTGAGTGGCACGAGTAGAAATGTACAGTTTTTTGGATGGGTTTAGTGGCTATGATGAGATATAAATGGCAAGAAATTATAAAGAGAAAACTATCTTTGTGATGAAATGGGGGATTTATGCATCAAATGTGATGAAATTTGGAGTGAAAAATGCACCACCAACGTTTTAGAAGTGGGTGACACAATTTTTTGAATCTTTCTTGAACTAGTTCCTGAAAGTGTTGTTAGATGACTTTAGCGTAGCTAATAAGTGAGTTAAGCATCTTTATTACCTACAATTATGTTTCCAAAGATGTCTAGAATCTTGGCTATTCGTAAATCTAGTGAGATGTGAATTTGCGATTAAAAGTGTTGTCCTATTAGGTCATATCACTAATAAAGGGGAATCACCATTGACCCCCAAAAGATTCAACAAATATATGATGTGCCACCTCCACGAGCAGTAAAACAAGTAATAAGATTTTTGGGACAGAAGTGGCAGGGACATTTTCTTCAATATTGATTTGTCTCATGTTTCTACTCCCTTAACACAATTGATGAAGAAAGATTAATCATTTATCCGAGGACAAGATTAAAAGAAATGTTTGATATGCTAAAGAATATGCTTATGATTGCACCAATCTTGGTATTGCCACATTGGGCATGGTCATTTCATTTGTTTGTAGATGTATCACAAATAGTTGTGGGGGTTGTCTTGGTGTAGGAGTTTGAAAAAGATTGGCATGAGAAAATATATTATGTGAGTTCTGTGTTGAACAAAGTTGAAGTAAAGTATACAGCCACAACAAAAGAATGTTTGGCAATGATCTTTGGATTGCAAAAATTTTTGGCAATATTTATTGACTAACAAAGTCTTGTTTCATGTTGACAATTAGGTGCTTGTGTTTCTGGTCAAGAAACCACATTTTATCATGGCAATTGACCACGTGGGTGCGACTTATGCAAGAATTTGATTATTCTATTGTGCATAGTCTAGGACAAGAACATGCAAGTGTAGATTATCTGAGTCATATGGAGTGTGGGGAATCTCCAGAGGAATGGATGGAACAAACAATGGGTATGATAAAATGGTTTATTTTTTGGATACATGTACGCGACTAGGAAAACTTACAAGATGGCAAATGAAGAAGTTGGCATGGAATAGTTGTTGATTCAGAAATCATTGCTAGTGTTTTGTATAAGACATGTATTGATCAAGTTTTATGAAGATATGTTCCTGATGATCAACAATGAATGATTTTATGGGATGCCCATGCTGGTGATGCAAGAGGACATTTCTTAGGAGAAATCACTCCCAAGACTATAATACAAGTAGGACTCAATCAATGTTCAAGGACTCAATCATTTTGTTGAATTTTGGGATGAATTCCAAATGGATGGTAGAGCCTTGGATAAGAAGAAGATTCCACTGCAACCAATACTACCAATAGAGCCCTTTATGAAGTGGGGACTAGATCCCATAGATCCATTGGCTAAACCATCGTGAAATCACTATATCCTTTTTTTTTGAGAGTACAATGAATTGGAAAGACACACACACCCAACCTCCTAAGGTAGAGGCACCCATCTTGGGGAACTCTGAAGCATTCGGCCCTGGGCAGAACTTGAACCCTAGCCATCAACCTAGGAGTACAAGGCACATCTGCTAAACCACACCCGCTAAATCACAATATCTTAGTTGATACTAACTACTATACTAGATGGGTCAAAGCACAAGCTTGTGAGGATAATGAGGCTCAAAATGTGGCTAAATTTTATTAATTACACAGTTCAGTTGTCCTATAGAACTTATATCAGACCAAGGAGTTCATTTTATTAGCAAAAAGTTCAAAAGTTAACTGGTACATATATATTTTGCATAAAAATGTGGACAATGTATTATCCAAATGAGAATGGGAAGGTAGAGTCTACCAATAATTCATTAACTCACATTTTTAGAAGAATGGTAGTAGATCATCGTAGGGATTGGGATATTAAGCTACATTCAACTGTATGGTCGCTTTGTACAACATATAAGGTAGCCATAGGAATGACACCATTCAAGTTAGTGTATGGTCTCAAAGCCATTTTGCCTATGGAGTTCATGGTTCCCTATTTAAGGGTATCTATTAAACATTGATTATGTGAGAATACTCATAGATTGAAAAAAAATTGAATTTTATCCCATACCTCAATATGATGAGCTTGAAAGTAGGAAAATCAGAATGGATGTTGTGCTCTTTTAGCAAGTTTGCCAAACCCCATATCTTTTGTTGGATTTTGTGGATCCGAATGTGTTGATTGCCAATGCCTCTATATCATGTTTAAATACATCACAAGAGGAGGATCAAACTCATTATCTCCAAGAAAAAGGCCATTGGCACCAAACGGGTATACACGTTGAAGTGTAAGCATGATGGAACAATTGAAAGGTATGAGGCTAGGCATGGTGCCAAATGTTATGCTAGAGAGACATTGATTTTGATGAGACCTTTGCTCCCACATGTCGAATGACCATAGTGTTGGGTGTGAGTAGAAGTGCGAGAGACACACAAGAAGCACACACAAGGAGCACAAACGCAGCAAGACACACAGAGAAGACGATGGCTGGAATAGCTCTCTCTATTGATCGATGAACTGAACTGAAGTAAGAGTTGAATGATATCCCTAAGTACAAAGTACCACCACATATGAGAGTATCAAGTATGTGGTAACATGGGGAAAAAACCTCTAGCCAGCACTAGAGTAAAAAGTGCCCATGTATAGGGAAAAGGTTCACATCAAAGCTACTCGAGGAACACATAAGTGTAACAAACCCCCCTGGAGCGAATGATGTGAACACATACAGGGAGTGACAGATCAACCCCCACAAGGTAACAAGCCTAAAGCTTTGCGAAAAGCTTCAAACTTTTCCCGTGGAAGAGCTTTGGTGAATATGTCTGCCACATTATCTTGTGTAGGCACATATACCAAATCAATATCTCCTGCATGAAGGCGCTCTCTCACATAGTGATAATGCACCTCAATATGTTTGGTCCGTGCATGAAACACTAGGTTTCGTGCAACAGCCAACGCACTCTGACTATCTGTAAGAATATGCGTAGCAGCATCAATCTCCATGCAAAGATCCATCAATAGGCGTCTCAGCCATATACACTCCACTGTAGCTGTGAAAATTGCCATGTACTCAGCTTCATAACTCGATGTCGCCACTGTAGGTTGCTTCTGACTCAACCAAGATATGCATGAGTCTCCAAGGAAAAAGCAATTACCACTAGTGGACACGTGAGTATCATAACAACCATCCCAATCACTATCTGTAAAAGCATGCAAGCATGGTTAAACATCTCTGCCATAAAAGAGACCTAAGCTCAAAGTGCCTCGAAGATATCTAAATACACGTTTCATCGCTTGCCAATGCTTAGTGCGAGGGCTATGCATGAATCGACTCAACTGGGAAACTGCATACTGTATATCCGGCCTTGTGTTGCATGCATATATAAGACATCCCACAGCCTGTTGATAAAGAGAAGTGTCAAATGCATCACTGGAATCCTCAACTGAGAACCTGAATCCTGTCTCAACTGGTGTGGAAACTGGCTTACAATCCTCAAAATCAAAACGCTGAAGTAGTTTTTCAACATACTTGGCTTGATGCATAACAATTCCCCCCTCAACGGATACAAACTGGATGCCAAGATAGTAGCTCAAAAGACCAAGATAAGTGACATCAAAAGTATGCTGCAAATCAGCCATAAGAATGTCAAGTTTTGCATCACATGACCCAGTGAAGAGTATGTCATCGACATAAAGAACAAGCACTATAAGATCAGCCCCATTTTTGCGTACATAGAGTGTGCTTTCAATCGGACTACATGTGAAGCCAAGAGCAATCAAGTGCTTATGTATTTTGTCATACCATGCACGTGGAGCTTGCTTGAGACCATACAAAGCTTTATGCAGGCGACAAACCATATGCTCTTTTCCTTTCATAGCAAATCCAGGAGGTTGCTTCACATAAACCTCTTCTTGCAAATCTCCATTCAAGAAGGCTGTTTTTATGTCCAATTGATGCACTTTCCAACCTCGATGGGCAGCCAATGCAATCACGGTACGAATGGTAGTCATGCGTGAAGTAGGTGCAAAAGTTTCCTCATAGTCAATGCCATATTGTTGCGCATATCCTTTGGCAACCAATCTAGCTTTGTAGCGATCAATGCTACCATCAGATTTTCTCTTAATCTTATAAACCCACTTTGTACCAATGGCATTCTTCCCTTTTGGCAGTTCACATAACTCCCAAGTACCATTCCTATGTATGGAATCCATTTCTGATTGCATAGCACTCATCCATTGTGGATCGTCACATGCATCTTCAAAAGAAAGTGGCTCTTCATTACATGCTCTAGCAATAAGAGAATAATCCACAAAATTACTTGATGCATGGTGAGAGCTTGATCTTGTTCTACCAAGTAAAGGTGCACTCAATTTGCTGTCCTGCAAAGTTTGTTTCAGCCACTTTGGCATAGATTGTGCACTCTTGATAGACATGCGTTCATTATGTAAAACATCTTCAATATGTACATCATGCGTGGGCTGAATTTCATGCTCAGTTTCAGCCATATTTTGACGCAAATGTTCAGCCATATGTGGCTGGAAATTTCCAACAGTTTTGACATTTTTTGGCTGAATTTTTTTAGCCATGTTTGGCTGGAAATTCTCTGCATTTTCAGCCCTATTTGGCTGGAATTTTTCAGCCCTTTGAACCTCAGTTGGCTGGTCTACATGGCCATAGTCAAACACACCATTTCGGAACAAAGCCATGAGTGTATCGAACACATCTTGTGAGCTAACTGTTGGCAGTTTTTTGCATTCAAGTAGAGGGAAAACTGACTTTTCAGCAAATACCACATCTCGACTCACAATAATTGTGTTCATCAATGGATGGTACAACCGATATCCCTTACTTTCAGCACTATAACCAACAAATATACATTTCTTTGCCTTGTCATCAAGTTTGTGACGTTGTTGTGATGGCACAAGAGCATATGCCAAACAACCAAACACACGCATATGACTAACCATAGGCTTATGACCATTCCAAGCCTCATAAGGAGTGATGACTCTCAATGCTTTTGTAGGGTAGCGATTCAACACATAATTTGCACACATGACCGCTTCCATCCAAAACTTATGAGGAAGATGCTTTCCTTTAACCATACATCGTGCCATTTCAAGTAGAGTTCTATTTTTACGCTCGGCAACACCATTTTGTTGAGGTGTATATGGAACCGTACATTGGTGTGAAATACCTCTTTCACGAAGAAAAGCATTAAACTCATGTGACATGTATTCACCACCACGATCCGTGCATAGAGTCAAAAGCTTTTGTGAAGAAAAATTTTCAGCCATAGCTAAAAATGCTTTGAAGCAAGAAAATACCTCATTCTTTGCTTTCATAGGATACACCCATGTATGGCGAGTAGCATCATCAATGAAGGTAACAAAATATACATGCTTCCCAAAAGATGGAGTCTTGATCGGACCACATACATCACTATGAACAAGTTGCAATTTTCTTGTAGTGTGTGTATGACTATCTTTTGGAAAAGAAGCACGATGCATTTTTCCAAGAATGCAACCTTCACATGCATGCTTTTCAATGGACTCAAGTGTAGGCAAACCAATAACCATGTCCTTCTTTTGCAAGTAACGCAAACTATTGAAGTTTAAGTGACCAAAACGAGCATGCCAAAGCTCCATTTCAGCCATGGAAGAAGTATGAGCAACCAAGGCATTCGAGGCAGCCCTCTTGTATGTATCCATGCGATACAAACCATCACATAATGTACCGGACATCACGATAACATCGCCATTGCTGAAATCATGAACCATACACTTATCATCAACAAAGTGTACATGAAGTCCAGCTTTGGCAATCAACGGAACTGAAATTAAGTTCTTCTTGATACCGGGCACATACAATGCATTTTTCAAGAGAATCACACCTCCATTTGCAGCCGTAAGCTCAATTTCTCCTACTCCAATGATAGGATGAGAGGCATTGTTTGCACACACCACATGTCTTCCTTTAGGTGCATCTTTCAAAGAGGCAAAAAATCTTTTGCATGATGTTATGTGCTTTGAAGCACCACTATCAAAGAACCAATCTGAATCAGCCTCACTCACAACCATACATTTAGAATGTAAAGAAGCATCATAATGACATGTAACAACACATGCCCAAAAATCTTGAGCCATGTTAGCTTCATCATTCTTTGCATTTGCTGAATTTTCAGCAATAGACATGCCCGATTCCTTCTTCTTTTCATTGCGTTTAGCAAGCTTTCTACACTCATCAATAGTATGACCAGCCTTTCGGCAATATTTGCATCTCTTTTTCTTTTGCAAATCACCATCATTAGAGGAATGAGTGGAAGAGGAAGCTTGAGGCTTTGGTTTTGATGAACCCAAAGCTGAACCATACTTGCTTTTCCCCTTCTGTGAGATAGCGAGTGCTTGCGTTCCCTCAATCAAACCACTCCTATTCACTCTAGATTGCTCTTCTTGCAAAAGAAGAGACACAACCTCATCAAATGCATACATATTAGGATTTCCTTTTGCAACCAAACGGAGTGTAGTAGCAAAGCTTTGAAAAGATTCCGATAATCCTTTCAACAATGTAGAAATGAGTGATGCATCCGGAATGATCTCATCTATGTTTGCCAATTGCTCTTTCAAGTCCTTGATGCGTGTCACGTACATATCCACTGACTCATTTTCAGGCATACATACATCCTCAAGTTGCTTCCTCAAGTATGCAACACGTGCTTCATTACGCACGGCATACAAAGAAGCAAGAGTATCCCATGCCTGTCGTGATGTAGAACATGACCGAATGTGTGGAACTATATGACGCTTCACTGAAAGCGCAATCAAAGCATGAGCTTGAGCATCTTTTCCATCCCATCTAAGCTGGTCCTGTGTAGGTGGAGAAGGAGAAACCACTGTACTCGAAGAAGAAGCTCCATATATGACAGTAGACTGTGAAGTAGAAGCACCTGCCGGTCTTCGATCTACATCTGCCACTATGTTCCAAAGTTGTTTAGCAATAAGAACATGCTTCATCATGTAAGACCACATCGGATAGTTGGTCCCATCAAGCTTATCTTCAGCTTGAAGCATGCCAAACAAGTCATTGCTGCCCGCCATTTCGCTAAGGAACAAGAATTTGGCAAAATCTTCACTTCGACGAAAGCTGAAATGAATGCTGAAATTTCAGCTCACAAACTGTCACTCTGATGGCGATTCTGACTGCACGAATGGCTTTGAAATGGGGGTAAAACCCCAGCGCACCTGCTGGAAATGTTTCGGGGCTGCTGAAATTCACACTTCTATGCTCCGAAGTCGATTTGCACTGTTAAAGTGCGCACGCGCCGCGACGTGAAAAACCGAAACTTGAGAAGAAGCTGAACCTGCTCTGATACCACTGTTGGGTGTGAGTAGAAGTGCGAGAGACACACAAGAAGCACACACAAGGAGCACAAATGCAGCAAGACACACGGAGAAGACGATGGCTGGAATAGCTCTCTCTATTGATCGATGAACTGCACTGAAGTAAGAGCTGAATGATATCCCTAAGTACAAAGTACCACCACATATGAGAGTATCAAGTATGTGGTAACATGGGGAAAAAACCTCTAACCAGCACTAGAGTAAAAAGTGCCCATGTATAGGGAAAAGGTTCACATCAAAGCTACTCGAGGAACACATAAGTGTAACACATAGTTCATAGCACATTTGCACTTGAACCTCATCATGGTTGCAACGTAAAAATCAAAACTACATTTATACAAATATAACATAAAGAAAGAGCATTTTGCAACAAGCCTACATTGCAAGTCAATGGAATGGTTCATGTCCTATGGCATGAAAACATTCCCTAAGTATGATAGTTTAAGAACATGATTTTTGGTAGCATTCAAGGTAGACAAGACCTCTAAGGATATTATAAAAAACTTAAGAAAGATAAAGCAAAAGTAACGCATGGTGGAAGATTATGCTCAAAACTTCAAAAATCTTCTATGTTGATGCAACAACTAAAAGGCCCTTGTGGGATTAAGTATAATAATATTCTAGTGAATGTGTAAACATGCCAACTCAAGAAGAGAAGTATACGAAAATGACTAAAATCATTATACATTTGGATTTCTTCAAGGGAAACAAGAATGGGACATCTGGATGAGGACTCCAAAAGCCTCTAGTGGATGAAAGTAGGAAAAAGGTCTATCCGAACTTGAATATAGGAGCCATGGGGGAGAGAGTTGGGCAAAGAAACCTTGGATTCCCATACCAAGTTGCTGATTGTTCTTCAATTCTTTAGTTTCATAAAGACAAATG
Source organism: Ceratopteris richardii (assembly GCA_020310875.1). Classification (NCBI taxonomy): domain Eukaryota; kingdom Viridiplantae; phylum Streptophyta; class Polypodiopsida; order Polypodiales; family Pteridaceae; genus Ceratopteris; species Ceratopteris richardii. The sequence continues at coordinate 174,803,313 of CM035427.1, read as the reverse complement.
TTATCATCTTGGATTAATTGATGCATTATGAAATTCATTATGCCTCATCTACCACTTGGTGATCTTATCCTTTTCAAGAGAGCACTCATGGATCATTCTACTAGGATAATCACTATTATTTTCATTTATACCAATGATTCTAATGATTATCATGCATCTTTAAGTCCTATAAATCAATGTTCCTTTGTACATAATTGCAACCCTTGTCATCTATTCCATGATTGAGTATCCCCACAAAATTTTCATGTGCATATTACATCTCAAGCCACACAAGCTTGAGGGAATATAAGAAAATACCTCAGTAGAACACAATCTTATGTCATCTTTATGTCATCCTAATTACCAGTTCATTCAACTATTCAAGTTAATATGACCATCCATTTTTATATAATTTGGCCTTTTGTTTTCTAGCATTAGAAGAAATATGAGCCCCAAAAGGGCCCTTTAAGCTTAAGCTGTGATTAGTGAATATCCAATCAAAAGAGAGCATTGGACACACTGTGGTCTAGGATAGTAGGGGTGCGAGGAGGGGAGGCAATAGAATTTCCTTTAGCTAATGCATTGTTCTTAGAGAGAGAACAAAAAAGTGATCATGGGGACCAATGAAACTTATAACTTAAAAAACATAAAAAAAAAGTTTCTGAAAAAACTCAAAATTATCCTAAATGCGCCCCATATCATATATATGCCCAAAAACTAACTTTTTTATCTCCAAATTCAAAATTACCATGATGCTTGCCCTTTGTGTCCATTTCCATGTTTATTGATGGGTAATGCCTTTGACAATGGTGGAATCCATGTTCTCCTTCCTTATTGTTTGCTTTGTGTGTGACATAGTTAGACGTCTGTGGAAGCATGCGAACAATACAAGGAAGAAGAAGAAGCTTGGAGCACAACACACACTACTGAATGTATTACCACTAGAATGTACAAAGATGAGTAACCCATTAGGGCTATAGGCATATATATAATCCTAGGGAAAAAAACCTCCAAAAGAGAGAAAAAAGTGCCTCGACGATCCTAGTGTGTTCACACACATCACTACCTAACTATATCAACAAATCCCCCCTGAGAGCGATGCGGTGAACAAGGAGTTGGAACTCATGTATAAGTGTGTGCCAAGCTATGTGGAATCAATCCACAAAAGGAAGTAAGCCCAAAGCTTTTTCAAAAGCTTCAAACTTCTCCCTAGGCAGAGCCTCCATGAAAAAGTCTGCAATGTTCTCCTACGTGGGCACATATGTCAAGCTCATCTCCCCAACACAAAACCTCCTGCTTACATAATGATAATGCACCTCAATATGCTTAGTGCGAGCATGGAACACAGGGTTCCTCACCACTACCAATGTGCTCTCACTGTCAATGAAGATGGTGGTGGCAGAAGACTGACCAACACCCAAATCAACCATAAGGCGTCTGAGCCACACACACTCAACAGTCACTCTGAAAGCTTCCCTATACTTAGCCTCACAGCTAGAAGTGGCTACAATAGGCTGCATCTTGATCAACCAAGATATACATGAGCTACCAAGCACTAAGCAAAAGCCACTAGTGGACACATGAGTGTCATAGCAACCAACCAAATCACTGTCACAAAAAGCATGCAAATATGACGGTAGTGATCCCCCCTTGGGATAAACAATCCAAGTAGTCAGGTACCACTCAAGTAGCAAAAGATGCGCTTAATCGCCTACAAATGCTTGACACCTCGACAATGCATAAACCTACTCATCCGTGAGACAACAAACTAAATATCTGGCTGAGTAATGCATAAGTAAATCAAGCATCCAATAGCCTGTTGATAGAGAACAACATCAAATGCATCTCAAGCATCATGAAGACTCAATCATAAGCCTGTCTCCATAGGAGTGGCAATAGGCTTACAGTCTTCAAGGCCAAAATGCTACAATAATGTGTCAGTATATTTCGTTTGACACAAAGCCATTCCACCTGAAACTTGCATAAACTGAATGCCCAAATAGTGATGCAAATGCCCCAAATCAGACATCTCAAATGAGGCATGCTAATCAGCCTTAAAATCAACAATATGCATGTCATGAGGACCAGTGAGCACCATGTCATCAACATACACAATAGTGATCAGAAGCACATCATTAGCACACTTAACATATAAGGTTCTTTTAGTTGGACTGTTCTCAAAACCATGTGCAATGAGATAGGCATATATCTTTTCATACCAAGCACAGGTGCTTGCTTTAAACCATATAATGCCTTCTTTTACCTCCACACTCGGTTTCCATGCCCTTTTTGTACAAAGCCACAGGGCTAAAAAACATACACTTCTTCATGCAAGTCACATTCAGAAATGTTGTTTTAATGTCCAATTGATGTACATTCCAACCATGATGAGCTGCAAGTCCACGGATGCTACAAACAATAATCATTTGGAATGTAGGTGCAAAGGTCTCATCAAAACCAATGCCTCTTTCCTGCGCATAACCTTTTGCTACAAGCCTAACCTTATACCTGTCAACTATTCCATCAGGTTTAGGCTTCAGCGTGTATACCCACTTAGTGCCAATGGCCTTCTTGCCAAGAGGCAAGTAACATAAAGACCAGGTACAATTCTTCATGATAGCATCATATTCAGATTGCATTGCAACCATCCAATGTTCATAATTTTGTGCTTCATCAAACGAAACAAGCTCAGTCTCATCACAGAGACTAGATGCAGCCATAGCATAGCAATCTTATGCAAAAGAGGCACTATGAGAGCCTAAACGAGTACGATATGACAGAGATGCATCTAATTTGCTGTCACACAAAGTCTGCACTAGCAATTTTGGCATAGTTTCTGCCTCCTCAATATGAGCTCTCTCATCAACAAGTGCATCACGTAAATCTGCATTAGAAATGGAATGATCTGCATCATCACATGAAACCCACAAAGGTTGAGAAGTTGCCTCATTAGGACCAGCAATAGATTGTCCACCTGTAAAAAGAGGAAGCAAAGTATCATATATGTCTTTGGAGCTAACAGATGTCTCCTTAATACATGAAAGTAAAGGCTAAATAGCATCTTCTACCAAAACAACATCATGGGTAACCAAAATGTGTTTAGTCTGTGGATGATATAGACGATAGCCTTTGCTTTCAGAACTGTACCCAACAAAAATACATTTTACTGCTTTATCATCCAATTTCCTACGATGTTGTTTGGGCATTAATGCATATGCTAGACAACCAAAAACATGCAGATGAGCAAGAGATGGCTTGCGACCATGCCAAGCGTCATATGGAGTGATAGACTACAGTGCTTTAGTGGGGCACCTGTTAAGTACATATGCTCCACACATGATAGCCTCAAGCGAGAAACTATGTGGTAAAGCCTGGCTCTTGACCATACACCTCGCCATCTCCATGAGTGACTTGTTCTTTTGTTTAGCAACTCCATTCTGTTGAGGTGTATAGGGCACTGTACATTGATGTTTTATCCCATGTTCAACCAGAAATGCATTAAAGTCAGAAGACATATATTCCCCCCTCGATCAGAATAGAGGATGCCCATTTTACATACTGACAAATTTTCAACCAAAACCAAAAACTGTTTGAAGCACATAACCACTTCGGACTTTGCTTTGAGTGGATATACACATGCATGCCTGGAGAAATCATCAATGAAAGTTAGGAAGTAAAGATAGTTTCCAAAAGAAGGTGTCTGCATAGGACCACATACATCACTATGTACAAGCTACAATTTCTAAGTAGTCCGAACTGAACCATCTTTTGGAAAGGAGGAATGTTGCATTTTTTCCAAAATACAACCTTCACAGACATGATTTCTCTGTGCCTCAAGTTTGGGCAAGAGGACACCATATCAGATTTATGCAGGCATAGCAAACTAGCAAAATTCAGATGACCAAAGCATGCATACCAAAGCTTTGCATCTGACATAGCCTGAGAATCATGTATTTCACATGCTGAATCATTCACAGATCTTTCATAGTCTATTAGCTTATACATCCCATGACATAAAATGCTAGAAGCAATAATCATGTCACCATTTGAAACATCATGAACTGTACATCTATCGTCAACAAATTTCACAACCAAGCCTATCTTGGCTAATGCAGAAAGTGATAACAGATTTTTCTTGATCCCTGGTATAAATAAAGCATCCAACAAAGTGAAAGAACTACCATCAACACTAGTCTTAATGATCTTACCAACTCCCATGATAGGATAAGAGGAGTTGTTGGTGCATGTGACAATATTCCCTGTAGGGGCAGGCTTGAGTGAAGAGAAAAAATTGTGTTGCAAGGTAATATGTTTGGTCGCCCCACTATCAAAGTACCAAACATCTGAGTCTAATGCAGACATGCACATGAAAGTTGGACAAAAGGAAAAGTGTGTGTATATAGGAACAAAAATAACTCATTTAGTGAGTGTATTTCATACATGATCAAATAGAGTAAGAGAGTAAGAGGTTCTATTCTGTGCAATCTAGTGGGTGTAACTGACTCACAAAACTTGGAGAGCTACAGGAGCGAAGGATCAAGTGAGGCAATTAGAGACATTTGTAGGTCATTGATGGAGTGGATATTTGCTTCAAACTTGGAGGAATCTTGAGTGCAATTTTGCATGGAGTCAAGCTAAGTTGCCAAGGAAGGAGAACATATTCATGGATTCCTAGTACCTATAGCTCCACCTTTATTAACGAAGGCAATGAGAACTTGATGAGACATACAAAATATTTGGATCCTTGTGTGAACTTATCCATAGTAAGAGCATAGAATGCTCTCTTGGTCCTATAGTTGTTAATTTGGCCAAAATGATATCAACTAATATCACCAAGTGATAGAAGGATGAATTTTGATGAGTTTTTCTTTGAGTTTACTTGGATATACTTTGCTTGTACTTGGATTGTACCTTCATTTTCATGTTCTTTTGTGTACTTGAAAGTACTTGGTGGCAATTTCTAGTTGTGTGTTCTTTTGCTCTATGGATTTGGATTGTAATGCACCTATTTATCAAATGAAGAGTACATTTCTTACAGGTGCAATCTCTCTGTTCTTATTCTTGTTCTTCTTCTTCTTCTTCTTCTTTTTCTTCTTCTTCTTCTTCTTCTTCTTCTTCTTTTTCTTATTCTTTTATTATTATTATTATTATTATTATTATTATTATTATTATTGTGTTTTTATTTATTTTTTAATTCTTCTTCTTCTTCAAGCACTCGAACACCCATCCCCAAAGAACCTACAACAAATTTGGCATGTTTGATGGGATTATGTTGCTAGAGTATAGAGGAAGAAAGACAAAAAGGCTTCAAAGTTTCAAGAGGAGATTCCAATAATCATTGAAACCATATTCTCTAAAAGAGGTATTTTATCTTTCTCCGTAAGAGCGTACTCTAGAAAGTATGAAGGGATGCTCAAGTCATGATAGAAACCTAGTCTCAAACATTAGCAAAGTAAGTTCTTTCAAAAACACTAGAAAATAGGTTGCATTTTTGTCTACCAGTCCCACCTCTTCTTCATCATCTTCCATTCAAAAACATGTTTGTGCACATAGATTTGGAAACTTTGCTTCCCCAACTTCAAATCAAGCTTCCATCCATTGAGGGTCTAACTAGTGGAGACCCTGACAAACATGTAAGGAGATTCCTAGATTTATGTCAAACTAGAGGGTTGACTACAAAGAAAGATCATTTGCTTATGCTCTTCCTAACAACATTAGAATGGTTAGTAGATATATGGTTTAGTCAATTCTAGGATAACCATTTTATGACATGGGATTTGATGAAAGATTCTTTCAAGAACTAATTTCTACAAGGTAATACCACTAAAAGCATCATAGAAGAATTAGAAAATCTATAGTTGAGTGCATATGAGTCATTCCTTCAGCTCGCCACAAGGACCAAGGCACTCATGCCCAAGCTTTCTTACCTCTTGCACATTTTTTTTTTGTCAAGAAGTGGCTAACCAAGACAGTCATAGTGTCCATGGAGTGCAAGCTAAAGGAGCTTGTGATTCCCATAGCCACAATTGATGAGCTTATCACTACTAGAGACTAGAAAAAGTAAGCCTAGATTATGGAATTGGTGATTTCAAATTCGCCCTCTCCATGGAGCCCAAAGACCCTGCGATTCAACTTAGGAAGAAATTGGAAAATTTGAAGCCCCAAAAGACACATAAAAAATAAGAGAGTGCACTGATTGAACTCCAACTAGAAATAGAAGGCTTGAAGCTTCAAAAGGAGGAGCAAGCCCAAGCAAATGAAGTCCCATTGCTCAACAAGAGCCTCAAGAGCTTTTATCAAGAAGATGAGGGCAGAACTTTGGTGCATTAATGATGGAAAGATAATACATAAAATAAATGAATGTCCTATGAATATCACATGTCAATTATGCAAAGAAACATGATGGCAAAGTTCATGATTGCTACACCAAGGTGCTACAAGCTCAAGTTTATTGGGGCGAATTGAATGTGCAATTTCTTGCACAAAGTGGTCTTCCATTGCCCCCATATTGATGGTAAGAGCTCCTATTAATCAAGGCAGTGCAAGTGACACACAAGAAGCGCACACAAGAAGCACTATTGGGTTGTAGGGTATGCACACACCCACAATTGTGCATAGAAACCCTCCCTAGACCATTATAATATCTCTTTTTGTATCTATTTAGGATTTCACATAAAAACCCCCCCTTAGACCCTTTTTAATATTTCTCCTAAAAATAAAGCTTTGGAGCCTTGTAAATGCTCATATTTTTGAAGAAATGAAGAAAACTCCCCACGCGCACGTATAGCCTGAGATATGGTTGTTAGAATATTTTCCAAGATCCTTTTAAGATATGGTAGTTAGGCATGTGCTCCTTTTTGACTAGTCAAAAGGAGCACATGGGGAATTGTGTTGAGCCTATAAATAAGAGGCTCATTTCATGTAAAGGGGGGTCCCTTGGCCATGGCCTTGGCCTCCATTTTGTTAATGGAAGAAGGTGTCATTTGGTTTCATCCAAATCCTTGTGCGCAATGGCGTTGGTCTTGGTGTATGGATTTGCATGTGTGTGTGCATGGTTGGGAGGATGTTCCCTTTGCTCCTTGTGATGTTGGCCATTGTTGCCATTGCTCCATGAGCGTGGGTGAACCTCTCCTCTCATTCTTTGCCCCAACTTGGAGAAGCTTCTCACTTCCATGTGAGGCGGTTAGGGTCCGTTGCTCCCCCTTTTCTCAACAATTTGGCGCCGTTGCCGGGGACGTCGGCCTTTAGCCGTTGGTTTTTCCAAGTTTGTGTGTCCGTACTTCGTGAGATGCACCTTGACACTTGGAGAAGGATGAATATGTGTGGCCTTCGGTTGGTTAAGGGTACCCCTTATTTCTCAATTTTTGAGTAGTTTAGATCTTTATTTTTGTTTGTTGCACAAAAACAACCCCTTACCCCCTTCTCTCTCTCACTCTCTCATACACACATTTGGGCATCAACCTCATCTCTGTCATTTCTTGGCGTTTTTGTTTTCCCTAGAAAGAGGGATGGGTACCTCCTTTTCTTTCCCTTCCTCTCTTCATCTGGACAAAAATTTAAAAAAAAAGGCTGAGATCGTGTCTATTTCCCACTCCTTGGATACCTATCTTTCTTGTTTAATGGCCATTAAGGCTTGAATGCAAATGCGTGAAAATGTAGATGGGGGGAAGTAAATTCTCTCTCTTCGTACTGCATGTGCTGTTCGTGATTCATTCTCCATTTCCCTTTTCTTTTGGGGTCAATACTCACTTCTTCTCCTCCCTTCGCATGTGCCATTCATGGCCATGGCGGGTTGAGCTCTTTGCTCCCCGATCACCTGTGGCATACAATAATGCTTCTCCCTTTTCGGATCACTACTCTTGGGCTAAGTCTTTGTGCTTACCCATCTTCGTGTTGTCGATACTAATGGGTTGAGCATCTGTTCCCCTTTAGTTTTTTTTTTCTAACTCGTGGTCATGCATCTGCTCTCCCTTTGTGCTCTATGGCTGGGGCAGAAGCATGCTTTTGTGCATGGCTCTATCCTTGCCCTGGGCAGATCTCTACTATGATCCTGGAGGGATCAGGCTGAAGGACTCCTCGTGCCCGCTTCTCGCTTGTGCCGTTTTCCATCTGCCTATTAGGGCAAGGTCACAAGAAAAGGATCTGCTCCCCTCTGCGAGCACCAAGGTCGATGATATGCTCTCTTTGAAGTTAGAGATACGCTTCTCAGTCATTTCCTCTGCACGACAGTTTCCGTGCTTCCCATCTTTAATCGCTTTCCTTTCTGTTTTCCCACTGTTGGTTGGTGCATCCTATTGCTTCCCCACGGTCTTTGGCGATGGTGGTGCAGCAGCCACTGCTCCTTTGAGTTCGTAGACAAGGTCAGGGCTTATTCTGCTCTGGCGCTCCTTCATGATCCAAACTAAGCCTTTGTCAAGCCTCCCTGATCGTGATGTCTGAGTATTTGCATGGACGGAGCTCCACTCCTCAGAGTTTGCACAACACTAAGATCATATTCACCGTCTGCTTGTGCTCCTACCTCCTTGACGCTAAGTACATTCTCCCCAAAATCTCTCCTCTGTTGCTCATGAACAATGCCTGCCAGGAGGACGAACATGCTTGAGTGTTGATGGGCATCATCATTTGACAAATGCAGCAGGCAGGGTCCTCAGTCGGCCCCATCTCACCCCTGTGGATTTGTTCTTGGCGCGGTCTGGTTCATGATGCACCATTGTCATGACTCGGTCTATCTGCTGGAATGCATACTGCGGGATGCACTATTCTTTGGAGCTCTTCATTGTCTGGGGTGCTCGATTTTGTAAGATTCCAAATATGTTTGTTACGTTGCCACCTGCATGTGGCTAGGGCAGGTGGAGCTCTATTTCCTACCGGTGGTGATCATCTCTAATTTTTCCCCTTCTACACTGGCTCGAGCATACCTCTGTCTAGAGTGTGGTTTCTGCACTATTGTGTCTCTGTGGAGCTTCTTGTTTTGGGAAGTTCTCCATTGCCTGACTTGCTCAATACCGCTTGATGGAGAAATCTGCTTGGTTGCTACGCATAGGTGGTGTGCTACTTCATAATATGCATTTCTTGGCAGGTTCGATATCCTTTATGGAAGTCGACCTTTCCAGTCATAAACGTTATGTAGCATGTTGAACTCACGATTCCTAATGATGGTACTGTTGGGATGTACGGTGACCTATTTTTTAGCCTTTTTATCATGTTATAGCAGGTTAACTTTTGAGTTATGTATCAACCTTGACTGATCTGCATTATGTCGTTTACCTACATCTGTTTCACAATGCTATAGCATGTGTCACATCATTTGTCACTAGCTGGTGGTGACCTAAAACTGATGGGCTGGGACAATCAAAGTTTAGGGTTGGGAAGACGGAGCTTTCTGTGCGGTTGTATGAATGAATTATGGCTCCCTGTTTGCTTCTGTAATGGTTGTAATGCACAATTCTAATGACTACCTGCTATAAAAGACATATGTCTGTGTACTTCATGGTTCTTCATCATGATTTCTTTTTGCACATCTGAGAGAGTGTCAAGGACAATGTATGCCATAACAAGCGAACTGTCCATAATAACATATGCAGAAGGCTTCCCTAATTAGTTTTGTCTCTCTGTTTAGGTTGTTGAGACACTCAAATGGACCTCTTGGATTCCATATTCACTGATCTATGGCTTCACCATAGGACTCCATGATTATTGTTCCATATCAATCAAGTTTATGGGCTGGTGCTTTCTATTATTTTGCTTGGGGCTCTTGCAATGTGCATCTTTCTTTTGGAGCCTTTACTGTTGCATCTGTGTCACTATGTGCTTGTCATCATCTACAGGATCCATTTGTCACGTTAAAATGTGTTTACTTATCATTTAATTGGGATACTTACGACTGCATATTTGGATTGATGTTGCCATCCTTGAGAAGGACTATTGGTTGCACATATCCTTTTACTCATTCCTATTAAAACTTCAGTTGAATTGCTCTTACTGCTCCATTTTGTGGTGTTTCCATTGGTTATGGCATGAAAACATTGTAGGTACAACCCCAAAGTTGGGAGAATTTTCCATGCTTGAAGGTTTGGAAGACATTGTGACTGTTCTCCTTAAGGATGGGTCAAACATGGTGATCCTGATCATGGAAAGAGCAGCTGTGAATATTGGTTTCTCCTAGAACTCAATTATTGTGAAAACTTGCAAGAAAGCAGTTGGTGGCCCCCTAGGTCTGGGGATACATCATTGCTATAAGATGACTTACTAATGCATGTGTTACAGGTTCCTGGAGGGCGGCACACATACACTTGATTGGTTGAGGTTTGAATGCAAGTGTGGTTACCATGATGAGTTGGAAGTACTGGTAGACTAATCATAGGACAGATCTCTGTCTGGGACAGGAAACTTGCTCATACATGTTGAAGAAGTTGTTGTGTATTTTAAAGTTACTGACATGTTTGATAACAGCTTTGAATTCTTGTGATTGACCCATGTAGGATTGGTTCATGAAATACCCACTTCACAAGTTTTGAAGAAAAATTGGTATGATTAGAGGCAAAGGGATGGCATTAATTCTTATATCTCTGAAATGGCACCATGTTTTATCAGTAATAGGCATGCTCACAGTTAATCATACAGACTAAACTTGATTACTCATTGCATCTCTTTTCACATGTGATGACTTGACTAGCCCAAGGATGCCACTTCCAAGTACTAAAAGCATTTTGTTTGATCACTCCATGGGAATGACTGATGCAAAGTCTATCGGACTGCTTGAACCTTGATAACCAAAAGGATGGATCTCTTAATCTTGTGTCCAAAATGAACCTTATTGCTATTGAGGGTGTAACATACTCTAATGTTTTTTTGAATCTTTGTGCCGGTTTGTCTATTCTGAAAACAAGGTTCGCATGAAGGAAGATTGTCGGTGGCTCCTGGTCTTTGAGATTTTCTGTTGAAATCTTTGAGGGAAGCAGCTACTTGCTCACTTCCATCTTAGGTTTTGATTTGGTTGCATGTGTTCACTTGTGTTAGTGGACAAGAAGATAGTGATATGATATAACCTTGTAGATGTTGTGTTTTATCAATGGTGTAGAGCTTTGCTATTCTGTTTTTAGGAACAAATCTCATAGTGCTACAGGCCAAAGAATGAAATGACTGAGGCTTTTGGTCTTTGAGGCTAATTGTTATGTTACTAACCACTACCATGATCCAAGATGTTTTAAATTGAGAGGATCAATGTTGTTGAGGTTAACAAATAGCATAGAGCAAGAAGTAAAACTACTAGTTAAGTGTGAAAATCATAAAGGTCCTAATGCTTGTTTTTTGCAGGAAAGTAATTCTCTGGTTTTACAAATGCATTGTAGGCCAACAATCCCTCTTGACTCCTATAGATGCTCTCTTGTGAATGATGTGTTTATTGCATACTCACAGGTTTTATGATACTTGTGAAAACTTGTGACTGACCCCTGTGGGATTGCTGTGTAATTACCCTCTATACTGATTTTGGAGAAACTTATTATGATTAGAGGCATATGACTAGCATTGCTTCTTTTGTGGATGAATTGCCTGCATATTCTATCACTCCCGAAATGATTCCTTGTGTGATGCGCTCACCTGGTCTTACAGTCTAATCTTGATTAATCACTGCATCTTTTTCATATGAAATGGCTCGCATGTAACTAAAATTCCAGGCACTAAAAATATTGGTGTGTTTTGATACAGTCATCATCTTAGCCTTGTGACTAGTAATGGCTGGATTAATCAAATAAGTTTCTCATTATAGGCTTACACTTATTGAAGTGCTGCATAAATCATTCTTACTTCTGCTAGATGATGTGATACTATGATTTGCAGAAATTGCTCATGATGACTGGAAGGTTTTTTAACCCTTACCCAAGCATGACTACTTAGCAAAGAATACAACTGACTATCGTGTTAGCTCTCATACATGCTCACCTTTTGCTCAGTGGTTGTCTATATAACTAAGTGATTGGGATTAAGTGCTTGTGACATGGCAAAAAACATATAAGTCATATGGTCCCCTCCTTGGGTTCTTCGTACTTTAAATTGACGAATTGCAGGAATAGCTAGCTCTCCATGTGGACTTGTCTCTAGAAAAGACAGTCCTATAGGACTTGATGTACCCTGAAGTGGAAACTAAATTTAAAGTGAATGTTTATCTCATTATTAGATGCAGTCTACTTGCACTTTTATATGTCATTTCAGGTTTGGAAGCTTCCGGAGAAGACATTTTTAGCCTTACAAAAGACTGCAAAGTGGGATGCATGTTGGGCTGACTGCCCCCCAAGGGGATTGTGTCGCTCAGCTTTGAAGACCGAAGATTTGCAGCCTGAAGCTTTGAAGATAGAAGATTTGCAGATTGAAGCAAAGACTGAAGATTGTTGCCTGAAGCTTTGCAGACTGAAGAATTGCAGAATTTTGAAGACCTGAAGATTTCCAGAATTGAAAGACTCTAACTTGGATTAAGTTCAATTGTGTATGATCCTTTCCTCTTAGCTTTGTCGAGGACGACAAAGCCTAGGGAGGGGAGAGTGTTGGGTTGTAGGGTATGCACACACCCACAATTGTGCATAGGAACCCTCCCTAGACCATAATAATATCTCTTTTTGTATCTACTTAGGATTTCACATAAAAACCCCCCCTTAGACACCTTTTAATATTTCTCCTAAAAGTAAAGATTTGGAGCCTTGTAAATGCTCACATTTTTGAAGAAATGGTTGTTAGAATATTTTCCAAGATCCTTTTAAGATATGGTAGTTAGGCATGTGCTCCTTTTTGACTAGTCAAAAGGAGCACATGGGGAATTGTGTTGAGCCTATAAATAAGAGGCTCACTTCTTGTAAAGGGGGGTCCCTTGGCCATGGCCTTGGCCTCCATTTTGTTAATGGAAGAAAGTGTCATTTGGTTTCATCCAAATCCTTGTGTGCAATGGCATTGGTCTTGGTGTATGGATTTGCATGTGTGTGTGCATTGTTGGGAGGATGTTCCCTTTGCTCCTTGTGATGTTGGCCATTGTTGTCATTGCTCCATGAGCGTGGGTGAACCTCTCCTCTCATTCTTTGCCCCAACTTGGAGAAGCTTCTCACTTCCATGTGAGGCGGTTAGGGTCCGTTGCTCCCCCTTTTCTCAACAAGCACACACAAGGAGCACAAATGCAACAAGACATAGAGAGAAGATTGATGGTTTGAATATCTCTCTCTATTGATGATCATCAAAACTGAAGCAAGAGCTGAATAATACTACTAAGTACAAAGTACCACCACATATGAGTGTATCATCTATGTGGTAACATCCGGAAAAGACCCTAGCTACCACTAGGGTAAAAAGTGCCCAGGTATAGGGAAAAGGTTCCCATCAAAGCCACTCTAAGTATAACACCACCCCCCTTGACTAAATGATGTGAGCACATACAAGGAGTGATAGATCAGCCCCCGCTAAGAAATAAGCCTAGAGTTGTGCAAAAAGCTTCAAACTTTTTCCTATAGAAGAGCTTTGGTGAATATGTTTGCCACATTATCTTGTGTAGCCACATATACCAAATCAATATCTCTTGCATGAAGGTGCTCTCTCACATAGTGATAATGCACTTCAATATGTTTGGTCCATGTATGAAACACTTGTGCAACACCCAATGCACTCTAGCTATCAATGAGAATATGTGTAGTAACATCAATCTCCATGAAAAATCCATCAATAGGCATCTCACCCATATACACTCCATTGTAGCTGTGAAAAATGCCCTGCACTCAAATTCACAACTCGATGTTTCCACAACTACATGTGAAGCCAAGAGAAATCAAGTGCTCGCTTGAGATCATACAAGGCTTTATGCAAGCGACAAGCCATATGCTCTTTCCCTTTCATGTCAAATCCAAGAGGTTGCTTCAGATAGACCTCTTCTAGCAAGTTTCCATTCAAGAAAGTTGTTTTCATGTCCAGTTGATGTGCTTTCCAACATCATTGGGCTGCCAATGCAACCATGGTATGAATGGTAGTCATGCATGAAGTAGGTAAAAAAGTTTCCTCATAGTCAATGCCATATTGTTGCACATATCCTTTGGCAACCAATCTAGTTTTGTAGCGATCAATGCTACCATCTCATTTTCTCTTATGCTTGTAAACCCACTTTGTACCAATGGCATTTTTTCCTTTTGGAAACTCACATAAGTCCCAAGTACTATTCCTATGTATGGAATCCATTTTCTACTACATAGTGCTCATCCAATGTGGATCATTACATGCACATAAAAAAGTAAGTGGCTCTTCATTACATGTTGTTGTAATAAAAGAATAATCTACAAAATTATTTGATCCATGGCGAGAGCTTGATCTTGTTCTACCAAGTAAAGGTGCACTCAATTTGCTATCATGCAAAGATTGTTTTGGCCACTTTGGCATAGTTTTTGCACTTTTGATAGAGATGCCTTCATTATGTAATACATCGTCAACATGTATATCATGTGTGCGCTAAATTTCATGCTCATTTCCAACCATGTTTTTTGCAAATATTCAGACATATGTGGTTGGAAATATCCAACAGTTCCGACCATGTTTGGCTAGAAAATTTTTGCCATGTTTGGTTGGAAATTATTTGCATTTTGGTCTTTGTTTTGCTAGAACATTTCAGTCCTTTGAACCTGATTTGGTTGATCTACATGGCCATAGTCAAGCGCACCATTTTTGGAATAAAGGCATGAGTGTATCAAACACATCTTGTGAGCTAACTATTGGCTATTTTTAACATTCAAGTAGAGGGAAAACTTAATTTTCAACAAATACCATATCTTAACTCATAATAATTGTGTTCATCAATGGATGGTACAAATGATATCCCTTAATTCTGACAGTGACATGTATTCACCACCAGGATCTGTGCATAGATTTAAAATCTTATTTCCATAAAAATTTTCAGCCATAGCTAAAAATGCTTTGAAGCAAAAAAATACCTCATTCTTTTCTTTCATAGGATACAACCATGTATGGCGAGTAGCATCATCAATGAAGTTAACAAAATTTACATGCTTCCCAAAAGATGGAGTCTTGAGGGGACCACTTAGATCACTATGAACAAGCTTCACTTTTCTTGTAGTTTGTGTATGGCTATCTTTTGGAAAAGAAGCTAGCACAATGCATTTTTCCAAGAATGCAACATTCACATGCATGCTTCTCAATGGATAAAAGTGTTGGGAAACCAATAACCATGTCCTTCTTTTGCAGCAAATTTACTAAAGTTCAAGTGACCAAAATGAACATGCCAAAGCTCCATTTTAGTCATATAAGAACCATGAGCAACCAAGGCTTTTGAGGCAGCCCCCTTGTATGTATCCAAGTGATAGGAACCATTACATAATGTATCGTACATCACAATAATATCATGATCGCTAAAATCATGAACCGTAGACTTATCATCAACAAAGTGTTCATGAAGTCCAACTTTGGCAATCAAAGGAACTAAAATTAAGTTCTTCTTGATATCGGGTACATACAGTACATTTTTCAAGAGAATCACACTTCCATTTGCAGCTGTTAGCTCAAAGGTGTGTAGCTGCATGAAAATTGATGTCCAATTCCATGATTTTTAAGAAAGTTTCTGAACTCATTTGACGTGTATTTGCCTCCTCCATTAGACCTTAATGTTTGGATATACTTTCTTGTCTGCTTTTCCACCATGTTCTTAAAATTCTAGAAGTGAGTGAACACCTCACTCTTCTCTTTCATGAAATATACCCATAATTTTTGTATATGGTCATCAACAAAAGTAACATAAAACCTGCAACCACCCATAGATGTGGTCTTTATAGGACCTCAAACATCTAAATGTATTATTTCTAGTACATTCTCACTAACATGCTTGTCATGCAAAAATGATGCTCTTGACTATTTACCAAATTGACATGCTGCACATACCTTTTGCATTTCTGCAACTTTGAAATTTGGTGGTCCATTGGCAATCTCCTTTGACTCCATCAATTTCAGCCTCTGCACATTTGCGTGTCCAATTCATTTGTGCCCGATCTCTATATCAACAATAATTCCTCCACCTTTTGCATGCATTCATTTCAGGAATTTTCACATTTAAGGTGAACATCCTACCCACTTTGTTTCCTTTGGCAATCAATCTTCCATCCTGTTTCTACTCTTCTACATATAGGCCATCAACATTGAACCTGACTTGTAATCCTTGGTCAACCATATGTCCAATAGAAACTAGATTCTTTGTTATATTTGGAACATGGAACACATCAGCAAGATGTTTTACCTTTCCATCCTCCATAGACATTGCTATGTTTCTTGTATGCTCGATAGGGTGTGATGTGTCATCACCTGTTTCAACATATCTAGGAACTGGCAATTTCTACAAAGTACTAAACCATTCCACATGACTAGTCATGTGATTTGAAGCACCTGAATCAACATACGAGACATTATCATTAGATTAGACATGGTATTCATCATGTGATGTTGAACCATGAATAGCTTTCTAGAATCATCTACACTTGTGGATGCATAGTTGTTTTGCTTCCTTCTATTATTTTTGAAAGAACTTGGAGAAGCTTGTAGAAGGTAGAAAAGTGTGTTTCGAAGCGACAAAGTTTGGTCTAGCCAACCGGCACAAGACTAGCCCTTGATCTTATGGAGACTCAAATAGACCTTATAGTCATGCGATAAGTCCAAAGAAACACACTATGTACTTTGGAGCATCAATGAGGGGAGTCGATACAAAACAGATAGGTTCGCAAGTCGACTAGCTCAAAAAACTTATTATCTATGGAAGAGACAATGAACTTCAAATGCCCATAGCGACCAGCGTGATTACAATTAGAAAAAATCCTTTCATGGGAATGCTACACATAGGGCTGAGTGTATCGAATGCACAAAAGTATAAGGAATAAGCAAAATATGCTATAGGAATGAATGCTACATTCACCGGTGGTACTTCCTATTTTTCAGGAATACGTAGAGATTGACCCCGAGACTGAAAAACTCAGATTTCTCCCAATCTACTGAACCAAATGATATGAACATTTATAGGAATAAACTAGACACTAATACCTTTCCAATGAGCCATCTTGCACTCAATTTGGAGCTCTGGAGAGAGAGCAGCAGCCTCTACAAAGATTACTGTTGGCGAAGAAGATGATGCAGAGAATTGAAGGAGCAAGACAATGATGATCACAAGTGTATCTATATTGCTTCCATGTAATGTACAAGTTATTTCATGTCTTTATATAGACTCTAGGAGTGTTCCATGACTTCCACAAGTGGAATTTGAATTCAAATGAAGGTGGGAATGGTTGTTGGAGGGAATCAATTCACTTTCCTACAATCTAGGAAAAGTGAAGATCTAGTTTGATCTACTTTTAAGTGATTGATTGCTTGATTGAATGCAACTTCAACCACCACAAATTTGTGGGATTTGGGCTCTATCTTTCTACCTTTACATGTGTAAAGCTCAAGGCTTTTACAACTGTAAATGAACCATCAAAAATCTCTCAAAAAAATACACTAAATGAGCATATGAAAAAGAACTCTCAACGGATATTCTTTCAATGCTATAGCCTTTGATGTAGATCAAATCCACCTCAAGCATAGTGTAAGCTTGATGTTCCAACAGCTCCCCCTTGAGCTAAAGTGTGCTTGAGTCTTCATTCTCTGATAGGTTGAATACCTGCCATAGCTTTGAATCTACAAAGCTTTATTCCATCAAGTGCCTTCGTCATCATATCTGCTACTTGCTTTTTAGTTAGAACAAAAGAAATGTCAATCTCCTTTGCCATGATCTTCTCCTTGATGAAGTGGTAATGGGCTTCTATGTGCTTGGTTCTCGCATGGAAAATGGATTTGCCGCTAGATGCATGGAACTTACATTATCTCCAAATATGTGAGGTTTGGAACTCACAAGTCCCAAATCTGTATAAAATGCTTTTAACCATATTGCCTCTTGAGTTGCTATGCTCAAGCCTCTGTACTCTGCTTTAGTTGAGCATAAAGCAGCTGTTGGTTGCTTCTTGGAACTCCATGACACTAGCTTCGAACCTGCAAATGCTAAGTAACCAGATGTACTTTTTCTATCATCCTTAGCTCCTGCCCAATCTGAATCTGAGTAAATTTTGATATCCAAATATGAAGAGTGAGGATAGAATATACCTTCATTGATTGTACCTTTGAGATACTTAAGTACTCTCTTAGCCGCATCCATGTGTGGTCTTCTCGGTGAGTGCATGAACTAACTAAGCACTCCCACACTCTATGAGATGTCTGCCCTTGTATGAGTAGCATATATCAAGCTACCTACCAAGCTTTGATACTCTTTAATGTCTTCAATTTTCTCACCTTCATAAACACTTAGTTTATGATTCATCTCCAAAGGTGTACCTGTAGGTTTAGTGTTCTCCATTTTGAACTTGAGAAGAAGATCCTGAATGTATCTTCTTTGAGTCAAATACATTCATTCATCTGTATATATCACCTACATACCTAGGAAATATGTGAGCTCACCTAGGTCAGTGATTTTGAACTCCTCTTGCATGTGTCTCTTGATCCTTTGAATGCCATTTAGATCATCACCTGTCACAATAATATCATCTACATATACACATAGATAGATAACCTCATTGTGATCCCTTTTGATGAATAGAGAATGATCTGAGTTGCTAGCTTTGAACCCTTGATCTTGAAGATATGTAACCAACCTATAATTCCAAGATCTTGGAGCTTGTTTCAATCCATACAATGCTTTCTTAAGTCTACAAACATAAGATGGATGATTAGGGTTTTCAAAACCGGGTGGTTGTGACATGTATACCTCTTCACTTATCCAACCATTTAAGAATGCATTTTTCACATCAAGTTGGAGGAGTCTCCAATTCCTTGAAGTAGCTACACTTATCAATGTCTTGATTGTAGTCTATTGACAAGGTACACCGCAGTTGAAATAGCTTCTGCCCATAGATAATGTGGCAACTTCTTCTCTTCAAGCATTGTTCGGGCTGATCCAACCAATGTCTTGTTTCTCCTCTCTGCAATTCCATTTAGTTGAGGAGAGTACCTAGTAGTCACTTCCCTTTTGATACCTTTGTCTTGCAAGAACTCATCAAACTCTTTGGAGAAGTATTCTCTGTGAAGAGATGGATAGGTATGTGCTTGAAGATGAAGAGGTGTTGCAAAATCCTTGATCTACACCAGCCAAATGAACTCCAGGAGTATATGGTGGGCCCTTTTAGCTTGCCAATGGATGTATTAGACACCCTATGTACCTTGGAAGATCACTCTCAAAAAGATAGATCAAAACAGATAAGTTGGAGTTACCTCAGAGGTGAAAACTTGCTATTCTTGGTTCATACACCTGTCCAGTGTTTTACATAATTCTCTGAGCACAGAACCAATTAGCTTAAATCCTCTTGGAGAAGTCTAGGTAGCTTAAAGAGCTAACTTTCAAGAGTAATCTCGTCAAAAATACTAAACCACACACTGAGAATGAGTTTTAACAAGTGATGACATTATCCCGATTTTCACGGGCTGCTATAGTTTGAGACCAGTGAGCAGAAAAATAAACATAACTCAAAATTTAGGAATCCAATGATTATGAAAATTTGTATGATTATAGTAGACAGTAATTTGAATCCAACAAACTTTAAATCAATGAATTTGGATAAGTAACCACTGAGAAATGGCTCTGCCAAGGTGAGTGAAAAAATCGGGTACCTGACAGAGAAGTGAAGATGAACAGACCCTGTTGACTTCAAATGAACATAACTGAAGATTGCAACATCCAAATGACATGAAAATTTGTGAGCATATAGTAGACTTAAAGAGCTAACTTTTACCAAGTTAAATCATTGAAAACGATGCACCAAGCTTAGAGAAACAATCTCTGCAATCTGACTCAAAAAACTGAGAGTAATGGCAGTGAGTAGTACACTTCACAAGAACATGGAAATATGAACCCAAATGATCATGAAAATGAAAGTATATTGCTTGTACAATACAATGACTTACTGATACATATGTGTGCCTTGTAATCACACCTTGATATGGCATAAAGCTCAGCTCTTGGAGGTCTTCACATAGGTCTCTCTAACCACGACTAAAACTGCCATCTATTTATAGTTGAGTTTGGGAGGCTAACTTCCCTCAATCACTCTCCAATCAATCAATGATTGATTTCATTCTCTACCTATCACAAATCACGAATTCGTGGCTCCTCTTTCCCTTTTTTATCATGTGGACTCAACCACTTAAGATTCTTTCACTTTTACATTAAGTAAACTCTTCAAAAGTTACAAGAGGTAGTTCACAAGTGAACTTTACATAGTCTTCATTTTGAAGCTTCTTTTATGACTTTGTGGGACTCAAGCCAATACTTAGGCTTGTCATAGACTTGCTCCAACAGCTCCCCCTCAAGCCAAGTATGCTTGAGGTCTTCAATCTTCCGAGATTACCTACAAACCAATCATAGCCTTGAATTTGCAAAGCTTTGTACCATCCAATGCTTTGGTTAGAATATCTGCACATTGTTGATGAGTGGACACATATGATATTTGAATCTCTTTGCTTAGAACCTTCTCTCGTACATAGTGATAATGAACTTCAATATGGATACATAAGGATACTAAATTCCTTCATTTATGGTTCCTTTGAGATACTTGAGAATCCTTTTGGCAGCATCCATATGTGGTTTCCTTGGTGTGTGCATAAATTGGCTTAGCACACTCACACTGTAACATATATCTACTCTTGTCAATGTGGCATAGTTGAGACTACCCACTAGACTTTGATATGATGTGATGTCCTCTATGAGTTCACCTTCATGTGAGCTCAATTTGTGATTGACCTCCATTGGAGTACCTGCAATCTTACAATCTTGCATCTTGAATTTTGCCAACATGTCCTTAATGTACTTTCTTTGAGTGAGAAACAAACAATGATCTTTGTAGACAACTTCCAAACCTAGGAAGTAGGTAAGTGAACCCAAATCACTTATCTTGAACTCTTCTCTCATCTGATCTTTGATCTTCTTCATACCATCTACATCATTCCCTGTCAATATAATATCATCTACATATACACATAGGTAGATGACCTCAGAATTACTCTTTTTAATAAAGAGTGAAGGATCTGCCTTGCTTGGTTGAAAGCCTTTGTCCTGCAAGAATGAAACAAGCCTGAAATTCCAAGCTCTTGGAGCTTGCTTGAGACCCTACAATGCTTTGTTAAGTTTACACACATAATCAGGATAAACTTGATTCTCAAAACCAAGTGGTTGTGCCATATATACCTCTTCTCTTATCCAACCATTCAAGAATGCATTCTCTACATCTAGTTGAAGTATCTTCCAATTCTTGGAAGAGGCAATACTAAGCAAAACCCTAATAGTAGGCATCTTTGCCACAGGAGAGAAAGTCTCCTCATAATCAATTCCCTGAGTTTGTGCAAAGCCTTTTGCTACAAGCCTTGCCTTATACCTGTTAATTGAACCATCAGAATTCTTCTTGAGTTTATAGACCCATCTTGAGCCTATTACCTTCATGGATGAAGTCTTGGGCACCAAATCCCAAGTGTTGTTTTCCTCAAGTGCTTCAATCTCTTCCTTCATTGCATGCTTCCATTCTGTTTTTGCTTTGGCCTCTTCAAAGGATGATGGCTCCTCTTGGTTTATGCCCTGTGTTATGTAGATAGAATGTTTAGTTACTAATGAGGTATCAAACCCATACCTTTCTGGTTTTTTCTTTTCCCTCATAGATCTTCTTAGGCCATGATGTGATGATTCTGCCTCAATAAGTTCCTGCAATTTTGCTTTACCTTTAGACTTCCATGCTTTGATCTTTTCCATATGAGATTCTTCATCATCCTCTGAGGTTTCTTGTTCTTCAATCTTTGGTTGTTCTCTACCAAGCTTTGAAAATCTTCTTCAAGATCATATGGTAAATTGACCTTCCTGCATGAATCTTCATACCATGAATTGTTCTCATCAAAAACTACATCTCTGCTTACCAAGAATCCTTTGTTGGTAGGGTTGTATAACCTGTAGCCCTTTTGATTGTTGTCATATCCAATAAATACACACCTTTCTGCCTTTGGATCCATCTTGCCTCTAACCTGTGAAGGAACATGAGCAAAAGCAATACATCCAAAAATTTTACAATGATCTAAACTTGGTCTTCTTCCATTCCAAGCCTCATATGGAGTCATCCCATCAAGGGATTTTGAAGGCAACCTGTTAATCAAGTAAGTGGCTGTAGATACAGCCTCAGCCCATAAGTAATTAGGTAAATGCTTTTCATTTAACATAGACCTTGCAGCTTCAACAATTGTCCTATTCCTCCTTTCTGCCACTCCATTTTGCTCAGGAGTGTACCTTGTAGTTACCTCTCTTTTGATTCCTCTTTCTTGAAGAAAAGAATCAAACTCATGGGAGAAGTATTCTCCCCCTCCATCTGACCTTAGCCTTTTTAGTGATTTACCTGTTTGATTCTCCACAAGAGCCAAATATCTTTTGAAACATGAAAAAAACTTCATCTTTGTGTTTCATAAAGAATAGGATAGTCCATCTGCTGCAATCATCAATAAAGGAGACATAATACCTTGATCCAGATATTGAAGCTTCCTTGCTAGGTCCCCATACATCTGTATGAACCAACTCCAAGAGATCTCCATGCATAAAACCTTTCTTCATGAATGGTAACATGTGAGACTTTCCAAATTGACATGCACTACACTTATAAATCATATGTTGTTTTGACAAATTAGGGAGTCCAAGTACACTTTGGTCCCTGGAAATTTGCTTTAATGACCTTTCACCAATATGTGCTAACCTTTTGTGCCATACTTCCAATTCTGTGAGTGTCTGACTACCATAATTAAAGAGAGCAATGTTTCTAGTGTCCTATAATTCAAATGTGAACAATCTACCTGTCTTTTCACCTTTTGCAATTTTTCTGAATCCTTGACTTGGATCTTCAACAAATGCTCTTGCTTTTGTGAACCTGACTTGCAACCCTTTCTCTACTATCTGCCCAACACTTATCAAATTCTTTGTAATGGTAGGGACATAGAGTACCTTACTGAGTAGGTTGATATTTCCATCAGGTGCTTTGACATTGCCTATTTTCTCCACAGGATGTTTTGTATCATCTCCTGTTTGTACCTCATGCTTATTCCTTGGATCTTCTAAATCTGATAGGAGTGCCACATTTCCTGCCACATGATTTGAACAACCTGAATCTATGTAGAAAACATGCTCATTAGATTTACCTTGTGGCATAGCCATGTTCATGATCAATAATGAATCCTCTTTGTTTGAGTCTTCTATGTAGTTATTGTAGTCTCTCCTTCCTTTGTATCCTCCTTGATAGTTTGAATGATTGTAGTTGTTGTAGTTGCCATGATAATTGTTGAACCTTCCTCTTGAGTAGCCATAACTTCCTCTATTGTATCCTCTGCCTCTTTGATTCCTGGAATTCCTAAAGCAATTTTCAGTTGTATGATTAGTTAATCCACAAATAAAACATGGGTTGGAGTCTTAGGATCTCCCCCTGCCTTGTCTACCTCCTCTTCCTCTACCTCTGCCATGTCTTCCTCTACCTGCATAGTTAGCTTGATATGTACTTGCTTCATCATCCACTTTCTTTGCCTTTCCTTTGTTATCTTTGGACTTGCTTTTATCACTGTATAAATCTGAAGATTGATTACCTTTAGAGCTTTCTCCATTTTTGATAAGCTTTGCCTCTTGGGTAAGTAGTTGTCCAATGAGTGTATTGAAATCAGGTACATGCATGTCCATGTACAAATCCATAGCTGTGGTGAATGCTTCCCACTTGTCATCTGCCTTCAAGCCATTAATGACGCCTTACAATTTGCTCTTCATCTATTACCTCTCCAATGCTTCCCAACTGATCTGCTATGTCCTTGAGCTTTGTGACAAAATCAGTCACATTTTGTTTGGGAGCCTTCTTGAGAGTTGTGAAATCCAGCCATAGTTGATGCTTCCTAGCTTTGGTACTTAAAGAGAAGAAGGCTTCAAGTGCATCCCACACTTCCTGAGATGTCTTACAACTTCTAATGTGAGGCAACAAAAAATCTGAGATAGAGTTGAGGAGATAAGACCTTGCAAGTGCATCCTTGGAGCACCATGTGCTCAATCTTTCTTGCTCTTCTTGTGTTGGTTGACTTTTGTTCCTGAAACTTGGCATAACTTCATCTCCAGCCACATAACCATATAAACTTCTACCTTGGAGATAAGCTTCCATTCTTACATGAAAATTTGTGAGCATATAGTAGACTTATAGAGCTAACTTTACCAAGTTAAATCACTGAAAATGATGCACCAAGCTCAGAGAAACAATCTCTGCAATCTGACTCAGAAAACTGAGAGTAATGGCAGTGAGTATGGGAGGCTAACTTCCCTCAATCACTCTCCAATCAATCAATGATTGATTTGATTCTCTACCTACCACAAATCACAAAATCGTGGCTCCTCTTTCCCTTTTTGATCATGTGGACTCAACCACTTAAGATTCTTTCACTTTTATATTAAGTAAACTCTTCAAAATTTACAAGAGGTAGTTCACAAGTGAACTTTACATAGTCTTCATTTTGAAGCTTCTTTTATGACTTTGTGGGACTCAAGCCAATACTTAGGCTTGTCATAGACTTGCTCCAACATTCTCCCCCTCCATCAGATATGAGCTTCTTTAGTGATCTACCTGTATGATTCTCCACATGTGCAAGATACTTCTTGAAGCAATCAAACACTTCATTCTTACTCTTGATAAAGTATAGAATAGTCCATCTACTATGGTCATCAATAAATGAGACATAATACCTTGATCCTGCCAATGAAGGTTCTTGACTTGGTTCCCATACATCTGTATGTACTAAGTTCAATAAGTTGTTGTGGATGTAGCCTTTGTGGTTGAATGGTTGTCTTTGTGCCTTCCCAATCTGACATGCATCACACCTGTTCATCATGTGTTGCTTTGATATGTTCGGTAGTCCTAGAACACTTTGATCCCTGCATATATCCTTCAAGGTTCTTTCATTCACATGAGCAAGTCTCTTATGCCACACTTTAAGCTCACTTAGGGTTTGAGACCCAAAGTTGAATAGAGCTATGTTCTTGGTTTCTCCTACTTACAAAGTAAAGAGCCTACCATGCTTCCCACCTCGGGCTATCTTTTTGAAGCCTTGACATGGATCTTCCACAAAAGCTCCATGTTGGGTGAACCTAACTTGCAAGCCTTTTTCAACTATTTGGCCTACATTTATTAGGTTTTAAGTGATAGTGGGTACATAGAGAACCTTACTTAGAATGTTTGTCCTGCCATTGGAAGCTTTGACATTACCAATCTTCTCCACATTGTGCTTTGTGTCATCCCCTATTTGCACTTCATGTCTATGCTTTGGACTTTCCAAATCAGATAGAAGAGCAATGTTGCTTGCAACATGATTCAAACATCCTAAATCTATGTAGAACAAATGATCATCTGTTTTACCTTCTTTGTGGCTTAGATTCATAAGAAGCAATGAGTCTTCATGTGGTTGATCTTCTGAATAATTGTTGTATTCCCTTCTATTATAGCTCTTATTGTTATTGTTGAAGTTGTGTCCACCTCTACCTCTAGTGCTGCCATATCCACCTCTTCCACTTCCTTTCTGGGTCTTCCCATTGAACCAGCAATTTTGAGTGGTGTGGTTGGTCTTATCGCATATGGCACAAGGTTGAACATTCTGACCTTTGGCTTTGTCTTGCTTTGGTCCTTTCTTCTTCCCTTTCCACTTGCTCTTGCTTGCAAAGTTGGCTTGGGAAGTCTCTTCTTCTTCTTCTTCCTTCTTATTGCCTTTCTGCTTCTTATCCTTCTTATCTGCATATAGAGCACTAGTTGAATTACCATGATAAGAGTTACCTTACTTTATGCTATTGTTGGCTTCTTGATTGAAGATTTATCTAAGAAAGATGTTGAAGTCTGGAGTTTGCACATCCATGATGAGATCATAAGCCGTCATGAAGGATTGCCATTGCTTATCACTTTGAATGCCATTGAGAATTTGCCTCATGATGAGCTCTTCTTCAATCAGCTCTCCAATGGATGCTAACTGATCCGCAACCTCCTTGACCTTGGTAACAAACTCTGTGACGGTTTGTTTAGGTGTCTTCTTCATTTGGTTGAACTCGTTCCAAAGATGATTCTTTCTTGCTTTGGTACTAGCAGAAAAGAAAGTCTCGAGGGCATCCCAAGTCTCTTGAGATGTCTTGCATCCTCTAATATGTGGTAATAGAAAGTCAGAGATAGAGTTTAGTATGTACGACCTTGCTTGAGCATCCTATGTGCACCAAAGTGTGAGCTTATCTGTCTCCTCTTGTGTAGGTCCTCCTTTGGATCTTGGAATAGGCATAGCTTCATCACCTGCTACAATTCCATAAAGATTTCTACCTTGAAAATAGGCCTCCATTCTGATTTGCCAAGCCGCATAGTTGTGTCGATCAAGCTTCTCGATCATTGAGGGAAAGCCATCACCCATCTTGATCTAGCTCTAATACCACTGAAAGAACTTGGAGAAGCTTGTAGAAGGTAGAAAAGTGTGTTTCGAAGCGACGAAGTTTGGTCTAGCCAACCGGCACAAGACTAGCCCTTGAGCTCATGGAGACTCAAATAGACCTTATAGGCATGTGATAAGTGCAAAGAAACACACTATGTACTTTGGAGCATCAGGAGAATGAGTCGATACAAAACAGATAGGTTCCGAGGTCGACTAGCTCAAAAAACTTACTATCTATGGAAGAGACAATGAACTTCAAATGCCCATAGAGACCAGCGTGATTACAATTAGAAAAAATCATTTTATGGGAATGCTACACATAGGGTTGAGTATATGGAATGCACAAAATTATAAGGAATAAGCAAAATATGCTATAGGAATGGATGTGACATTCACCGATGGTACTTCCTATTTTTCAGGAATACTCAGAGATTGACCCCAAGACACAAAAACTCAAATTTCTCCCAATCTACTAAACCAAAAGATATGAAAATTTATAGGCATAAACTAGACACTAATATCTTTCCAATGAGCTATCTTGGACTCAATTTGGAGCTCTGAAGAGAGAGTAACAGCCTCTGCAAAGATTACTGTTGGCGAAGAAGATGATGGAGAGAATTGAAGGAGCAAGACAATGATGGTCACAAGTGTATGTATATTGCTTCCATGTAATGTACAAGTGATTTCAAGTCTTTATATAGACTCTAGGAGTGTTCCACGACTTCCACAAGTGGAATTTGAATTCAAACGAAGGTGGGAATGGTTGTTGGAGGGAATCAATTCACTTTCCTACAATCTAGGAAAAGTGAAGATCTAGTTTGATCTACTTTTAGGTGATTGATTGCTTGATTGAATGCAAGTTCAACCACCACAAATTCGTAGGATTTGGACTCTATCTTTCTACCTTTACATGTGTAAAGCTGGAGGCTTTTACAATCATAAATGAACCATCAAAAATCTCTCAAAGAAATACAATAAATGAGCATATGAAAAAGAACTCTCAACGGATATTCTTTCGACGCTATAGCCTTTGATGTAGATCAAATCCACCTCAAGCATAGTGTAAGCTTGATGTTCCAACAATTTTGATTCTTCAACCTACAATCACGTTCAAAGTGTCCAAGTTTACCACAATTTCGGCATCCTTTAGTGTCATTACCTGAATCATTTCTTTGGAAATTTATGTGGCCTCTTTGGTTCCTCCTGCCTTGAAACTGTCCTCTACCTCCTGCATGATTTTGTTGTTGACCTTGGTCTTGGTTATTCTATCATCTTCCACTCTCAAAGCCTCTACCTGTGCCTCTTCCTCTTCTAAAGTAGAATACTTGCTTAGAACTAGGTTTTCCTTGGGAGTTGGAGTCCCCACCAAGATTCTTTTCTTCAATAATCAATATGGACACCAGATCAGCAAAATTCGGAATATTTTTTTTAGTCTTAATAGATGTTCTGAACTGCTTATATGCAGCTCCTAAACCATGAAGGCATACTTCCACCTTATCATCATTGTCTACATTCACGTCAAAAGATGCAAGTGACTCACATATGCTTTTGATTTTCAGGGTGTAGTCACTTATCAACATGCACTTTTTCTCTAGTGTATGCAACTCGTTCTTGAGTTGCAATTTTTGTGCCTTTGTATTGGTCTCATACAATGTGACCAGACTATTC
Source organism: Ceratopteris richardii (assembly GCA_020310875.1). NCBI lineage: Eukaryota > Viridiplantae > Streptophyta > Polypodiopsida > Polypodiales > Pteridaceae > Ceratopteris > Ceratopteris richardii. Next base: position 174,775,119 of record CM035427.1, on the reverse strand, counting down.
CAAGCCTCTTTTGGAGTCTTGGCATCCTATATGTTCCCAATCATGCTTTCATGTATGCTAATAGATAGTCAATACATTACCTTTCGTGCTCCTTTATTCCATTCTTCATATGCTCTTAACTGGTATGTAATTCGATTCCTCTCTAGTAACTGCAGAGCATTTTTGTTCTCTCCTTTGACGTACTTCCAATAACCTTTTCCCATCAGGAAATTCGCCATTCTAAATCTCCAAGCATGGAAGTTGTCCTTGTCCAGCTTATCGCACATAAGTTGACTCAATCCATCTGTGTTTGCCATTTCTACAGCAATTCACAACACTACAAAACACTACAAGTAGCACTTCTGCTTGAACACTATTGCACTATGACGTGACAGTTTGATCTCAGAAAAACACAGTTTTTGTGCATCAATAGTACACAAAATTTCTTGAAATTCTAAATTTGGAATATATGAGTGTTGCTAAACACGATGCAAGTTAGAATTTTGCAGGATGACTTGGTTTTTCTGTGGGGCCTACCTTGGGGGCTCAAAACAGAGGTTGAGATGGCTCCCAAACTTTGATATGAAAATATGAGGTCAATTTTTGAATCGCACTTTCTCCATGCCTTCTTGCATACTCTTCACCATCGGTCTTTTCCACAATCTCTCTACAGCCACACTGGCTCTGATACCATGTCACGAGGAAGGAGATAAGGAAGAGAGCTCACACACACTCTCACAGTCAAAGAGAAGCACACACAGATTGTGGCAAGGAAGAATGATCTTCTTCTTCTTCTTCTTCTTCTTCTTCTTCTATTACATAAAGAAATGTACAAGAATGACCTAAAAACAACAACACAACAAGTGCAATATATAGAGAACAGTACATAAGGAAAAATCCTAATGTTCGTGAATGAGTGAGCTCGCAAGAAACAAATATGCCATCACTCTCGGTAGATAAATCTAATAAATTTCAATGAAGTATCCCTTACATATACTGGCGTGACCACTATACATGTCAGAGAAATGAAAAATTGATATGTGTCATCCTGGATCATCACATGTTGAGCATGATATCTCAACATATAGAACTCCAAGTCAATGAAGTGTCTTATCATCAATGCCTGGCATTTTGCTCACTTTGGTTAGGTTATCAACATTAGCAAGTACTCCACCTCTTGTCCTTTTTTTAGTAATTTTATAGCCCTCTTTTTTAGTTTTGGAAATGAAAGTGATCGGTTGGTGGTCATTAGATCTTGAATTTTTTGAATTTAAGGATGGGGTCTTTGTCCTTTTTCAGACTACTTAGTTCCCAAATAACATTTATGTGTTGGAGTTAGACGTCTTCGGAAGCACACGAACAACACAAGGAAGAAGAAGAAGCTTGGAGCACAACACAAAATGCTGAATGTATTACCACTAGAATGTACAAAGATAAGTAGCCCATTAGGGCAATAGGTGCATATACAAGGGGGGGAACCTCCTAAAGAGGGAAAAAAGCACCCCGACGGTCCTAGAGTGTTCACACACATGACTACCTAAATATATCAACAAATCCCCCATGGGAGTGATGTGATGACCAAGGAGCTGGCACTCATGTATAAGGAAGTGCCAAGCTATGTGGAATCAATCCACAAAAGAAAGTAAGTCCAAAGCTTTGCAGAAAGCTTCAAACTTCTCGCTAGGTAGAGCCTTCATAAAAAGGTCTACAATGTCCTCCTGCATGGGCACATATGCCAAGATGATCTCCCTAGCAGAGAACCTCTCCCTAACATAATGATAATGCATCTCAATGTACTTAGTGCGAGCATGGAACACATGGTTCCTCACAACTGCTAATGCGCTTTGGCTATTAGTGAAGATGGTGGAGGCAAAAGACTGACCAACACCCAAATCAGCCATAAGGCGTTTGAGCCACACACACTCAACGGTCACTCTGAAAGCTACCCTATACTCAGCCTCACAACTCAAACTGGCCACAGTAGGCTGCCTCTTGCTCAAACAAGATGTACATGAGCTACCAAGCATGAAGCAAAAGCCAATGGTAGACACACAAGTGTCATAGCAACCAGCCCAATCACTATCACAAAAAGCATGCAAATCTGGCGGGTAGTGATCCCCCCTTGGGATAAAACAATCCAAGTAGTCGGGTACGACTCAAGTAGTGAAAGATGCGCTTAACAGCCTTCCAATGCTTGACACTTTGGCAATGCATAAACTTGCTCATGTGTGAGACAGCAACCTGAATATCTGGTCGAGTAATGCATAAGTAAATCAAGCATCCAATAGCCTGCTGATAGAGAACAACATGAAATGCATCTCCAACATCATGAAGACTCAATCATAAACCTGTCTCCATAGGGGTGGCAAAAGGTTTATAGTCTTCAAGGCCAAAATGCTGCAATAATGTGTCAACAAATTTTGTTTGACACAAGGCCATTCCACCATCAACTTGCATAAATGAATGCCCAAATAGTGATGCAAATGCCCCAAATCAGACATCTCAAATGAGACATGCAAATCAGCCTTAAAATCAGAAATATGAGTGTCATGAGGACCAATGAGCACCATGTCATCAGCATACACCATAATGATCAGAAGCACATCATTAGCACGCTTAACCTATAAGGTGCTTTTAGTTGGACTATTCTCAAAACCATGTGCAATGAGATAGGCATGTACCTTTTCATACCAAGCACGTGGTGCTTGCTTTAAACCATATAATGCCTTCTTTAACTTGCACACCTGGTTTTCATGCCCTTTCTGCACAAAGCCACAGGGTTGAAAAACATACACTTCTTCATGCAAGTTGCCATTCAAAAATGTTGTTTTAATGTCCAACTGATGTACATTTCAACCATGATGATCTGGAAGTGCACAGATGCTACGAAGAGTAGTCATACAACAAGTAGGAGAAAAGGTTTCATCAAAATCAATGCCTCTTTCCTACGCATAACCCTTTGCAACAAGCCTAGCTTTATAACTGTCAATTATTCCATCAGGTTTATGCTTTAGCTCGTATACCCACTTAGTACCAATGGCCTTCTTGCCACGAGGCAAGTCACATAAAGACCAGGTATCATTTTTCATGATAGCATCATATTCAGATTGCATTGTAGCCATCCAATGTTTAGAATTTTGTGCTTCATCAAACAAAATAGGTTGAGTCTCATCACAGAGACTAGAGGCAGCCATAGCATAGCAATCTGATGCAAAAGAGGTACTATGAGACCCTGACTGAGTACAATATGACAGAGGTTCATCTAATTTGATGTCACGCAAGGTTTGCACCAGCCATTTTGGCATTGTTTTTGCCTACTCAATCTCAACTCTCTCATCAACAAGTGCATCATGTTAATCTGCATCAGAAACCAAATGATGTGCATCATCACGCCTCATTAGGACTAGCACTAGACTGTCCACCTATAAAAAGAGGAAGCAAAGTATCATACATGTCTTTGGAGCTATCAAATGTCTCCTTAGTACATGAAAGCAATGGTTGAATAGAATCTTCCACAAGAAAAACACCATGGCTAACCAGAATGTGTTTAGTCTGTGGATGATATAGACGATAGCCTTTACATTCAGAATTGTACCCAACAAAAATATATTTTATTGATTGATCATCCAATTTTTTGCGATGTTGTTCAGACACTAATGCATATGCAAGACAACAGGACACCTGTTTAGTACATATGCTGCACACATAACAACCTCAAGCCAGAAACTACGTGGTAAAGCCTGACTCTTGACCATACACCTTGCCATCTCTATAGTTCCCAAAAGAAGGTGTCTGCATAGGACCATAGACATCACTATGTACAAGCTGCAATTTCTTAGTAGCCCAAATTGAACCATCTTTTGGAAAGGAAGAATGCTGCATTTTGCCCAAAATACAGCCTTCACATACATGTATACCGGGTGCCTCAAGTTTGGGCAAAGAGGACACCATTTCATATTCTACAGGCATAGCAAACTAGCGAAATTCAGATGGCCAAAGTGTTCATGCCAAAGCTTTGCATTTGACATAGCCTGAGAATCATGTACTACACATGCCAAATCATTTACAAATCTGTCATAGTCTATGAGCTTATACAACCCACGACATAAAATGTCAGAAGCAATGATGACATCGCCATTTGATAGATTATAAACTGTACATCTATCATCAACAAATTTCACAACCAAGCCAATCTTGGCTAATGCAAAAACTGATAACATATTTTTCTTGATCCCTAGCACAAACAAAGCATCTGACAAAGTGAAAGAACTACCATTAACAATAGTCAAAATGATCTTACCAACTCCCATAACAGGATAGAAGGAGTTGTTGGCACATGTAACATTATTCCAAGTAGGGGTAGGCTCGAGTGAAGAGAAGAAACTACGTTGCGAGGTAATATGTTTGGTTGCTCCACTATCAAAGTACAAAACAACTGAGTCTACTATAGACATGCACTGCTCATGAGAAGATGGGTCAAAACTACACCAAGTAGTAAACGCCCATTCTTCATCCTACACAAGATTAGCAGACTCTGTTTTTGGTGTAGAGTCCTCTGCAACAACCATTCCGGCCTCTTTCTTCTTTGCCTCTTTAGCAGCCAGTTTTAGAGAGCTCTTGATGACATGATCATTTGCTTTATCGTATTTGCAAAACATTTTCTACTTTTCTGATTTCTTTTAATCTTTATCTTCCTTCTTTGAATGTGTAGCATTTACAGATTTTTGCTTACTAGTAGAAGAGCTCCATTTACCTTTGCCCTTCTAACTAGCCAGGAAAGCTTGATCTGCAACATGCATAATAGACTTGTTCTGCCTAGACTGGTCTTCTTGCAACAAAACAGAGACCAAATCCTCAAATGACAAGGCATTTGGATTTCCTTTCATCATGAAACGAAGAGTACAAGCAAAACTCTGATATGAGACAGGAAGGCCATTCAGAACAGTTTACACAAGTGAGCTATCTGGTATAACTTCATCAGTAGAAATCAACTGTTCTTTCAAATCCTTGATCTTTGTGAGAAAATTATCCATAGATCACCTTCGTTCATGTGCTCACTCTCCAACTGTTTTTGGAGGTAAGCAACACAAGCCTCATTCCTAGCTTGGTACAATGTGGTAAGTGTATCCCAAGCATCCTTAGCTATTCTATAAGAGTGAATGTGAGGAATAATGGCACTTCTGACAGATAAAGTTATCAATGAATGTGGCTGAGCATCCATGCCATCCCAATGAATTTGCTCTACAGTAGATGCAATAGAAACACCAACACGAACAGGAATCTGTAGAATATCATCATCTTCGACACCATCCCCATTAGCTCCAGCACATGTACTTGCATTACTATATTCGCAGGTGTAACAGGACGTCTTTCAACACCCTGATCAATATTCCATAGTCCTTGTGCTACCAATACATGATGCATCATATAAGCCCATAATGGATAGTTGGTACCATCCAACTTATCCTCAACAACCAACATACGGAATACATCACTCCTTTAAGCCATGCCTAGTGACTAAAATACATTGATGCAAAAAATTGGTTGTATCTCAAAAAGTTGAACATAACTGCCAAGATGAATCTTGTTAAACATGTAGCAAACTTTGAGTCGCTTATACTAGCAAACCGAAACTGGTACATGCCTTTGGCACAAAAAGATGAAATAGCCTACACAAGCGCTGCGATAGTGTGTTTAGGAGCTGAAACGAGCTCAGATCGCAATTTTGGCACCACACAACAAAGTTGTTTTGATCTCTCAAACACCTTGAATATGCTTACCAAATTTTGTGCGATTCTAAGACTGCAACCAGAGATGTGTAGACAACACCCTAGATGAAGCGGCAACCTGTTCTTATACCAATTGGAAAGATAAGTAGCCCATTAGGGCAATAGGTGTATATACAAGCCGGGGGAAAAAGCCTCCTAAAGAGGGAAAAAAGTGCCCCGGCAGTCCTAGAGTATTCATACACATCACTACCTAAATATATTAACATTATGAAAGGTCCAACACTCTATCAAATAATGTTTATCAATTCTTTAGAAAATTTTAAAGAATTTTCACTAGTTTTATGACCTTTGTCTAAGGAATTCTCCAAATACATCTCCCCATTCTTGTTCCCAAAAAGTCATAAGCTTTCTTCTAGCCTTCAAAAAATTTCGGATAATTTTTAAAGGGATCATTACTGCCACATGCTTTTTTTACTTTGACTATACTGGTTGTTATGACACTCATGTGTCCACCAGTGGTTTTTGCTTCACATATCTTGGTTGAGCAAGACGTAACCCACTGAGGCCACATTTAGGTGTGAGGTTGAGTATAGGGAAACTTTCACAATGATTGTTGAGTGTGTGTGGCTTAGATGCCTTTTGGATGATTTGGGTGTTGATCAGTCTTTTGCCACCACCATGTTCACTGACAGTCAGAGTGCATTGGCAGTTGCAAGGAACCCTCTGTTCCATACTTGCACAAACCACATTGAGGTGCACTATGATTATATTAGGGAGAAGTTATTTGCTGGAAAGATTAGTTTGGCATATGTGCACACACAAGATAATGTTGCAGATCTTTTCATAAAGACTTTGCCTCAGGAGGAGTTTCTAGCTTTTCACAAATCTTTAGGCTTACTTCCTTTTGTGGATTGGTTTCTTTCCACATAGCTTGACACTTTCTTATACATGAGTGCCATCTCCTTGTTCACTGCATCACTCTGAGGGGGGATTTGTTGACATATTTTGATAGTGATGTGTGTGAATATACTTAGGAATGTCGGGGAACTTTTTTCCCTCTTTAGGAGTTTTTTTTACCAGGCTTGTTTATATGCTTATAACCCTAACATGTTGCTTATCTTTTGTACATTCATTTGGTAATTCATTTAGTGTTGTGTTGTACTCCAAGCTTCCTCTTCTTCCTTGTGTTGTTGTTTGTGTGCTTTCATAGACCTCAAACTCCAACAGGAATGCACACTAAGGATTCCTCTAGTGATTTTACAAGGCTTATTGTACGACAAAATGGGCTTTATTAATGAAAAATGATAATTTCTTAGAAGTAATTTGATCTTCTTCCAAGCTTCTTTTTCTCTTCATTGTAGCTAGTAATTTTTTTCCTTCTTATTTGCTTCAATGATCCATGCAACACCAATGAATAAGGTGACACACTTCTTTTCTTGCGTTGCATTCTTCATTTTCATCTACCTTCTTTACCAACCAAGCTTTGATACCATATAAAGAAGGAAATAGATCTGTTACAAGCATACAACCTCACACACAAGAATGAAGGAGCACATATATATGGAGGCAAAGACGCTCATTTTCTTTTTCCATTACTAGAAAAAAGAACATAGTCCAATGAGGAGACAAGTTCACCCCTCAATGGTCGGTAAGATATGTTGGTAAAGCCGGCAATTTCTATAGACCATATTTGCATATTCACCACATATCTCAATCATAAAATAAAGTGAATGAATATGGAATACATCGTCCTTGAGAATCATGGCTTTAGTTTGATATCTCAACTTAGGAGTTGTTCCTTAAGATCTTGTGTAGCTAGAAGACAAGGCAAGAATCTCAAGGTCCATCTTTCAACCCAAGGTATTAAAAATCACCATCTTCATATCCCAAGGATGCTTGAGATGGTATTATTAAACTCTCTAATGGCTTTGTACCCTCATGGAGGTAATACACATCCATGAGAATCTTGGACTTTTCCACCAAAGGAGGATCTCAAAAATCAACCTCATAACCAACCCCACTGTATTACACCATTAGCGTAGGTTGCTCACTTTATTTCTTCACATTCCAAGCAATTCAAGGGCGCTAATGAAATTTTACTTTCTAGAAATAACATTATTCGAAATAAATGACAAGAAATAATTTGAATTTCAAAGGAGTTTTTAAAAAAAATCCAATGGTGATTAATACTAATACTAAAAAATAATGAAGGGAACGATAGCAATTATAATTGAAGCCCGAGGACGAACACTTGTACGATCAAGATTACATCACGGCTCTCTAACGTCAATTATGTAGTCCACTTGGATGCCAGGGTGCAGCTCATGACGCAGGTCTCCGTGTAACAAGACCACCACCGGATTGATCGTGCGGCATGCTCCTTAGATGAGTTCACCTACCTGCTCGTCGATGCGTGCATCGTCAGTGTGAGAGAGAGAGATAGACGCACAGAGAGGGCTCAAACGGGCTTTCGGACCAGAAATCGCTTATTTTATGCAGGGAAGCTGTCATCTTCCTTCTCCTCAGGTATTCGCACTTTGGATTCGGTCGTCCTGGAAGGCGTTTCTCTTGCCCTCGCAGGTTAGTCTGTACTTAAATGTCCGACCGATATAACCATCTTTGCGAATCTCAATTTCTGCATCAGGAACTTGTTAACTGTCTGAACACGGACATGCTTCTTTGATCTCGTATGTGTTTGAATCAGCAAGTGTGTTTATGTGTGTGTGTGTGTGTCAGAGAGAGAGAGAGAGCTGGCACTGCCTGCCGATGCGTTCGACATATCTGTATGCATCGTGCAACTTCTGCGTGCCTGCATCAAAGATCATAAGACCGTACCTGCAGTATCTTTACCCAAGATGAATCGCATATCAAATTAAAGGACATATATTCTCATTACCAATAACGATCAGATCAAAATTTGTCAGAGGAGGAAAGAAATTACTGTGTCGGTAGCACCCGCTATTATGGTGAAACAGTGGCATCAATGCACACCTCTTTCGTGGACGTATGAGGGCTGGATCATTGACTCTGGATCTGCTAATACGCTGCTAATATTGGCCACTCATCAGCGGTTAACCAACATGTTTAAGGTCCTAAATTTCCTCACGGAATTGCAACGACTAGCGACCATGGCAATGCATATTCCTATCCATAAATTGACCAGCAGTCTTAGTATATTCCCAGATTTCCGCATGTAATAGCAATCGTCAGCTTGATCACAAAGTTCAGCTCCCTAATTTTATTCGTGCAATATGAACCAATAGCTTAAGCATGGTATTGCACATGTCTACCCATCAAATTGATCAACAAGTTCAGTTTCCTAAACTTCCTCTGGCACTATGAAACAACAGCTTGAGCATGATGATCCAGATTTCTCACCCACAGATCAACCAACCGATCTCATGTATTAGCAACCAGTAGTTTGAGCGTGATAATGCATCTTTCTACTCATAAGTTTAGAAACATGATGATTGTGATGGAAAGTCTGCAAACTTAGTCCCGTTTATAGCTTGAGCATGGTATTGCACACGTCTACCCATCAAATTCATCAACAAGTTCAGCTTCCAAAACTTCCTTGCGCACTATGAACCAACAGCTTGAGCATGATGATCCAGATTCTTATCCAAAGATCAACATGTCTACCCATAAAATTGATCAACAAGTTTAGCTTCCTAAACTTCCTCGGGCACGATGAACCAACAGCTTGAGCATGATAATCCAGATTCCCTACCCACAGATCAACCAACATGTTGAGTTCGCTGAATCGCCTCATGTAATAGCAACCATTAGCTTGAGCGTGATAATGCACGTTTTTACTCATAAATTTGGAAACATGATGCTTGTGATGGAGAGTCTGCAAACTAAATCCCATTTATAGTGCGAACAGTTGGTTCCATCATGAGTTAAGATCCTTATTTTGTTTGTCATCCAGGGGCATGTAAAGAGATCTAGGTCTAGCTGAACGTTGGCCTGCAATTAAACAGACATCAAGCAGTGCAAAAGGCGTCTTTATGGAGCAACAGCTATTTTGATAGAGCTTTGCTATGGTATGAATTAATCGTTTTGGTCATTCAATTTATGAATTCTACCCAGGACATAAACTAGTGAAAAGCCCCCTGAAAATAAAGTGTTTTTGCAATAAATGGAATATAAGATTGTTTCATATTTATGTCACTTTATTTTTCACAATTTATCACAATAAGGTTTGAGAAGAAAGATCATATGTAAGAGAGAACCCTCCTAAATCACACACATTCTCATGTTTCAAACCATGACGTCTTGTAATGAGCTAGAGTCAAATATTGTGTCATCATTGATTGGCTCTCGTATTAGATCTAAAACAAAAGTCAAAATATAAATGGAAAAGATTATCCTAAGAAGGACTTTAGAACCATTATCTCTTCCTAATATGAGCCATAAAATTCTTGCAAAGTATTTCATGCACTATATGTTATGCCAAAGCCTAATGGCCCCTTCATGGACTTCAACACTAACATGCTTATGCACGAATCGTTTTTTTGGAACTTATTTGAGAAGTGACTCTATAATTATATAAAATCTCAATTTTGGCTTGTTGTTACATAGAATGTTAAAAATTTCAACCAGTGTCCTTCCTTTCATCCACAAGTATTGATGTATCTTTTGGTGAGAGTCTTGCATTCATATCCATCAACATGTCTATATGTTTGCAATCCTCCATCTTGAATGCCTTGAGGATCTTTCAAGGATATATCTACTATACTATGAATGTATTGCCTTTGTTATGATATATTTCAATGCCTAAAGGAAAAATACACAAGGTTTAAACATATTATTTCAAGATTGAACACTTAAATTCTCTATAGATTCTCTTTATCTCTTCCTATGAGGATCAAATCCTCAACATAGAAAATCATAATTAAACACTTTTTATGATTTTTTTACACATACAAGTTTGCATCAAGAGTCCTTAAATAATTATTTCCCCTAATAATAGCATGCCTTAGTAGATTTTTTAAGATTATAGAGTAATTTGTTTAATCTAAATACTTTATCTTCTAAATGAAGCATCTTCAAAAGCTTGTTTGTTGTGACACATATTGAAGTGTTGGGATAGCGATGCACCACAGTGGGATCACATTCTCGAGAGCTCCACGATGACACCCTCAATGTAGGAAACGGATCTCCAGACACTGCACATAGTACTTTGCACAAGCTTGCAAAATACGTAGAAAAACAGAACGAACATAGATTTCTTAGGTGTTACAAATGCAGTTGAACTTAAAGTTTGTGGCTAACCAGGGCACTGTATCTTTTATTAAATAACATATACAAAAGTGTCGGATGACCATTTGACCTTTCACATGGACACTAACAATAGCAATCTTCCAATAAAGGATAATATGGATAAATTAATTATAGTAGAAAACTGAAGAATGATAAAGAATGCTTTAGTATAAAAATACAAACTATACCTCCCATCTGATGAGCATGTTATATAGTATACATTTAAGTGTGTAACATCATGAATCAAACAACCCTTATCAAGTGACAACAATGATGAAAGCTATCCTATGGTACAGCTTTAGTCAAAGTATCTGCAACATTATCTCGAGTATGAACCTTCTCAAGAATAATGTGCTAAGTGGCTACACAGTCTCTAATGAAGTGATCTCTCACCTCAATGTGTTTGGTCTTTTCATGATAGATTAGATTCTTAGCCAAAGAAATGGCTCTTTGACTATCACTGAGCAAATAAAGTACATGTAGAGGTAGACCCCATATCACAAGTAAGACAAGAATTCCACAATGCTTCTTAACATGCCTCACTTGCTACAACATACTCTACTTCTGTAGTGGAAACAACTATATATTCTTGAAGAGGAGATCTCCAAGAAATAAGACCTCCAAAAAAATGAAAAATGTACCTTGATGTAGACTTTCAATTATCTAAAAAATTTGCATGATCAGAATCTATGTAACCAATAATGGATGCGTTCACTCTACCCAAGCATAGATACTTGTCTTTGATGCCACTTAGATATCTCAAAATCTTCTTGATCGCTTCTAACTGCTCCCTACTAGGATTAGACATATTTGCTCACCACTCCCACTGCAAATGCAATGTCTAGTCTCGTAGCTACCATAGCATACACAAGACTACCAACAACAAACTGATAAGGAAATTTTGGTAATGAATTCCTTTTCCTCATTTGATTTGGGGCAATCATCCTTGCTCAATTTCACATATGTGGATAAATATGTATTCAATGCCTTTCCACCCTACATATTAAACCTGTGAAGTACCTTGGATATATGCTTACTTTGAGACAAGTATATGCATCTTTTACTCCTATCGTGAGTAATATACATGCCAAGAATATGTTTCGCATCCCCCAAATCCTTTATATCAAATGTCTCATTCTAATTCTTTTTTAGAATTGACAAGTTATAAGAGGAATTCCCAACAATCAACGTATTATTGACATAAAGTATCAATCATATCAAGATGCCATCTCAGCTTTTCTTTGTGTAGAGAAAATGATCCTCATTGTTTCGAGAATAGCATTGAGACTTCATAAAAGCATCAAACTTTTGGTACCATTTTCTAGGGGATTGTTTAAGTCCCTATAAGATCTTCTTCAACTTACAAACTAGACTTTCTTTGCCATGAACAACATTATCCTCTGGTTGTTCCATATTGATCTTATATGTAAGTTCTACATGCAAGAAAATAGTTTTCACATCTGTTAGGACTAGCTCTAAGTCCTCCATTGCAACAAATCCAAGCAACATGCGCAGTGTAGACATCTTGACTGTTGAAGAGAAGATTTCCTTGAAATGAACACCATGTTGTTGCTTAAAACCCTTTGTAACAAGTCGTGCTTTATACTTCGAAGAAGAACTATGTGATGTGAATTTCAACTTATATAACCATTTACATGGTAAATCTTTCTTGCCCTTTGGCAAAGGTACTAAATCCCAAGTACCATTTTTATGAATAGAATCCCACACACTCTTCATGGCATGCTCCCACTTGCCTCGATCCTCTGTTTGCATAGCCTCTTTGTAGCAAGAAGGATCAATAGCATCTGTTAGCATAACAAAATCCAAACCTAGAACATATCTATTAGGTGGATGCGAGATACGTGCAGAGCTTCTTAATGGTTGTTGAGCAATAATTTTTGCAGACTCATCTGATTGGATATTCTCTTGAGCATCCCTATGAGAAGCATTTTTATGCATGTTAATCGAAGGACTAGTATCCTCAAACACCACTCGTCTCACTTCAACCTTCTTAATAGGTTTTTTATGCATCTTAGACTCATTTTCACCACTTCTTATCATTGATCATGTTTCAAGATCCCATAAGCAATATTGTAATTGGCCTTCTCGACCATATCCAAGAAAAATGCATTTCTTTGAATTATGATTTAGCTTTTCTCTAAGATTCTTGGGAATATGAACATATTCTTCACACCCAAAAACTCGAAGGTGATCATAATATGATGGCTTGCCTATCCATAACTCTTGTGCCACTTTTAGACCTTTGGCAGTACTATGTGAAAGGTTAATCATAGGAACTGCAATCAATACTGCTTCTTCCCAAAAGCCTTGTGAAAAGTTTATATAGAAACTACTAAATAGTTCTATTCATCCTTTTAGCTACAGAATCCTGTATTGGGATACACGGAGTAGTAAACTCTCTACAAATTCCTCTAGACTGACAGAAAAGAATGAATTCATGTGAGGTATACTCACCCCTATTATCTCAGTGTAAAGAATTGAGCTTAGTTCCTCTTTCAATCTCAATTGAGGCAAGCCAATTTTTGAAAGTAGGGAATACCTCATCCTTACATTTGATAGGATATACCCAAAGTTTTCTAGAAGCACCATCTATGAAAGTGACAAAGTAAAGAGAATCACCTAATGACCTTGTGTGCATAGAACCACACATATCTATTGTTGGGGATGTAAGGGTCATGTGACCTTACCCCCATATTCATATATATACATCATATATAGAGCATTGCCTCAAGAGAGTTCATTATGTGGGTTTCGAGGCTCCCACGCATATCCGCGCGTCTTTCCTCTCTTCTCTCTCCCTCCATCTCCTCCTTCCTCCTCTTGTTCTGCACACCAAAGCCCTTCATTGGTATCAGAGCATGTTGAAGGCTGGTGTGCAAGAAGCTTCAATGGAAGCTTAGGTGAGAAGAGGTAGAAGTGCAGGTCGGCTTCTCTTGACAGCTGTTCAGTATTTCGGTCATAACTTGAGCTAGGAAGCTCGCATTGATGCGTTTTAAAGTTCTGTGCGTAGCTAACACACAGAGGTACAACTTCACAGAAGGGCGCAGAACCTGGTTCGGACTTCTGAAGTGCCAAAAATTCAAAAAACGTAGAGAATTGTAGAAAGCGAATCTACATTGAGTAGGATAGCAGGTCGATTTTTTTGTCATAACTTGAGTTCTACAGTTTGGAATGCGATGATTCAACTTGCTGCTCGTAGCTTGGAAAGATAGCTACAACTTTGCAGAAGAACTCAGATTCAGATTCCTAGTGAAAGGTTACTGAAATTGCAGAATACATAGCAGTACTGTTGCAAGTGAAAGTGAAATTGACAACATGTGCTTGTTTTGAGCATATCTTGAGCTACGCACCTCTGATTGAGGTGTTTTTTATCTCGTTACGTAGCTAAGAATGAGATCTTGAAGTTTGCTGAAGACCAAAAGTTCAGATTCAGAGGTTATCACCTCTGAAACAGCAAAACACAGAGTAGCACATTTTTGTTATGAGAACCCTAATTTCTTTTGGATGTTGAATTTGCTTTAGAACTTCTTCGAGAGAGAATTTTTGGTGGGCAAGCTCTTATTTTCAGAGCTTCAAAGCATTGTACATGTATGATCATTGTGGTAGCTCCTCCATATGAGAGTAGAGCATGATCTTGTCACGTGTTTGGCATGTAAGATGACATTGTGGTATACTCTTTTTTGAGGTTTATGTCATCATGAGTTCGATCATGGATGTATAGTGGCATTGTGGTCTATATCTTGCTTATGCCACTTGGTTACGGATTTACTTTCCGATTGCACATACTTTTGTGAGAGTTGACATTGGATCTTAGCTGGTACTTGTATCTTTGTTTTCTTTGCAGGTACAGGATCCAGATTGGAGCCTCAGTTACACATTCGTTTGTCACCATTATTAGCATTTGGTCATTGATTGATATATATTTGCTAGTGTGATTCTTGGCATATGTGGATGGTGATTCCCACATGGTTATTTTGGTTCTAGAGTCCATTTTATAGAGGAGATGTTGTCGAAATTTCATCGACTTTTATGCTAGAAAGGAGCTCTAGTGGATCTTGAAGCTTGTGTGATAGCTTTGGATCATTGATTATCTCCATTCATTTGGACTTGGTCACAGGTTATTTGTGATAGGTTGGACCATCTTGCAGGATTCATTCTTGAGTGGAAGGTGCATCACCATTGTATTGGTGTGTATTGCCATTAGTTTTTTGGCACATGTAGTTGCCATTATCTTCTTGATTTGATCAGTGACAAGTGGTGACAGATTACTTATTGTTCTTTCATTATTGGTTATCTTGTTTGATTGCTCAGTTTACAGGGGATACTCTGTCGAAATTTTCCCAGGATTCTTTCACATCTACTTGATCACTTTGGAGACTTGGTGAGCAGGCTTATGCTCGTGTTTTTATGTGCATGCTAGATGCATGGTTATGTGACAGGTGGTTCACATGGTTTCTTCTCCAGCGAGACATTTATGATGTGCATTATGCATATGGATATGCAGGTATGATCCTATTGAGGATAGAGTATTATTCTAGTCTCTTATTACATTGCTAGTCTTGGATTGCCAACATGGTGTCTTCTCGATTTGATGGCACTGACTTTCCGAGATGGAAAGCTCAGATGTGGCATACATTGGTTCGTGCACAGTTACACATGTATGTGCATAGAGATGCACCGAGGCCTCGTGACATGCCCGACCACGTATGGATGGATATGGATGCATTGGCAAGCTCCACTATCCGATTACAGCTTGTGGATTCTATATATGAGTCTGTTATGTATGAGGAGACGAGTAGTGCATTATGGTAGAGACTACATGATATGTATGCGAGTCCATTGACTCATGTGAGACATAGATCACATCGACGACTTCGATGCTGGCACTGTGGTCATGAGGGCCATATTCGACGACGTTGCTTCAGGCAGATGCGACGACGATGTCAGAGATATGCATGTGATGTAGGTCAGGTAGTGATTTCAGGAGAGTCTATGGCAGTTGATTATGCCAGTGATGGTGATATCACTTTCTCATATGGTTCATCTCATGATTCCTCTTGTTCATTAGAGAGCACACATATGCCTTGGTTGCTTGATGCATTAGCCAGTTTTCATGTTACTCCATATCGTGAGTGGTTTTGTCGATTCTCAGGTGAGAGTCGTGGATGTGTGCACATGTCTGATGGTACGGCATATGATATTGAGGGTGCAGGAGATATATGCCTTATGCTACCTAGTGGAGCATCACTTATTCTTAGACATGTACGCTAGGTGCCTTCATTCCCTATGAGCTTGATTTCAG
This sequence comes from Ceratopteris richardii, assembly GCA_020310875.1. Lineage (NCBI taxonomy): Eukaryota > Viridiplantae > Streptophyta > Polypodiopsida > Polypodiales > Pteridaceae > Ceratopteris > Ceratopteris richardii. Next base: position 174,758,823 of record CM035427.1, on the reverse strand, counting down.
TTAGCCAGTTACAGGAGAGCAGATGTTATGCATTCCTTGGTGAGCATCATTTTCAGTTGCAGTTGGGACAGCTTACGCTTGTCAGAGGTGCTAGGATTGGGCACAGGTATCCACTGCAGGTACTTCATGTGAGAGATAGTCTCGTCTCAGTGGGAGTTCAGCCTTATGTGCGATGTGAGACTCGTCATGTCTCATTTTGTCGATCTATAGATAGGTATATGGACATTCTTGATGCACATGTATGGCATGATTTAGATGCTCAGATGGATGCACATGTAGAGCATGTTTTGGATGCTCATGATACTTATGTAGAGCATGGTTTGGTTGATCATATGGATGCTCTTATGGAGCACACTTTGGATTATCATTTGGATGCTTTAGAGCATGATATGGATGCTCATATAGAGCATTGTGATGATACTCACTTAGAGTTAGATCATCAGTTTGACCTTGGTATTGATGTTGTGCAGTTAGCTCATGTGGAGCATGATCATACACTTGGTGTGATAGAGCAGGATTGATCTCATGGTATACAGTGTATGGTAGAGCATATTAGCTCTCATGATGCACAGTTAGATACATCCTTGGTTGTGAGCATTGCTGATTTATATGTTGAGGAGTCAGCAGTTATGCAGTCATTCTTGGATTTGCTCATGCCAGATGTTGACACAGATATTTCAGGACATGTTGGTCTTGATGATGGTGCTTTAGATGCCTTGGATATAGGCATGGCTGACATACTTAGGCTAGCCAGGATAGCACAGGTTTCGTTAGCATTCGGGAGTCTGATATACGAGTTATTATGCTCGAGACTAGATATTGCAGTTGCTATTGGAGCATTTGCACTTGGAGTTGTCAGTCGTTCGATGATTGACACAGGCATAGAGCGAGTGGGAGCTTTGCAGGAACTTCATCAGTTCTTGCATCAGTCATATGTGAGCTCGACTCTTATCGATACGAGTCTAGAGCAGTTTGAGGTGCATAGATACACCTTGTTCGAGGCAGTTGGTGTAGGCTGATCTGGTATGGGTAGAGATTCAGACTCTTCCTGTACATTATTGTATAGTCCTACATCATTCTTTGTATATGTTACCACTTATGGTCACATTGACCCTTAAGTGGGAGATTGTTGGGGATGTAAGGGTCATGTGACCTTACCCCCATATTCATATATATACATCATATATAGAGCATTGCCTCAAGAGAGTTCATTATGTGGGTTTCGAGGCTCCCACGCATATCCGCGCGTCTTTCCTCTCTTCTCTCTCCCTCCATCTCCTCCTTCCTCCTCTTGTCCTGCACACCAAAGCCCTTCATCTATATGAATGAGATTCAAAGGTTGAATTGAAGAGTCAATATGCATCTTGTGCACATTCCTAATTTGCTTTCCTTATTGACAATGCCTACAAAATGAAAAATCAGAGAAAGACAACACAGATAAGTAGCCAAAACCAAAAATAATTTCCATTCTAGTATGAGATATGTGGTCCAAATGGCCATGCTAAATACAAGCCATGGGCTGCTTAGTAACACCTAACAAGTGTTCTTTTTATGATACAAAAAACAGATAAAGTGAGCTAGCCAGCTTTGCTTCCTTTTGAAATAATCATATTACCCTTTGGTAAGCGAAAGTATTGAGCATAGAAAAAACATCTTGTGGCCAAGGTCATCAAGTTGACATACTGACATCAAGCTACATGATAACTGAGATACATGGCATACATTATGCAGAATAAAATTTGAACCATCAATGAACTGCACAACCATATCTCCAATCCTAACAACGTCACACTGGTAAGAGTCACCAAGTCTCAAAGTACTAAGAGGCTTTGCTACATAAATAGAGAACCATTCTCTATGTGGTTGTCACATAGAAAGAAGCACCAGAATCTAGCAGCCACGTGTGGGAAAGAGAATCAATCATAATATTGATATATTTAGGTAGTGATATGTGTGAACACACTAGAACTGCTGGGGCACTTTTTTCCCTCTTTAGGAGGTTTTTCTCGCCTGCTTGTATATATGCCTATAGCCCTAATGGATTACTTATCCTTGTACATTCTAGTGGTAATACATTCAGTATTTTGTGTTATGCCCTAAGCTTCTTCTTCTTCCTCGTGTTATTCGCGTTCTTCCACAGATGTCTAACTCCAACAATTGGTATCAGAGCAAGTCGTCGCTTCATCTAAGGCATCGTCGACACCTCTTGGGTCACAGTCCCAGAATCACATGAAATTTGGTGAGCATACTCAGGGTGATTAGGAGATGAAAATTGCTTTTCTTTGTGGTGTCGAAATCACGATTTGAGCTCGTTTTGGCCTCCAAATGCACTATCATAGTGCTTGTGCAGGCTATTTTGTCTTTTTGTGCGAAAGATATATACAAGTTTCAGTTCACAAGTATAAGCATCTCAAAGTCGTCTGCTACATGTTTAGCAAAACTCGTTAGGGTAGTTCTGTTGAACTTTTTCAGATACAATCATTTTTTTGCATCAGGGTATTTCCGTCAGTGGCCATGGCTGAAAGTAGTGATGTATTTCGTATGTTGGTTGTTGAGGATAAGTTGGATGGTACAAATTACCCATTGTGGGCTTATATGATGCAGCATGTATTGGTTGCGAAAGGACTGTGGAACATTGTGCAGGGTGTTGAAAAAAGTTTTATTACATCTACAAATATAGGTATTGAAGCTGATGTAGAATGGCATTGAAGATGTTGATATTCTTCAGATTCTTGTTCCTGCTGCGGTTCGTGTTGCACCTACTGCAGAGCAAATTCGTTGGGATGGCAAAGATGCTTAGGCCCATGCATTGATAGCATTGTCTGTCAAACGTGCCATTATTCCTCACATTCGCTCTTGAAGAACAGCTAAGGGATACACTTACCACATTGTATCAGGCTAGGAATGAGGCTCATGTTGCTTACCTCCAAAAACAGTTGGAGAGTGGACACATGAACGAAGGTGATTCTATGGATAATTTTTTGACAAAGATCAAGGATTTGAAGGAACAATTGATTTCAGTTGATGAAGTCCTTCTTGACAATTCACTTGTGCAGACTGTTTTGAATGGTCTTCGCGACTCATATCAGAGTTTGGATTCTACTCTTCTGTTAATGATGAAAGGCAATCCAAATGCCTTAACATTTGAAGAGTTAATTTATGTTCTGTTGCAAGAAGATCAGTCCACACAAAACAGGCCTATTATGCATGTTGCAGATCAAGCTTTCTTGGCTAGTCAGAAGGGCAAAGAAAAATGGAGCTCTTTTGCTAGTAAGCAGAAATCTGCTAATTTTGCACAATCGAAGAAGGAAGAAAAAGATGAGAAGAAATAAAAAAAATAGAAATTATTTTGCAAATACTGTAAAGCAAATAATCATGTCATTTAGAGCTGTCAAAAACTGGCTGCTAAAGAGGCAAAGAAGAAAGAGGTTGGAATGGTTGTTGCAGAGGGCTCTATACCAAAAACAGAGTCTGCTAATCTTGTGCAGGATGAAGAATGGGTGTTTACTACTATTTGCAGTTTTGAGCCATCTTCTCATGAGCAGTGCATGTCTGTAGTAAACTCAGATGTTTGGTACTTTGATAGTGGGGCGACCAAATATATTACCTTGCAGCCCAGTTTCTTCTCTTCACTCGAGCCGACCCCTACAGGGAATACTGTTACATGTGCCAACAACTCCTCTTATCCTGTTATGGGAGTTGGCAATATCATTCTGACTATTACTGATGGTAGTTCTTTTACATTGTCAGATGTTTTATTTGTGCCAGGGATCGAGAAGAATCTGTTATCAGTTTTGGCCTTAGCCAAGATTGGTTTGGTTGTGAAATTTATTGATGACAGATGTACAGTTCATGATTTGTTAAATGGCAACATGATTATTGCTTCTGGCATTTTATCTTATGGACTGTATAAGCTGATAGATTATGAAAACTCTATGAATGATTCAGCATGTGCAGTACATGATTCTCAGGCTATGTGCGCTACAAAGCTTTGCATGCATGCTTTGGTCATCTGAATTTCGCTAGTTTGCTATGCCTATAGAAATCTGAAATGGTTTCCTCTTTGCCCAAACTTGAGGCACCCAAAAAACATGTCTGTGAAGGCTATATCTTGGGAAAAATGTAGCATTCCTCCTTTCCAAAAGATGGTTCACTTTGGGCTACTCAAAAATTCCAGCTTGTACATAGTGATGTTTGTGGTCCTATGCACACACCTTCTTTTGGAAACTATCTTTACTTCGTGACTCTCATTGATGATTTTTCTAGGCATGCATGGGTATATCCACTCAAAGCAAAGTTTGAAGTGCTCATGTGCTTCAAACAATTTTTGGTTTTGGCTGAAAATTTGTCTGTATGTAAAATGGGCACCCTCCGTTCTGATCGAGGGGGGGGAATATATGTCTTCTGACTTTAATGAATTTATGGCTGAACGTGGGATAAAACGTTAGTGTACAGTGCTGTATACACCTCAACAAAATGGACTTGTTGAACGGAAGAATATGTCACTCATGGAAATGGCATGGTGTTTGGTCAAGAGTCAGGCTTTACCACATAGTTTCTGGCTTGAGGCTGTCATGTGTGCAGCATATGTACTTAACAGGTGTCCCACTACAGCACTGCAGTCTATCACTCCATATGAGGCTTGATATGGTTGCAAGCCATCTGTTGCTCATCTGCATGTTTTTGGTTGTTTGGCATATGCATTAGTGCTTGAACAACATAGCAAAAAATTGGATGATAAAGCAGTAAAATGCAATTTTGTTGGGTATAGTTCAGAAAGCAAAGGCTATCGTCTGTATTATCCACAGAATAAATGCATTTTGGTTAGCCGTGGTGTTGTTTTTGTGGAAGATGCTATTCAGCCTTTACTTTCATGTACGAAGGAGACATATGTTAGATCCAAAGACATGTATGCTACTTTGCTGCCTCTTTTTACATGTGGATAGTCTAGTGCTGGTCCTAATTAGGCAACTTCTCAACCATTGTAGGTTTCATGTGATGATGCAAATCGTTCCATTTCTGATGCAGATTTGCATGATGCACTTGTTGATGAGAGAGCTGATATTAAGGAGGCAAAAACTATGCCAAAATGGCTAGTGCAGACTTTGTGTGACAGCAAATTAGATGCACCTCTCTCATATCGTACTGGTTCAGACTCTCGTAATGCCTCTTTTACATCAGATTGCTATGCTATGGATGCGTCTAGTATTTGTGATGAAACTAAACTTGTTTCATTTAATGAAGCACAGAATTCTGAACATTGGATGGTTGCAATGCAATCTGAATATGATGCTATCATGAAAAATGGTACCTGGTCTTTATGTGACTTGCCTCTTGGCAAGAAGGCCATTGGCACTAAGTGGATATGCAAGCTGAAGATTAAACCTGATGGAACAATTGACATGTATAAGGCTAGGCTTGTTGCAAAGGGCTATGCAGAGGAAAGAGGCATTGATTTTGATGAAAGCTTTGCTCCTACTTGTCAAATGACTACTATTCATAGCATCTGTGCACTTGCAGCTCATCATGCTTGGAATGTACATCAGTTGGACATTAAAATAGCATTTTTGAATGGTGACTTGCATGAAGAAGTGTATGTTTTTCATCCCCATGGCTTTGTGCAGAAAGGGCATGAAAACTAGGTGTGCATGTTAAAGAAGGCATTATATGGTTTAAAGCAAGCACCAAATGCTTAGTATGAAAAGATACATGCTTATCTGATTGCACATGGTTTTGAGAATAGTCCAACTGAAAGCACCTTATATGTTAAGCATGCTAATGATGTGTTTCTGATCATTTTTGTTTATGTTGATGACATGCTGCTCACTGGTCCTCATGAGAAGCCTATTACTGATTTTAAGGCTAATTTGCATGCCTCATTTGAGATGTCTAATTTGGGGCATTTGCATCATTATTTGGGCATTGAGTTTATGCATGTTGATGGTGGAATGTTTTTGTGTCAAAAAAAATATGTTGACACATTTTTGCAACATTTTGGCCTTGAAGACTGTAAACCTATTGCCACTCTTATGGAGACAGGTTTACGATTGAGTCTTTATGATGTTGGAGATGCATTTGATGTTTTTCTCTATCAGCAAGCTGTCGGATGTTTGATTTACGTATGCATTACTCAGCCAGATATTCAGTTTGTTGTCTCACAAATGAGAAGGTTTATGCATTGCCCAGGTGTCAAGCATTGGCAGGCAGTTAAGCGCATCTTTCGCTACTTGAGTGGTACCCGACTACTTGGATTGTTTTATCCCAAGGGGGGATCATTACCGCCAGATTTGCATACTTTTTTTCACTTTGACTGGGCTGATTGCTATGACGTTTGTGTGTTCACTAGTGGTTTTTGCTTCATGCTTGGTAGCTCATGCATATCTTGGCTAAGCAGCCTATTATGGCCACTTCCAGTTGTGAGGTTGAGTATAGGGCAGCTTTTAGAGCAATTGTTGAGTGTGTATGGCTCAGATGCCTTATGGTTGATTTGGGTGTTAGTTAGTCTTCTGCCACCACCATCTTCACTGACAGTTAGAGAGCATTGGCAGTTGCGAGGAACCCTCTGTTCCATGCTCGCACTAAGCACATTGACGTGCATTATCATTATGTCAGGGAGAGGTTCTCTAATGGAGAGATCAGCTTGGCATATGTGCCCACCCAAGAGAACATTGCAGACCTTTTCACAAAGGCTCTACCCAGGGAGAAGTTCAAAGCTTTCCGCAAAACTTTGGGCTTACTTCCTTTTGTGGATTGATTCCACATAGCTTGGCACTTCCTTATACATGAGTGCCAGCTCCTTGTTCACCACATCACTCCTAGAGGGGATTTGTTGATAGATTTAGGTAGTGATGTGTGTGAATACACTAAGACCGTCAGGGAACTTTTTTCCCTCTTTAGGAAGTTTTTTTCCCTGGCTTGTATTTATGCCTATAGCCCTTATGGGTTAATTATCTTTGCACATTCTAGTGGTAATACATTTAGTATTGTGTGTTGTGCTCCAAGCTTCTTCTTCTTCCTCATGATGTTCGCATGCTTTCGGAGACATGGAACTCCAACACATAAGAGCCTTAGTGGGCACAATACTATCAAGTGTCAACATATCAGCATCATCAGAAATAGCATTAATTTCTTCAATCTTCACAATCGAAGAAGATGGTGCAGGTAATTTTTTAACATGCCCATCAACATTCTGTCCTTTACCTTTAGCATTCTTTAACGCATGGCAATCCTTCTTCATATGTCCTTTCTTATGACAATAATGGCATTCAATATCCCTCTTCCTTGACTTACTTCTAGTCTTATTTTGTTGACCATACTTTTCCTTATTCATACTCCTGCCACGTTGTTGATTCTTTCCTTGATAAGAATTAGGAACATTATATGCATCTCCACTCTTCGTGCCAACCATAGGTTTTCTATGAATCTTCTCACTCAAGGGTGCTCCACATATGCCACCATAGACCAAGTTCCCACTAGGTGCACTATTGCTAATAGCTATGCAAAATGTATCCCATGATGATAGCAAGGTGCATAATAACAAGATTGCTTTCTTTTCATTATCCATCTCCATCTTTTGAGCCTATAACTGAGAGAATATAGCACTAAAGTCATTTAGATGAGTAGCAATACTATCTGTGTCCTTCATGCAAAGGTGATATAACTTTCTCATCAAGTATACTTTATTTTATGCCGTTTCTTTTCATATATATTGCATAACTTCTTCCAAAGCTCATCTATACTTTCACAATCCAATATTGTAAAGTAAACATTATCTGTCGGGTGTAATCGAATGGTAGACCTACCCATTTCATCCAACTCATCCCAATCATCTTCACCCATGTTAGTATACTTCTTTGAGATTCCATTTATAGGCTTCCATTGCCTCCGCTGAATCATCACATCTTCAATCTGATTCTTCCATAGAGCAAAGTTTGTGCCCTTAAACTTTTGGATCTCAAAATGGTATTTGCCTTGCAAATTATAGCTCAAGTTGGGAACATTGGTACTAGATCCTGATCTGCCAAACGTGCTAGAGATCTCTCATGCCATGATTATAGAGAACTAACTAGAATGATAATGGAGCTAGAAGAGTCCAAACACCACTAAGGCCCAAAAGGGATGACCGAGTATCAATTTTTGGGAAAAATTCAACAAATTCTCCCTAGAAAAATGGATTAATGAACAGTGATGACCAACCAAAAGGGTTATGTGAGAATATATGTGCTCACATCAATAAGTGTATCAAGGAGTAAATCGACCACTGTATAGCTGAAAATATTTGGAAAAGTTTTGTCAAAATCTCCTCTACAAAATGAGCATATGAGCAATGTCAAAAGCTCATAAAACTACAAGTACTGACATGTAAATATGCGGAGTGATCATTGAATCCACTACATATAATCAGTTAACCAAAAGAAGCCAACTAAGCTTATTGAACATCTATGAGCAACTATTATACATCTCATATGGTGAGATTGGGTAAGTCTTCCACCTATATCACCAAAGAGACCCTGACATCTAGGTATTTCCAAGTTAAGAAAACCTCACCATGACCCTCTTTATCAATGTCAAAGGCTTTATGCAAAAATGTAACTGCTATATCAATGACCATATGGATGTAACGAAGCGATAGCCACAGAAGTGTACATCGTGTGTATGCTCAACATATGCAATACAATGGTACTGAAAGTTTGATTTCACAACCCACAAACTAGCCAACAACACCTGCAAGTGTCTATCAACTCTATTCTTTAGGCTCAAAAAAACTTGCATAAACTTTTGTCCATTGCTCCTACGACAACTGAAAACTTTTCAAGAAACTTGTAGATTTGCCATTGTGGCTGAAAACACAGCCCCAAAGCTGAATATTCATTGTCATAGAAATACAAACAACTCTCTCATGATGTTCGTGAACCTATGTAAAGAGAACTATGCATGAAAGTACTCCACAATGGCTCCAAGAATCACACCAAAAGTTTTCAAAATAGGCTTTGAAAGCAAAGAATGAAGCTTTGAGGGCCCAAAACATGTTCAAGCTAATGTGAACCTTAGTCTTTCCCCCTCTTCAAGCACCATAAGGGTGTAGCTTAGTGGTAAGATATTGTCAACTAAGCGAGCTCCCTAGAGAATAGTGATGGGATGGGTGACGTCCCGAGAAGTACTGTGACCCTCCATTTTCCTTGATCATTGAGGCTATCCTCGCACATAGCCAATGGCATCAATGGTGGCTTCAATGACTCAGAGGACAAGGTATGCAAAGGTCTATGCCTTGGTCCCCACCTTAGTCATAAGCTTTCATGCACTTCAACACTAACATATTTATGCACCAATGGTTTTTTGAAACTTATTTGAGAAGTGACTCTATAATTCCATAAAAAGCTCAGTTTTGACTTGTTGTTACATAGAATGTTAAAACTTTCAACTAGTGTCCTACACTTCCTTTAATTCACAAGTGTTGATGAATCTTTTGGCGACATTCTTGCATTCATATCCATCAACATGTCTATATGTCTGCAATCCTCCATCTTGAATGCCTTGAGGATCTTTCAAGGATATATCTATTATAGTATGAATTTATTTCCTTTGTTACTATAGATTTTAATGCCTAAACAAAAAATGCACAAGGCTTAGATATATTATTTCAAGATTGAAATCTTTAAATTCTCTACAAATTCTCTTTATCTCTTCCTATGAGGATCAAATCACCAACATAGAAAATCATAATTAAGAACATTTTATGATGTTTGCACACATACAAGTTTGCATTAAGAATCCCTCTTAGATAAATATTTTCCCTAATAGTACCATGCCTTAAGAGATTTTTAAATATTGTAGAGTACTTTGTTTAATCTAAATACGTTAACTTCTAAATGAAGCATCTTCCAAAGCTTGTTTGTTGTGACACATATTGAGGTGTCGCAATGGTGATGCACTAGAGTGGATCCTCCTTCTCGAGAGCTCCACAAAAATAGCCTCATAGTAAACAACTAAGCTCTGCATGCTTCACACAATACTTCGCATAAGCCTACAAAATACACAAAATAACATACTACACAGAGAGAATGAACACAGATATCTTAGGTGTTTACAAATGCGATTGAACTTACAAGCTATGGCTGACCAGGTCACTATATGTTTTATTAAAGAACATATACAAAAGTGTATAACAGCCTTTTGGCCTTTCATATGGGCACTAATGGTAACACATATCTTGTCCGTGAAATATCCATTGAAAAATTAGAGTTCATATCCATTCATTAAACTTTCCAGTTCTTATGTTTAGTTAGTTCAAGCATTGCATAGATAGATGAGATTCCATACTTTTGAACAAAGGAATCTTTAAAGTCAAAAGTTTCTACATTAAGTTATCCTTGTGTAATAATTACCTTGTAATCAAATAATCTATAAAATTTATACTTTTTCTGTCATACCCATTTTTAGGAAATGACTTTATAATCATTGTGTCAATCAAAAAGTTTTCCATAGAATATTATCAAGCTTTCTCTTCATACTTGCATACTATTTGGGACCTTGCAAAGCCCTCTCCAATATGATAGGGTCCTTGACCTTTATGACCTTAAACATTACAACCATACTAATGAACTGATTTATACCACAAAGTTATTCTTGTGTTATGTTTGATCTCCTTAGGCCATCTATAGGTTCTTTCTCTATATGGATAGTTAAAACAAGATTTCTCATTATCAAAGAGTTTTTTTTCTAAACTTGGAAGTGGTTGCTTATATGGAGCTAGTGTAGATCGAGCTTTCAAAGTATCAACCTTTGATTTTTCCTCTTTTTTTACCAATCCTTGGTTTCTCCTCTCTTTACTTGGAATTGCTATGAGGGAATGCACTTCCTGTAATCTTCCTTTAGTTGATGATAAAATGATAGGCCCCCCTTCCATCTTTTTTGCATGTGGTCATGTTGGAGGAATGAGGTTTTCTTTTACTTTAGAGAAATTACACTTGCATTTTAGCACATAAATAGGGTTGAGTTAGGTATCGTGATACCGGCTTCCCCAAGTATCATGGCACCTGGTCAAGCATCAAGACAGTCATCAAGTATGGTCAACACTTGGGCAGGTAGATGAGTTTCAAGCATCACAATACATCACCAATATCATTGATATGTGAGTATCGTGATGAGTATCAGAACACCTGCCATTTATTGTTTGGAGTAAGTATCATTGACACCCTTTAGATTTCATGTACTCCAAGTATCATTGATACTTGTTGAATTTTGCAACATTTGGTAAATATCATGAAGAATTAAGTGTCAGTGACACTTGGTTGGTATCATGAAAACTCCTAAGTATCGCGACATTTGCTAAATGTCATGTGTCATGGACTAAGAATTGTGGTACTCGTATAGTATTGTTTGCTCCAGGTATCATGATCAGTAGCTACCACTCACACTTACCAAGTGTCATGACATCTGATAGGTTTCATGGTCCAACTGTCATGACGCTTCTTAACTATAGTTTTTTTTTTCAAGTATCATGTCATCAAGTGTCATGGAATTCAATTATCATCTATTTTTGCATTTTTTGTCGAGACTTTGAGAGGTTAAAAGACAAACTTTTAAGGGAAATTGAGAGGGCTTGCAATACACAGATATTTGAAATCAATCTTGTTTGCCTTATTTGCCCTAAGAGCTTGATTTGACACAAAGTTTTGATAAAAAAAAATCCATTTTTTGAGATCTAGACCTCATTAAAAAAAACTCATTTTGAATCCCACATGATCGCAAATATTTTACTTAAGAAACTTGTTTTTATTTTCACACATGGTTCTTTGAAGTTGACCTTTGGGTGAGAGCAACAATTAAGGGAGCCTCTAGAGAATTTTCACCAACACAAAGGGGGAAAAAGGCCACCAAAGAGCACTTTAACCCTAGCCTGACTTGAATAGTAAGGACTTCAAAAGGAATATACCACCTCTAAGGAGGGGGGAAATTGTTATTTCTCCACTCTAAAGACCATTGTAAAATATCTAGTATATTTATTACCAACCCTATCATACCCGAGCATAACATTTATATTCTTTCAAAGGTGTATATAAACATGCACTATATTTTCTTTGTGGGTGTTATATTCAATGATCGATTTGAGATAAAATGAGACTTCACAAAGAGCTAGGTAAGCATTGAACTTATTGATTGCAAATTTGAGTTAAATTTAGAGAAGGAAAAGAATCAATGCATTGAACTATTCAATTGGTTTCTTCATTAAGTGTGCATGTTTATGTTTCATAGATTAGATACATCTATTATAAATAATTACACATAGTAACATCTATACCACAAAGAGTGTTATAGACTATATAAAGAGCACCTATGAGACATCAAGTGAATCAAAAACTGAATTAGAAACAATGGCCTCATTAAGCTCTATGGATATGCAAACATGCAAGAAGATCAGATGTTAAAAGTTAAAGGTGAATATCAAATCAGAAGTACCTTCAAAACACAAATTTATTAGTAGTCACCATATATAAAGATAATTCTGGACAACCTATTGTTGGATTAGATGAGCTCAAGGATCTAACTCTCTTGAATATCATTGTGGTAAGATCTAAAGGAGAATTACTCGTAGATAAGTTGGGAGCCTATTACATGGTAACAAACAACCAGAGAAGATCACTCCATAAACGATAGAATTCCTAGATAATACTAGTCTAAATCCTTACCCCTAACCTAATAAAAAACCCAAATACTATCCCATTATCTTCATTAACATGGAGCATATAAGTAAATTCATTCATGATGGGATCTCTCTTGAAGTGTACTTTACTTTAGAGACCAAGGAATCTTTTTAGACTCTACCACCCCCTTTAGGCACAGATCCTTACCAGTTGGACATTCATGAGTTCAATTATTTGGATCCAACCTTACTACCCATCTATGAAATTGGAATAGGCCATATTATCTAGTAGAGATAGAAAACCAACAACACTTTATACATCATGGCCTATCTATCTTTGTGAATGGCATTCCCAAGGCAATTGATACCCTGACTCATGGTCCTCGAAATCCTACTCCACAAGTCTCAATAGTTCCAAGGAACCTTGTACTTACTATTGTAGTTCAAACTTCAAGTGTACTATCTCAAAATACATCTACAATTGTTCAAACAAATCCTATCTCAATGACACATGCAACACAAATCTCTACACCTCTTATCAATGTCACATTGGTACCCATAAGTACCAATACCACATGGCAACATGTTTCCACATTTGCATTCGGAACAATGTCAAGAATTATGCCCATGCCAACTGTACCACCACTACAACCAACCATACTACCCACATTTTGACAATGACCCCCATAAGTGCCATATCCAATCTTCCACACAGAATGATAAGTGCCTCTAGTGTCACCAACCAATCTTTTTTCTCAAGAGTTGGCACAATTACAAATGTTACGCAATCATATCATAAGGCCAAATTTTGGAAGAAGGTTTAGACCTTCACAAATGGCAAAATGTATGCGAAAGTACAATGAAGGACAAGGTGATCCTCATGCACACAATTTTGAATTCAGACACGTGTTGCGTGCTAAGCATGTCCATGAATTTTCTACACAATAGTAAGCTTTTGAACTTACCTTGAAAGGTCCAACATTAGGCTAGTTCCCACCACTTAGCATACATAAACTTCAAATTATTGATCAACTCTTGAGAGCTTTCAAAATGAATTTTCAAAAACTTGATTCAAACATGATACCTCAACAAACAGAGGACCTTTCATCAGTATCCAAACTAACTGCACATTTTCTTGATGGCTTGTAAAGCGTTCAGTTCAGAAATGTAGTATATAATATGTGTCTTAGAAACTTAGAGGATTGTATATAAAAGTGCATCCGAATAAAAGATGAATTGGGTAAATCAATTCAAGTCTTCTCACCACCAATCATTGAGTCATCTCCAAGTGTTAAATGAAGTTCCTCATGGATTGATGAAATGGAAGAGGCTATTCATATGATATTGAACTCATAAGTTTCTAGTATTCCTCCTAAAAAGTACTCATATTGTGGAGGGGATCATAGGTCTTATGTCTGTAATAGAAAACCACCTACTCTTGCACAAGCACAATTGCAATATTGTGAAATTGAGCAAAAGATGAAAAGTTACTCAATTGTTGAGTGTTTCTATAGTCGTCATACTACAAGGTAGTATCCCACATAGTAAGGAAAGTATCGAAACCGACAATTTATGGAAAACTATCAAGCCCTAGGCCTTTTGCACAACAGTACTAGTATCCTCAAAGATACTCATACCCAATCATACCACAAAGGCCATGTAATTCTAGATCTATATTGGAGTACCCTTCATACCCAACTATACTCGTGTTGAGTTAGTAGCCACCTACACCTCCACATGTGATACCAATAAAATATGGACAAACACAAGAGCATACAAAGCATGCCATGATGCCATCAACTTCGATTATTACAACATAACAAGAAATTTCATGAAAAGTAGTCAACTTGATGCCCATGCACAATATCATGACCCACATACAAACTATTCAAACCTTCTAGTCTATTCTAGTGGATACAATGACTACTAAAATCAAAGTTATGGGTAGAGTGTTGATATCTTTAGGTAGTGATGTTTTTGGACACACTAGGACTGTCGGGGCACTTTCTTCCCTCTTTAGGAGGTTTTTTTCCCTCGGCTTGTATATACGCCTATAACCCTAACGGGTAACTAATCTTTGTATATTCTCTTGGTAAGATCATTATGACTACTGCTGATGGTAGTCGTTTTAGATTGTCAGATGCTTTATTTGTGCCAGGGATCAAGAAAAATCTATTATCAATTTCAGTATTAGCCAAGATTGGCTTGGTCGTGAAATTTGTTTATGACAGATATATAGTTCATGATTTGTCAAATGGCAACATCATTATTGCTTTTGGCATTTTATGTCATGGGCTATATAAGCTCATCGATTATGCAAAATTTGTGAATGCTTTAGCATGTGCAGTTCAAGATTCTATGGTTATGTCAGATGCAAAGCTTTGACATGCACGCTTTGACATGCACGCTTTGGTCATCTGAATTTTGTTAGTTTGTTATGCCTGTAGAAATCTGAAATGGTTTCCTCTTTGCCAAAACTTGAGGCACCTGGAAAACATGTATGTGGAGGTTGTACTTTAGGCAAAATGTTGTGTTCCTCCTTCTCAAAAGATGGCTCAGTTCGAGCTACTAAAAAATTTAAACTCGTTCACAGTGATGTCTGTTGTCCTATGCAGACACCTTCTTTTAAGAACTTTCTTTACTTCGTGACTTTCATCAATGATTTTTCTAGGCATGCAAATATCCATTGAAAGTAAATTCCAAAGTGTTTATGTGCTTCAAATAGTTTTTGGTTTTGGCTGAAAATCTGTCACCATGTAAAATGGGCACCCTCCGTTCTGATCGAGGAGGGGAATATATGTCTTTGCATGATACCAAATTATATGCACCTCTTTCATATCGTACTCGTTCAGGATCTCATAGTGGTTCTTTTGCATTAGATTGCTATGTTATTGCTACCTCGAGTCTTTGTGATGAGAATGAGTTAGTTTTGTTTCATGAAGCACAAAATTCAAAAATTTGGATGGCTTCTATGCAATCAGAATATGATGCTATCATGAGAAATGGTACCTAGTCTTTATGTGACTTGCCTCCTGGCAAGAAGCCCATTGGCACTAAGTGGGTATACAAGCTAAAGCATAAGCCTAATGGAATAGTTAACAGGTATAAAGCTAGGCTTGTTGCAAAGGGTTATGCTTAGGAAAGAGGCATTGATTTTGATGAGGGCTTTGCTCCTACATGCCAAATGACTATTGTTTGTAGCATCTATGCACTTGCAGCTCATTATGGTTGGAATGCACATCAGTTGGACATTAAAACAGCATTTCTGAATGGTGACTTGCATGAAGAAGTGTACGTTTTTTAGCCTCCAGGCTTTGTGTACAAACATGAAAACCAATTGTGCAGGTTGAAAAATGCATTATATGGTTTAAATCAAGGACCACGTGCTTGGCAAGAAAAACTAGATGCCTTCCTGATTGCACATGGTTTTGAGAATAGTCCAACTGAGAGCACCTTATATGTTAAGCATGCAAATGATGTGCTTTTGATCATTGTGGTCTATGTTGATGACATCTGGTCCTCATGAGAAGCATATTTTTTATTTTAAGGCTGATTGCATGCCTCATTTGAAATGTTAGATTTGGGGCATTTGCATAATTATTTGGGCATTCAGTTTATGCAAGTTGATGGGAGAATAGCTTTGTGTCAAAGAAAATATATTGACACATTATTGCAGCATTTTGGCCTTAAAGACTACAAACCTATCACCACTCCTATGGAGATAGGTTTAAGGTTGAGTCTTCATGATGTTGAAGATGCATTTGATGTTGTTGTATATCAATGGGCTATTGGATGCTTGATTTACTTATGCATTACTCGACCAAATATTCAGTTTGTTGTCTCACAGTTGAGAAAGTCTATGCATTGCCCAAGTCTCAAGCATTGGCAGGCAGTTAAGCACATCTTTTACTACTTGAGTGGTACCCAACTACTTGGATTGTTTTATCCCAAGGGGGAATCACTACTGCGAGATTTACATGCTTTCTTTGACTCTGACTGGGCCGGTTGCTATGACACTCGTGTGTCCACTAGTGGTTTTTGCTTCATGCTTGGTAGCTCATCTATATCTCGGTTGAGCAAGAAGTAGCCTACTGTGGCCACTTCCGATTGTGAGCCTGAGTATAAGGTAGCTTTCATAGCGATTGTTGAGTGTGTGTGTGTGGCTCAGATGCCTGATGGTTGATTTGGGTGTTGGTCAGTCTTCTGCCACCACCATCTTCACTGACAACCATAGCACATTGGCAACTGTGAGGAACCCTATGTTCCATGCTCGCACTAAGCACATTGAGGTGCAGTATCATTATGTTAGGGAGAGGTTCTTACTAGGGAGATCAGTTTGGCATATGTGCCCACACAAGAGAACATTGTAGACCGTTTCACAAAGGCTCTACCTAGGGAGAAGTTTGAAGCTTTTTGCAAAGCTTTGGGCTTACTTCCTTTTGTGGGTTGAATCCACATAGCTTGGCACTTCCTTATACATGAATGTTAGCTCCTTGTTCACTACATCACTCCCAAGGGGGATTTGTTTATATATTTAGGTAGTGATGTGTGTGAACACACTAGGATTGCAGGGGCACTTTTTTCCCTCTTCAGGAAGTTTTTTCCCCCCTAGCTTGTATACACCTATAACCCTAATGGGTAACTAATCTTTGTATATTCTCTTGGTAATACATTCAGATTGTGTGTTATGATCCAAGCTTCTTCTTCTTCTTCTTCCTTGTGCTTTTCATGTGCTTCCGCAAACCTCAAACTCTAACATAGAGGACACCTGAGTATAGATAGGTTTAGTATACAAATATACCACAAAAAAATATTGTTATACCTCAATTTAAATCTCTCAATGGAGAGGTCCATGCTATAGGTGAAACATGGACCACTTCATGAGAGATTTTCCTCTTACACAGAACGTTCCCCATTTTCCATCCATATAGCCCAAAAAGTCCTTCTATAGTGATTGTGGTAACACTCCTCAAAATCTACACATCTCACTAGCATCGAAGAGGAGAAGGAAAAGTTAGCACGAGTACAAGCACTAACTTGTGCACAAGACAATGCTCAAAAGAAGGATAAAGACAAGAAAGTGCTTGATCCATCTAGTTCTAAAAGCAAGGAGGAGCCTCCCAAGAACGTTCCACCTACAAAGGGAACTTGGTAGACTTAATAAGGAATACAAATAAACAAGTGGAATAAAAAGGTTGTTGGAATTGAGGGTTCCCTTAAGCAAAAGTGTGATGAGCTCACCAAGGAGAAAAATCAATCAAGATTTGAGATCACAAGAGATTAGTCCACAAGCACAATCTTAGGAAAATGCATGCCCTCAATGAGGAATCGCTCCTAGCTCGCCCTCTAAGACTAGAATTAGAAGGATTGTTGAGAGCCTTACATGATAGAATCACAACTGGGCCTACTATAGAGCATCATGACAAATGCTACCCCTGAGGGAATTCGAAAAAGAAATGTCTAGCAGTGTGTTAATAGATGATAGAAGCAGCCCAAAAGTTCCTAGAAAAATGTCATACCATTGTTCTTCGCACATGCATGCTAGAAAAATAATTCCAAAAATCGGGGCAATCAAGTCCTAAACCTTAGGAGACTCTAGTTGAACCAAAACCTATCTAGACTCATGATCCACTCCCACAAGAGGATATTTTTTTATCAAACACAAAGGGTTGTCAGCAAGGGAAACTTTGGAATCAAATTCTAGAGCCAAAACGGAAGAAGAAGACCAATGCACAATATAAACCTCCCTTCCCAAAGTTCCAAACATGTGATGAATCAATGAGAAGTGACGTACCTCTTAGAGAGCTTGTAAGTCCAAGATCATGGAACGATGAAAAAACTAACTTCAAATCTCTACCAC
This sequence comes from Ceratopteris richardii, assembly GCA_020310875.1. Classification (NCBI taxonomy): domain Eukaryota; kingdom Viridiplantae; phylum Streptophyta; class Polypodiopsida; order Polypodiales; family Pteridaceae; genus Ceratopteris; species Ceratopteris richardii. Next base: position 174,740,320 of record CM035427.1, on the reverse strand, counting down.
ATTATCTATGAGACTATGAAGAAGCTTCTGAATGCATTTTATTAATTATATTAAAAAAAACCAAAATTTTTGAAACCAAACTATAGTTCCAAAGGCCAATCCAAGGATACAGAGTCACACATTCATGAAATTCATCTTTCTAGAATTGGATATTATAGTGAAGGTGATGAATACTATGCCAGATCCATTGTACTTCAATTCAATATAGTTCAACATTACATGGTCTTGCATAAATCATGATTTTTCTAATCACATGCACAAGAGTGAAACTTTGCATGTGAGGATACATGTTGTAGAGATTCAGAGACAAAAGATAGAAATAAGTAAAGAGAAGAAGAGAGGAAGAGGAGGCCCACAAATTTTTCAAAGATGTCACCATTTTTTTCTTTTTTACTTGTCATATCATGGAACTCATGGAAGCCATCTAAATGCACTAGAGGAGTCATCTAGACACATGTTCCCTCAAGCATGTAACAAAACCCATGTACAATACTAATTTTTTAGGAATTTCTAGGAAAAGTGGCAGTCTCTTGTGTGAAAGGACCAAAGTTAGGGCACATGTGTATAAGTCTCTTAGTGACTCATTTGTAGAATTGTATCGTACCTTCATAAATTCACGTTTCCTTTTTCTTGTTTGTTCTAGGTGTGCTAAAGGTGTGAAATGTATGCGTGAGGTGTTGTCTATCCCTTTCCCACTTTTTTCCATTGTTATCTTGTGTGTGTGAAGCTTTGGGAGTCGTTAGGTGTAGGTAGGTGATTCTTGACACTTAGTCTTTTTGCGTGTAACATGGAGTAGAGAAGTCTGATTGAGCCAAGGCCTTTGCCATTAGATGGATCTTATTGAAAGCTAGAAACCCACTATTGACCACATTTAGATATCGGAGCTAAGAAAAATAATTGATTTTGTGCCTTCTATTGCACCAAGTATTGCGACACACACCTGTGTGTAGGAGGTATTGTGTGAGGCAGAAACCCACTTGTGCATGTATTACTTGACCTATTCCCATATCTACCATCACTAGAGCACACATTTCCATGCACTTGATTGGGTCATACTCTTGGTTGGATAATTTCATGTGTGTGTATCAAACCACCAATATGTGCACTTGTTGGACATGTGAGGGATAGCTAGTCTCACTTGCCACTAGTGCATAGGACCTTGCGAGTCTGATGTACATGTTTTTGGTGTCGTTGCCAGGGATGAGGGCCTAATTCAAGGTGCCTACATGATGGTTAGAGTTTTGTTGTGAAGATAGTGAATGTGAAGAAGGAATTCAGTATCATGGCAAGTCATTGATCACTTGCACTTGTTTCCTCATACACATAGTGTGTGTGTGTGTTTGTGTGTAACAAGCTTTTAGAAGTAGGTTAGGAAGTGGAGAAATTAGAGATTAGGATATAGGAAGGAAGAGCATTGAAATAGGTTAGGACATTCAAACCCTCAAAAAACCAAAAAAAAAAAATCATTTCTCAAAGATGGTTGATTGTGGTCCGTTTCTAAAACCAAAAACCAAATCACAAATTCATTTGCTAATGTACAGGCATCGTGGAGAGAGCACAGGGTAGCTAGTATCGTCCAAAGTGGTATCACTTTGGACACATCATTTCACACATACACATGCCTGTGGGGAGAAATGACACATCTCAAGTCTCATGAGAGGTATTTTTAGGGAAATCATAGGAATTTTAATGATATAGGCACACAAAGGAATAGAGGAATGCACAAATAACACAAAAATCACTCTAAATTTGAAATAGAGTAAGAAAAAGTCCAAGTTTCATGGTCAATTGAGTTTTGTATCATGATACTAAATTCTTGTGTGTCGTCAACACCTAGAAGTTTGTGGTGTATCGTTGACACGTTACTCATAATCAAGTGTCATGATACTTGAGTATCGTGTATCATGGGTAGCTAAGTATCATCACATGGTACTCGTGTATGGAGTATCATGTGTCGTCCTTGGTGTGTATCGAGTATGGCCAATACAATCAAGTGTCATCACATGACAAACCAAGTTTATGTATCGTTGTATTTGAGTATCGTAACATTTGGTTCAAGTGTCGTGTATTGTGAGCCCAAGTGTCATGTGTCACCGATACCTCAAGTATCGAGTATTATTAATACCATCTTGTATGGTCATCTTAAAATTTATGTGTATCGATAGAGTCTTAAGTATCGTATATCATGTAGTCAAGTATCATGTCGTGGGAGTTGAGTATCATGTATCGATAGAAACTTGATTATCATGTATCATGAGTGTTATGGGGTAAGTCATGTTTGATCTAGAATTGACACTGAGGAAATTATTTATTCTTAAAACCATGTTGACCTAAAACCTAACAATTGAAGCATTCAAAACTTGAAGACAAAAAGAACTTAAGGCTAGAAAATTGAGAGGCATCATAGAGTATGAATGAACCTGAGATTAGGATGTGTCTTAGGGAGTTGAAGGAGTGTAATTTCCTCAGTAGGGAAGGTGACTCACAGAAGCATCCACTCCACATGCTCAGATACTTCTAGTGAATTTGAAAGTGAGCTAATGTCGACCTCAAAAGCACATGCACTATTATGTCTACTCAATAGAAGCCATGTCAATAATAGAAAGGGAATATAGAACTTCTCTGCAGTATGTTTCTACTAATTTGCACGGATTTCCTATATACCTAGATGGAATCAATAGATCAGTGGTAGGATTGAGAAACTCAATCACCTTTGAAGTTTTCTAAAGACCAACTATAAAGTTTGAAGGAGCTTTCTATGTAGATAAATGAGGAAGTTTGTACCTAGTGATTGATCAACCTAAGAGAGTCAATGAGATAGGAGAGATTGAGGAATGGAGTAACCTTGCCAATAAGGACAATAGAGAGCCAATGATGAATCCTAGAGGGAACTGTATAGTAGTGAATGTCTTGACAGGGGATAGAATTTCTCAAGATGATGATCTAATGAATTTTTATCTAATTGCTAGAATGGATAAATTGTTGGAAGAAAATATGTCTTTAATGAGGATCAGTGTTAACCCTACTACCATTATGAGTTGCATGATCCAGAAAACTCATCAAGAGTCACATGGATCACAATAAGAGAAGATACTGGGAAGTAATCCATACATAAGGTTTTGATTCTAACATATGGGTTTTCTTGTGTCTTTCCTCAAACAACAAGCAACCACTTCTCAAAATCCACAAAATGAACAACAAAGCCAAGGAAACCCTAAAGTTTGACAAAGTATTTGATAGAATTCCATCAGGGATCTCATGTCCATTTTGCGATGCCAAGCAATAGCATCTCTTCATACAGGTCCAAGAACATCAAGAAGAGTGTTCTTTGTACTTCTACGACAACAAATATCAACCTTTGGGGCTCTGTTTTCAGCCACACTCGTAAAACTACATGTTTCTCGAAAGGTTTCCAGTTTCGATGGGAGCAGTCGCTGCAAATTTATTCAGGTTTTTGGGCCTAAAGCATCAGAGTTGACAGACACTTGCAGGTGTTGTTGGCTAGTTTTTGGGCTGTGTATTCAGCCTTTTAGTATCATTTTACTGCATATATTGAGCACATGCACACCATGTACACTTTTGTGGATACTGCTTATGTATGTCCATGTGGTCATTGATATAGAGGTTACATTTTTGCATAAAGCCTTTTACGTTTGAAAAAGAGGGTCGTGGTGAGGTTTTCTTAACTGGGAGACACCCAGATGTCGGGCTCTCTTCGGTGATGCAGGTGGAAGATTTACCCAGCCTCGCCATAGGAGATGTATGATAATTGTTTATATGTAGTGGAGTAAGTGATTCACTATAAAGGTAAACATGTCAGTACTTGCAGTTTTATGATATTTTGACACTGGTCATATGCTCATTTTTTTGTAGAGGATAACTCTGGCAAAATTTTTCCAGATTTCTGGTTTTAGTCAAGCATACAGTGGTCGATTTACTCCTTGATACAATTATTTGTTGGTGTTTGGACTCTTCTAGCTCCATTATCATTCTATTCAGTTCTCTACCATCATGGCATCAGAGGTCTCAGGCACATCTACTGGATCAGGGTCTAGTGCCAGTGTTCTGAGGAGGAGCTATAACTTGCAAGACAAAGACCATTTTGAGATCCGAAAATTTGATGGCACAAACTTTGCTCTATGGACGAATCAGATTAAAGATGTGCTGATTCAAAGGAGGCAATGGAAGCCAGTAAATGGGATTTCAAAGAAGCCTGTTGACATGGATGAAGATGATTGGGATGAGTTAGATGAAATGGCCAGGTCTACCATTTGCTTGCACCTCGCACATAATGTTTACTTTACAATATTAGACTGTGAAAGTGCAGAGGAGCTTTGGAAGGAGTTATGCAATACATATGAAAAAGAGACAGCATCAAATAAATTGTATCTAATGAGAAAATTATATTTGTATGAAGGACACATATAGTGTTGCTGCTCATCTGAATGATTTTGATGCTATATTCTCCCAATTACAGGCTCAGAAAATGGAATGAAAGCAGTATTGTTGTTATGCACCCTGCCATCATCATGGGATGCGTTTTGCATAGCTATTAGCAATAGTGAACCTGGTGGTAAACTCATCTATGATGACATATGTGGAGCACTCTTGAGTGAGGAGATTCGTAGAAAATCTATGGTTGGCACTCAGAGTGGACATGCATATAATGTTCGTGATTCTTACCAAGGAAAGAATCAACAACATGGCAGGAGCAAGAACAAGGAAAAGGATGGTCAACGGAATAAGAGTAGAAGTAAATCAAGGAAGAGGCATATCGAATGCCATTATTGTCATAAGAAAGGACATATGAAGAAAGACTATTATGCATTAAAGAATGCTAAAGGTAAAGGATAGAATGTTGATGGGCATGTTAAACAGTTACCTGCACCATCTACTTCGACTCTTAAGATTGAAGAAATTAATGCTATTTTTGATGATGCTAATGTGTTGACACTTGATAGTACTGTGCCAACTGAGGTGCTTATGGCTGATTCTCTTTCCCACATGTGGCTGCTAGATTTTGGTGCTTCTTTCCATGTGACACCACATAGAGAATGGTTTTCTAATTATGCAGCTGGGTCTCTTGGTACCGTGAGACTTGGTGACGCTTACCAGTGTGATGATGTGGGGATTGGAGTGTGATTGTGCAGTTCATTGATGGTTCAAAATTTACTATGCGTATGGCATGTACCTCAGTTATCATGCAGTTTGATGTCAGTTGGTCAACTTGATGCCCTTGGTTACAAGGTGGTCTTCTATGCTCAGTCCTTTCGTATATCAAAGGGCAATATGGTTATTGCAAAAGGAAGCAAAGTTGTCCCACTTTATCCTTTATTTGTATCATAGAAAATAGTTGTTAGCTGTTATGGAACAGCCTATGGCTTGTATTTGGCATGGTCGTTTGGGCCATATATCTCGTAGTGGAATGGAAAATATTCCTTGTTCTGGCTACTTACCTGTGTTATCTTTCTCTGATTTTTCATTTTGTGACCATTGCCAATATGGAAAGCAAACCAGAAATGTGCATAGAATGCACATTGACTCTTCGATTCAGCCTTTCGATCTCGTTTATACAAATGTGTGTGGTCCTATGCCCACTAGGTCCTTAGGTGGTTCTCTTTACTTTGTCGCTTTCATAGATGATGCCACTAGAAAAGTCTGGTTATATCCTATCAAATCGAAGGATGAGGTATTCCCTACTTTCAAAAAATGGCTTGCTTCAGTTGAGACTGAGAAAGGAACTAAGCTTAAGGCTTTACGTTCAGATAATGGGGATGAGTATACCTCACATGAATTCAGACTTTTCTGTCAGTCTAGAGGGATTTGTAGAGAGTTTACAGCTCCTTATACCCAGTACAGAATGGTGTAGCTGAAAGGATGAATAGAACTATTCAAGATAGAGTAGTCTCTATGTTGCATCATGCAAATCTCTCACAAGGTTTTTGGGCAGAAGTAGTATTGACTACAGTTCATGTGATTAACCTTTCACCTAGTACTGCCAAAGGTCTGAAAGTGGCACAAGAGTTATGGATAGGGAAGCCACCATATTATGATCATCTTCGAGTTTTTGGGTGTGAAGCATGTGTTCATATACCCAAGAATCTTAGACAAAAGTTGGACCATAAGTCAAAGAAATGCATTTTTCTTGGATATGGTCGAGAATGACAATTTGGATATCGCTTATGGGATCCTGAAACATGGTCAGTGATTAGAAGTAGTGATGTCATTTTTAATGAGTCTAAGATGCATAAACAACCCATTAAGGAGGTTGAAGTGAGAAGAGTGGTGTTTGAGGATACTAGTCCTTTGGTTAGCATGCATAAAAATGTTGCACATAGGGATGTTCAAGAGAATGTCCATTCATATCAGTCTGCACATGTTCTTGTTCAACAACCATTGAGATGTTCTGCACGTGTCTCACATCCACCTGATAGATATGTTCTAGGTTTAGATTTTGTTATGCTAACAGATGTCGGTGAGCCTTCTTGCTACAAAGAGGCTATGCAGACAGGGGATCATGTCAAGTGCGAGCGTGCCATGAAGAGTGAGCTGGATTTTATTCACAAGAATGGTACTTGGGATTTAGTACCTTTGCCAAAGGGTAGGAAAGCTTTACCATGTAAACAGGTATATAAGTTGAAATTCACATCAGATAGTGCTTCTCCAAAATATAAAGCACGACTAGTTGCAAAGGGTTTTAAGCAACAACATGGTGTTGATTTTGAGGAAATATTCTCTCCAGTGGTCAAGATGACTACTTTGCGTATGTTGCTTGGATTCATTGCAATGGAGGACTTAGAGCTAGTCCAAATGGATGTGAAAACTACTTTCTTGCATTACAGATGAGATCTATATGGAACAACCATAGGGTTATGTAATTCCTGGCAAGGAAAGTCTAGTATGTAAGCTCAAGAAGAGCTTGTATGGACTTAAACAGTCTCCTAGACAATGGTACCAAAAGTTTGATGTTTTTATGAAGTCCCAAGGCTATTCTCGAAGCAATGAGGATCATTTTCTCTACACAAAGAGATGCTCATATGGCAGTTTGATATGCTTGATACTTTATGTCGATGATATGTTGATTGCTGGGAAGTCCTCCTATGACTTGTCAATTCTCAAAAGGAAGTTGAGTCAGACATTTGATATGAAGGATTTGGGGGATGCCAAACATATTCTTCCCATGCACATTACTCGTGACAGGAGTAAAAGATGTATATACTTGTCTCAAAGTAAGTACATATCCAAAGTACTTCACATGTTCAATATGCACAGTGGAAAAGCCTTTACCCACATATGTGAAATTGAGCAAGGATGATTGCCCCAAATCCAATGAGGAAAAGGAATTCATGACCAAAATTCCCTATCATGCTGCCGTTGGTAGTCTCATGTATGCTATGGTAGCTACGAGACCAGACATTGCATTTGCAGTGGGAGTTGTGAGCATATATATTTCTTATCCTGGCAAGAAACATTAGGAAGCGGTCAAGATGATTTTGAGATATCTGAGTGGCACTAAAAACAAGTGTTTATGCTTAGATAGAGGGAAAGCATCCATTATTGGTTACACAGATTCTGACTATGCTGGTTGTGTAGACAATTGTAAGTCTACATCAGGGTACATTTTTCATTTTGTTGGAGATGCTATCTCTTGGAGATCTCATCTTCAAGAATGTATAGTTGTTTCCACCACAGAAGCAGAGTATGTTGTAGCAAGTAAGGCATGTAAGGAAGCATTGTGGCTTTCTCATCTTGCTTATGATAAGGGTTTACCTCAGCATGTACCTCGTTTGCTCAGCGACAGTTAGAGTGCCATTTCTTTGGCTAAGAATCCGGTCTATCATGCAAAGACCAAGCACATTGAGGTGAGGTATCACTTCATTAGAGATTGCTTAGCCACTGAGCACATTATTCTTGAGATGGTTCACACTCAAGATAATGTTGCAGATGCTTTGACTAAAGCTCTACCACAGGATAGCTTTCGACATTGTTGTCACTTGATGGGGGTTACTTGATTCATGATCTTACATAGTCACTTGTATACTGTGTAACATGCCCATCAAGTGGGAAGTATAGTTTGTATACTTACACTTAGATATTCTTTATCATTCTTTATTTTTCTCCCATAGTTACTTTGGCCATATTTGCCTTTAGTGGGATCAAATATTTTCTACTAAAGCATTTGAACCACATGGTTGGATGGAGATCTTAGAAACCTTAAACGTGTATGTAAATGAAGAAGTGCTTACCATGACTGACTGTCTGGATGAACCAATTCTAGATTAAAGCATATGGGATGCCAAAGATTTGAACAATGTTTATTAATCTCTCTCTTAGTCATAATTCCTAAATTGGACTTAGAAGCTACGATCACCTGCTTGGAAGTTATAACACTTGATGGCCTCTGCCAAGGCCCTCATCTGCCAATGGGAGTCCTAAGGTTTTGGCTCAAAAATGTGTTTGACCCCTTGTACTTTCATCATCTCCCCCCTCCCCCTATATGCAATATTAGTCTATGGAGATTTATTTTTCTTCTTTGAATCGACTTTGCAAGTTGACATGTTGCTTAAAAAACCTAAGTGGTTGAGTAGGGACAACTATCTTTTTTTCTTCATGTGGTAAACTAGCTTCAATCCCCTCATTAACAGACCAAAAAAACTACTTACCATTGCCTTGGGGGGATTGCAAGTACTTTTGGCTTGATTCTTTCTCTCAAAGAACCGACCAAGATTACGCAACACCAGAACCCATAATTCCTCGTAGAGATTAACTTCGAGTAGCCCTTGGACCGTGAAATTGAACTTGTAGATAACTCAAAAAAACGTTTACCATTTGTCGATATATTTGGTAGTGATATTTGTAAGCACACTTAAAATCATTGTGGCATTTTTCACCTCTTTAGGAGGTTTCTTTCTGTAGCTTGTATACACACCTCTAACCCTAACATATCACCTATGTTTGTACATTGACTTGGTAATGCAATCTATGTTGTGTTGTTCTCCAAAACTATTTCTCTTCCTTGTGTTATTTGTGTGCTTTCACAATACTTGATCTCCAAGAATTGGTATTAGAACAGATCACCCCTTTCTTGAGGGCATCATCAACATCTTTTGCTTATAGCCTCAAAATCACATAAAAATTTATGAGCATACTTAGCATCATTAGGAACTCAATGCAACTTTTTATGTCGTGTCAAAAATTTGATCTGAGCTTGTTTCAAATGCACTATCATAGCAAGTGTGCAAGCAATTTCATCCTTTTGTGCCAAACATATATATAGTTTTTGGTTCACTAGTATAAGTGTCTCAACACCTACTATAGGTCTAGCATATCTCAATTGGGTATTTCTGTTTAACTTTTTTGAGTTACTAATTTGTTGCATCAAGGTGTATAGTCATTGGACATGTTGACATCAATGATGTATTTTGTATGTTGTCCATTGAGGAAAATTTGGATGGTTCTAACTACCCATTGTGGGCATACATGATGTGTCATGTATTGGTAGCAAAAGTCTTGTGGCATATTGTGCAAGGTGTTGTTATATGTCCACCTACGCCTGCAAATACAGTGATAGAAGATGATGCATGTGGTGTTGAAGATGATATTAAATTTCTTGATCCTACTACAGTTCCTATTGCACCTACTCTAGAGTACCTTCATTGGGATGGCAGAACTACACAGGGACATGCATTGATAGCTTTGTCTATCAAAAGTTCCATTATTGCTCACTTTCTCTCATGTAAAATAGTGAAAGATGCTTGGGATACTTTTAAAATACTATCCAAGAAAGAAATGAGTCTTGTTTTGCTTATTTGTTAAAAATTTGGAGAGTGATCACATGAATGAAGAAGATTCAATGAAACAAATTCTAATAAACATCAAGGATTTGAAAGAGCAGTGGATTTTTGTTGATAAAATCTTGTCGGATAGTTCACTTGTGCAAATTGTTATTAATGGTCTTCTAGAATCTTATGAGAGTTTTACTTCTACTCCTTAGTTGATGATGAAAGGAAATCCAAATACCTTAACCTTTCAAGAGTTAATATGTTTTGTTGTAGGAAGATCAACCTAGACAAAATAGTTCAATCATGTGTATTATAGATCAAGATTTCTAATCTATTTAGAAGAGAAAAGGTAAATGGATCTCATCAACTAGTTAGTAGAAGATCTATAATGTTACATAGTCAAAGAATGAAGACAAAGATGACAAGAAAATAGAAAATCATAGATAATTTTACAAGTATGTGAAGGCAAATGATATGTCATTGAGAGTGTCTTGAATTCACTACAAAAGAAGAAAAAAAGAAAGAGATTGGAATGATTTTGCAAATGCCTCTACACCTAAAACAAAGTATGTTAACCTTATTCATAATGAAGAATGGGTGCTTATTACTCATTGCATATATGAATCATCAGCAATGTAGTCTATCGTAGACTTGGGTGTTGGTACTTTGATAGTGATGCAACCAAACATATTACAGTTTATTCATTTCACTTGAGCCTTCTCCTACAAAAAAAAATTTCACATGAAATAACAAAATCTCTTACCCTATCATAGGAGTTGGAAAGATCATTCTTACTATTGTTGATGGGATAAAAACGTTAGTGTATAGTGTCCTATACACCTCAACAAATGGGATTTGCTGAGAGGAAGTAGAGATCTCTCATGGAAATGGCAAGTTGTATGATCAAAAGTCAAGCTTTACCACATAATTTCTAGGTTGAGGTTCTTATGTGTGTAGCATATGTACTTAACAAGTGTCCCACCAAAAGCACTACAGACTATCACTCCATATGCGGCTCAATGTGATGGCAAGCAATCTATTGCCAACCTACATGATTTTAGTTGTCTAGCATATGATTTGGTGCATGAACAACATAGAAAATTGGATGATCAAGTTGTTTTGTTGGCTATATTTGTAAAAGCAAAGGCTATAATTTATATCATCCATATATTAAATGCATCCTGGTTAGTTGTGATGTTGTTTTTGTGGAATCTGTTATTCAAACCTTACTTTGATGTACCAAGGAGACATCGATAAGCTTACAGAATGTATATGAAACTTTGATACCTCTTTTTACACGTGGATAGTTGAATGTTGCTCCTAGTGATGTGACTCAGCCTTTATAAGTCTCAAATGATGATGTCAATCATTCCTTTTCTGATGCAAATATACATGATACACATATTGATGAGACATCTGACATTGAAGATGATTAAACTATTCTTAAATGGTTGATTTAGACTTTGAGGGATAGAAAGTTAGATCTAACTTTGTCATATCATATTCGTCCATGCCCTCATAATGCTTTTTTTGCATCCAATTGTTATGCAATGACTGCTTCTAGTTTTTGTGATAAGAATGAGCCTATTTGTTTTGATGAGGAATAGAAATCACAACATTGGAAAGATATAATGCAATCAGAATATGATGTTATTATAAAGAATGTTACTTGATCTATATCTTTTGCCTCTAAGAAAAAAGGGCATTGGCACTAAATGGGTATACAAGTTGAAATGTATGCATGGTGTAATAGTTAACGAGTATAAGGCTAGGCTTGTTGCCAAAGGTAGTGCTTAAAAGAAGGGCATTGATTTTGATGCGACCTTTGTTCCCAAGTGCCAAATGAAAGCGATTTGTAGTATCTTTGCATTTGCAGCTCATCACGGTTGGAATGTGCATCAGTTGGTCATTAAAATTGCATTTGTGAATGGTAATTTACATAAGCACCACATGCTTGGTGCAAAAAGATACATGACTACTTTCTAGAACATGGATTTGAGAATATTCCAACTAAGAGCACATATGTTAAGTGTTTTACTTATGATTATTGTTGTATATGTTGATGATATGTTGCTCACTAGTCCTAATGAGAAGAACATTGTTGAATTTAAGGTTGATCTGCATGCCTCTTTTGAGATGTCAAATTTAGGGCATTTGCATCATTAATTGAGCATTCATTTTATGCAAGTTGATGAGAGAATAGCTTTGTGGTTAAAAAAATACACTAACACATTATTGCAGCATTTTGTCATTGAAGATTGCAAACCTGCTGCCACTCCCATGGAAACAGTTTTATGGTTGAACCTTCATGATGTTGGAGAAGCATTTGATGATGTTCTCTATTACTAGGTTGTTGGAGGCTTGATTTACTTATCCATAACCCATCTTGCTATTTAGTTTTCTATATGTCAGATGAGAAGATTTATGCATTGCCTAGGTGTCAAGCATTGGTAGGCGGTTAAGAGCATTTTTTGCTACTTGAGTGGTACCCATCTATTTGGATTGTTTTACCCCAAGGGGGGAATCATTACTACCAAATTTAAATGTTTTTTTGGACATAGAATTGGTTGGTTTCTATGACACTTGTGTGTTCGCTAGTGCTTTTGGCTTCATGCTTGGAATCTTATGCATATCATGGTTGAGAAAGAAGTAGCCTACTATGGCCACTTCTAGTTGTAAGGCTGAGTATAGCGAGGCTTTCACAATGATAATTGTGTGTGGCTTAGATGCCTTTTAGATGTTATGGGTGTTGGTCAGTCTTCTCCTACCACCATCTACTGACAGTTAGAGCACATTGGTAGTTTTGAGGAACCATGTGTTCCATGCTCGCACAAAGAACATTGCCATGCAATATAATTTTGCAAGGGAGAGATTATTTGCTGGAGAGACTAGTTTGGTTTATGCCCTACACAAGATAATGTTGCACACCTTTTCACAGAGGCTCTACCTAGGGAGAAGTTTGAAGCTTTTTAGGCTTACTTCCTTTTGTGGATTGATTTCATTCCACATAGTTTGACACTTGCTTATGCAGAAGTGCTAGCTCCTTGTTCACCTCATCACTCCAAGCGGGGAATTTTTTGATGTATTTGGTAGTGATGTGCTTAAAAACACTTAGGACTACCGAGGCACTTTTTTCCCTCTTTAAGGGTTTTTTTTTACCTTGACTTACTTATACACCGATAACCCTAATGGGTCACGTATATTTGTAGATTCACTTGGTAATACAATCGGTGTTGTGTTTTTCTCCAAGAGTCTTCCTCTTCCTTGTGTTGTTTGTGTGGTTCCCTAGTCCTTTATCTCCAACAACCATGTGCAAGGGATTTGCTACAAGAACCTCTCAAATTCTTTCTTCTAATGTCACAAGTAGGGACACTTTGCTAGGGATTTTCCCCTTATGAAAGCAGAGAAGGCCTCAAACAAAACTCAAATATAGGAAAGATGAAGATGGTTTTACCATGGTGATTAGGAGAAATAGGAACCCTAGAAGGATTGACTTAAATGCTCATATTCCTCCTCCTCTGCCACCAATCCCATTTGACTTTTTAAAACAATCATTATGCAAGTAGTTTTAGTGATAGTAGTTTTGATCAAGAAATAAAAAAAGAAATGCATCAAGATCCCCTACTGAAGGAAGTAGATAATCTAGACACGAAAATTGAAGAAAACATCAAGAGTTCTTTTACTCCCATGGAAGAGAATTATCACATGTATAGTCATAAAAAGAGGAAATAACATTTAAAAAATTATCTTAATTCCTCATCAAAAGGTTTGGAAAGGCATTAAAAAAAAGGATCATCCTCATCCTAGTTGTCTTTATGAATCCGATCATTATGACTTTTAATAGCAAAGGTTTCATAAACCTCTCCAAGTTTCAAGCAATAAAAAAGGCCTTGAATAATCTAAATGATTGCCTTGATGTCTTCTGTCTCCAAGAAATCAAAGTTCAAGGATTCAAACTCAATTCGAAGTGGAATATCATGCTTCTTGACTTCACTTAGTTCAACACAAACCATGAGCTTGATGTTGGTGGTACCTGCATCGGGATCCACCCTTCTCTTATGAGTATGATAGAGGCCCGCCATAGTGGATATCAACAATCAGTGGATAGCTTTATAACTTCTTTAACCTTTTGACTTTATGATTGCTTCCATTTACACTACCAATTCCCTACTTAGGATATGTATGTCCTATAATTATATTAATTCTCTCATGGGCCCTATTGTCCTTCTTGGAGATCTTAATATGGTCTCAAATGTTTAGGATCGCGTCAACAAGTGTGGTTGTTTGATCTCTGGTTCTGAAAAACTCTATCTGGAGAAGCTCTATCATCAGCATGCTCTTAAGACATCTCCAATCATAGTAATGTTACCTGCACCATTAATCAAAAGATAAAGTCTTCAAGGCTACTCAGCTTGATAGGTTTTATGTGACCAAATTCTCGTATTGGACTTTCTAAATCAAAATTGATCCTTTTACTTTTATCCTTTATCATTCTTTGATCTCTTGCTTCATCGAGAGTTACATTCAAAACCAAAAAATTGGTTGGTTTCACATTGATTGTGGACTTCTTCCCCTTAACTATGTTAAGTATAAGATTGCTGATATCCTTAATAGCATGATCATGTCTAATGCCCTTATTGCTTAGAAATGGTTTGAGAATGTATTGGAAGTTCAAAAAGTCTTAAGACCTATCAAAGAGCATATAAGATCTTGTAGAGACAAGATGTATCAATTATCCTATGCCTCCTAGAAAATGTTGTCAAGCAAGGCTCTTTTTAAGAATTTGTTCATTTTAAGCATATAATGTGGATGCTTGAGTTAATCAAGGCATATAATGTGGATGCTTTATTAGGAGGAAATATTTGGCAAACCCTCGAGATCAACATTCAAGCCCATGAAGAAGAACAAAGCCAAAGACTATATGCATGAGTTGAGGTGGAATAATAAAAGTGTCAATGATGAGAAGTCCACGTATGACTTGCTTGTTCATGTTTTTTTTATATCTTTGCCTCACTCGCCCCTTTGTTCTTGATCATTGGAAATCTTGTGCTACTATTGTTTTTGCTCGGGAGAAGACTAATTGAAAAGTCAATTTCACCAACCTCCATTCATGCCAAAGGAAAACACCCAATTCTCGATGGTCCTCTTATTGAATTCTTCCCATCAATCTCTTCCACATTAGCTCCTCTAAATTTGGAAATTTGGGATGGATCCATCAACAAAAGTCACCTATCTGCCTTCATCAATCAAATGTTGTCAAGCTAATTCACAAAAAAGGTAACTAGATACCAATAACTTGTCCTAATAAAATTTACAAAGTCATTGCCAAATGTGTCGTGATCCATACTAGCCCTTACATGAAAAAAAACTTGTGCCCTCAACAAAAAATATTTATTCATGGCAAGTTCATCATGAGCACCATTATTTCCCTTCAAAAAGGTATGCATCATGCTCTCGACAACAATTAAGACTTTATTTTCTTCAGAATAGAATTTGATCAAGCTTATTATAGGATGGATTGGGATTATATCCTCCTATAGCTTTCTGATTGTGGTCTTGGAAAAAAAATATCCACTTTGCATAATGATTTCTTGCCAACTCCTGCAACAAGATTACAATCAATGGAGCTCTTAATAAGGCCATCCCCCTCAAGAGATCTATTTGGTGGGGTTTTCTGCTTGCATGTCTTCTCCTTGTGAATGTTTTTTATGATTTGGGGTGGCTTTTCATGATGCTTTCTCCAAGGGTGCTCTTTACAATTCTGGGAGCTTCGAAAGATCTTCTCTTTCAAACTTATATTGATGATACAGATGCAACCATTCACAAAAACCCCATGAGCATATATGTTTGTTGGGCTTCTTTTTCTACATTTCGTTTGTCTATTGGCTTGGTCATTGAACACAACAAGACTCTTATCAAATACTTTGGTACTCATATACCCACCTTTCTTCTTCATGCCAGCTACTAATCTATCAAAGATGGGGAAATTATCAAGGTACTTGGTATGCCTTTTGGCTTCAATGTTTCCTCCAAAACTAGGTGGGATTGGATTCTTTCCCAACTTAAGCTCAAAGTGCAAAAATGGAATGACCCAAGCTTCAATATTTCCTTTAGAATCTTTTTTTCTAATCATTATATTGCACTTGCAATTACAGTTCACCTTTTTGGTCTCATCCCTTCTATTTCTCAACTTCAAGAGGCCAAGTCGGTCCTACTTAATTTTTGTTCGGGCTCTTATGGGCACTTAAACAAAAATCCCTAGGGTCAATTACTCAATCTATTATCTTCTTAAGAATGAAAAGATTCTTGGCATTCTAGACCTTAAAAATTTTGCTAAAGAATTGCGAGAAAATGGATTCTCAAAGCCCTTAAATCATCAAATTTCTAGGCCTCATTGCTCAAAAACTATATGGTAAAAGGCTTCCTCACTGGTTTCCCAACTTGGATAGGTTTGGCCTGAATATGGTCTACTTGACCACTCAAGATTTCCATATTAAAGGACATATTCTCTTAAAAAGGATGCTACAAGCATGGAAATCCCTTGAGCATAGCTCTCCATCTATTACATGCTTTTGGATCAACAGATTAGAAATTAATATTTGGTTCAACGACTTTTGCAGCCCCATCAATCAGAATTTTTCTCAAAACAAATCATAAGCTCTCCACTCATGGTATCAATATGGATAATAGAGGCCAAATGCTTGACTTTCATTCCCTACATGATAGATATGGTTCGAAGGGAATGGGAAGCAAGTGACCTTGAGAATTGGTGGAAGGTGAACAAGGGTTTAATTGGTAACTTGACCAAGATACCCCTCACCTCTAAAATTTATAGGACTTGGCGAGTCAATTGGAATTAGGCCTATGGAAATACAAATTTGATGCCACCCTTAATTGGCTCCTTCTACATCAAGCAATCTCGCGTGGGCACAATCTCAACATATTTCAGGAGGTTGATCACATTTTCACTTTCTATCAATCGAAAAAGATAGCAATACACACCTTATTTCACCTGAATTCATGCGTAGAAGTATTGCTTCTCATTACAAGCTAGATGGTGTTATTGGCATAGAAAGTCTCTTCACTAGCAGGAATCTCCTCTAGACATTAACTCCTTCACTAATGTTTACGTATGGACACTCATGAGATTTAGAATTATTTATAATATAGGGATGTATAGAATTAAAAAAATTAAAAGGGGATCATGACAATAATTTCCATCTTATTATTAATCTCTTTGTCCCAGCTTTTCAAAAAACATTTGAAGACATCACCATGGAAGAGGCAGAGATAGTGAACCAAAGAGAACTTATGGATGGATAGAGGGGACATTCTCTTATGTTTTCTCTTAAAGTTAAGTATAGATATGTGATCATGGTTGGTATGCGCTTCCCCGAGTCTTCTAGGGTGTTCAAAAAAAGAAAAGCCCTTAGGGTCATCCTTTTTTTAGGTGACAAGGACAAAAGAGGAATTCATTGAAGAGCACCATGTCCTTAGCCATGTGTTCATCAAAAGCTCAACCATCATTATTGGATCTGAAGAAGCCAACTTTGGATATGTACATACCTTATATGAATTTTCTCACTATATTATTGTATAATCTAGTCTTTGGCTGCCACCAAACCCAGTGCTCTACTATTTTGTACATACCTCTCCCCTTGTTTCCCAATGATGAATGATACTTAAGCAGTTTGTATTGCTTTTTTAGTATCTACCTCAATCCCCCTATATACTTTTACCTCCATGCAAAGGGTCCTTTGCCCTCTCCCCTCCCAAGTGTTGTGGGGTCTATTTTCTAATTCTTCTTTTCATAATTCATCTCATTCTACATCAAAAAAGAAAACTAATGTGCAATTAATGAGAGGAGATTATGAACATTACCAGGTTCTTTCTTGAGTCTTGTTCTCCTTTTGTAACCATATTCCCTAAATGAGTATGATATGATAGAGGTGCATCTAATTTGTTATCTCTCAAAGTCTGCACCAACCATTTAGGCATTATTTTAGCCTCTTCTATGTCAACCCTTTCATCAGCAAGTGCATCATGTAAATCTGCATAAAAAATGCAATGATATGCATCACCATCATCATATAGAACCTATAAAGGTTGAGAAATTGTCTCATTTGGATCAGCAATTGACTCTCAACTTGTAAAAAGAGGAAGCAAAGTGTCCTATATATCTCTAGAGCTAACTGAAGTCTCCTTAGTACACGAAAGTAATGGCTGATTCGCATCTTCCACAAAAAGCAACATTGCAGAATTGCAACATTGCAGCCCACCAAAATATGTTTACTCTATGTATGATACAGATGATAGCCTTTTCTTTTAGGACTGAAACCAACAAAAGTACACTTCACTGCTTTATCATCCAATTTCTTAAGTTTTTGTCCAGGCACTAATGCATATGTGAGACAACCAAAGACATGCAAATGAGAAACATATGGCTTGCGCCCATGTCAAGACTCATATGGAGTGATAGATTGTAGTGCTTTGGTGGGACACCTATTAAGTACATATGCTACACACATAATAGCCTCAAGCCAGAAGTTATGTGGTAAAGATTGACTTTTGACCATACACCTCACCACCTCCATGAGAGACTTGTTCTTTCTTTGAGCAACTCCATTTTTTTGAGGTGTATATAACATTGTACACTAATGCTTTATCCCACATTCATCTAGAAATGCATTAAAATCGGAAATATATTCTCCCCTCAATCATAATGGAGGGTGCCCAATCTACATCCTAACAAATTTTCAACCATAACCAGAAACTATTTGAAGCACATACACACCTCAGTCTTTGCTTTTAATGGATACACCCATCATGCCTAGAACATTAGCCAATATTGGCTTGGTTGTCAAATTCGTTGATGATAGATGTACAATTCATGATCTCTCAAATGGTGATGTTATTATTTCTTCTGGCACTTTATGTCATGGTCTATATAAGCTCATAAACTACGCAAAATCTGTGAATGATTCAACATGTGCAATTCAAGATTTTCAGGCTATCTCAAACACAAAGCTTTGGCATGCACACTTTGGTCATCTGAATTTTGCTAGTTTGATACACCTCTAGAAATACAAAATGGTTTCCTCTCTACCCAAACTGGAGGCACCATGTAAACATGCCTATGAAGGCTGTATTTTGGGCGAAATGCAACATTCATCCTTCCCAAAATATGGTTCAAATTGAATTGCTCATAAATTGAAGGTTGTTCATAGTGATGCTAGTGGCCCTATGCAGACACCTTCTTTTGAGAACTACTTTTACTTCGTGACTTTTAGTGATGATTTTTTTCTTGATCCCTGGTACATACAAAGCATCTGAAAATGTGAAAAAACTACCATTAGTAGTAGTTAGAATGATCTTACCAACTCCCATTAGAGGATAAGAGGAGTTGTGAATGCATGTGATAGTATTCCCTTTAGGGACGGGCTCAAGAGAGCTGAAGAAAATGTGTTGCAAGGTAATATGTTTGGTTTCCCCACATAGCTGCATAGAGTAGTAAATTCCCATTCTTTATTCTGGAAAAGGTTAGCAAACTTTGTTTTAGGTGTAGAGGCCTCTAGAACAACCATTCTAGCCTCTTTCTTCTTTGACTCTTTTGTAGCAATTTTCGGACAAACCTTTATGTCATGATCATTTCCCTTATAATATTTGCAAAACTATTTTTCTTTTTCTATTTTCTTTTCATCTTTTTCTACCTTCTTCAACTGTGAAGCAGTAGATGAGCTCCATTTACCTTTATCCTTCTGACTAGCTAGGAAAGCTTGATTCGCAACATGCATAATGGACATGTTCTACCTCAAATGATCTTCCTCCAACAAAACAAAGTCTGAATCCTCAAATGTTAAGGCATTTGAATTGTTTTCCATCATCAATCAAAGAGTAAAATCAAAACTCTGATATGAATTTGGAAGACCATTAAGAACAATTTGCACGAGTGATCTATCTGGCAAGACTTCATCAATAGAAATCAAATGCTCCTTGAAATCTTTGATCTTTGTGAGAAAATTGTCCATAGAATCTCCTTCATTCATATGCTCACTCTCCTATTGTTTTTGGAGATAAGCAACACGATCCTCATTTCTTTCCTAGTATAAAGTGGTAAGTGTATCCCAAGCATCCTTTTGTTATTTTGCAAGAGTGAATATGAGGGATAATGGCACGTTTGACAAACAAAGCTATCAATGCATGTGCTTGAAAATCTCTGCCATCCCAACAAAGCTTCTCTATAATAGGTGCAACAAGAACCGCAACATGAACAAGAATTTGAAGATCATCATCTTCAATGCCATCTAGATCACCTTCAATAACTATATTTCCAGGTGTAGTAGGATGCTTTTCAATGCCCTATGCAATACTCCACAACCCTTTTGCTACCAATACATGATGCATCATATATGCCCACAATGGGTAATTAGTACCATCCAACCTATCATCAACAACCAACATATAGAATACATCATTGCATTTTGTCATGACCACTAACTAAAAACCTTGATGCAAAAAAATGTCTATATCTCAAAAAGTTGAACACAGATACCTTGTCGATCTCTATCAAACTTGTAGCATACATTGAGCCTCTTCTACTCGCAAACTAAAACCTGTATATATGTTTGGCATAAAAGGATGAAATTTCCTACACAAGCACTATGATAATGTGTTAAGAGGCTAAAATGAGCTCATATAAAAATTTCAACAAGATAAAGTGAAGTAGTTTTGAACTCCTAATTGCCTTGAGTATGCTCACCAATTTTTGTGTGATTCTGAGCCTGTGATAGGAGGGGTGTTGATGATGCCCTCAATGAAGTGGAAACCCACTCTGATACCAATTTTTTGGAGTTTGAGGTCTATCAAAGCACACAAATAGCACAAGGAAGAAGAAAAAAATTGAAGCACAACACAACACTGCATTAATTACCAAGTGAATGTACAAAGATAAGTAACCCATTAGGGTTATAGGCATATACACAAGCTAGGGGGGAAAACACCCCTTTTGCATTTCTTGTGGCAAAATGCTTTCAATTCTTTGGGAAACATTTTCTTTTGTTATTTTCCTTAAAAAATGGTTAGATGATCTAAACTAATGAAATGATTCATAACATTTACTTTATGCTTAAGGCAATTGCACCATACACGTCTCTTGATGAATTTCCATCTATGCTTTCTTGATCCTTGTGATGTACTAGTTTGATCTCTTATAGCAAAATTGATTGATAAATATTCAAGGCCTTAAATAAATTTCTTGATCTAAGGTGGTATAACCAAGTAGGAGGTCTAGAATCATGCAAGCTCACATGAACTTGTGATATACTCATACTAAATATTGGATCCTTATGCAAGGGATCTAACTTCACTTAAGTTACTAATCATGATCTTAGTATTAGTCTCCATTTTCATCTCTTAATCAGAAAAAATACAGCCTTTGGCACATTATTTGAATGTATTTTTATCCTTGAATGTTGTTCTCTTTCCTAAAGAAAAGTTATGAGTTTCTCTTGCTAGCTAACACCTATTGCATATAGAGACGAATCAACTTTTTCTAAATTGAAGGCCTTTTGATTGGTCTTTGAAAAGTTATTTTTTTAGAAGAAGATAGTTATGTGGTCATCATTCATGGAGATATTTGGACCAATGAAGGACTGAACAGTTTGGGATGTAGTCTTCCATAGGGCAAAAGATCCATGTAGACAAGGAAAGAGATGGATCACTTCTTCTTCTTCTTCTTCTTTGTTCAAAGAGTGCGGAGACATCAAAATGAGCTAGAAACAAGTTGTAATACAAAATGAAATCTCTTCCCAATGACCCATTTTGAGCAAGACCATTGGATTTTCAGCATTTCTTTGAGATCTCATGAGTAAGAAAGTTTGGAAGATGTAAAAATATGATTAAGTTTTTAATAATATTGATATTATATTTAATAGATGTCAGCTCTTTGATACCCTCTATGATGTCTTCTTTTACCTTTGGTGGACTTTGAGATGCTCATAAACAATGAATCGAGGGCACTATTAAGAAGAGTAATCTCCTTTTCCTTCTAATTCTTACAATTGATTGTACTTTCTCCCTCTCTCTTCTTAACTTATCCACCTCAAGCCCCTAGGTTGTTAGCCATGTGAATGCCATTTGATAATCATGTGACTTTACATCTCACATGAAGTGACTTGGGGGGCTTTTACCCCTTCTAATTGTTGATAAGTTTCAATAGTGATGTGTGTGAACACACCTAGGATCGTCAAAGGCACTTTTTTTCCCTCTTTAGAAGGATTTTTTCCCCCACTTGTATATATGCCTATAACCCTAATGGGTCACTTTTCTTTGTACAATCACTTGGTGATACATTCAATATTGTGTTGTGCTCTAAGCTTATTCTTCTCCATTATGCTATTTATGTGCTTTTGCATAGCTCAAACTCCAAAAATTGGTATGTAGGACATAAAAGCACCCCTCTCTTCACAATCTCATAATTGCATGAAAATTGGTGAGCATACTTGAGGAGCTTAGGAGCTTCCGCCTCCAAACGCACTATCATAGCAATTTTGCAAGTATATTTTTTTTCTTTTGTGCCAAACATATATATGTTTTGATTTTCTTGTACAAGAACCTCATAGTCTGCTACAAGTCTAGTAGAGCTTGTTAGGGTATTTGTGTTCAACTTTTTGAGATACAATCAATTTTCTACATCACAGTATTAAGTCACTCACCATGGCTAAAAGCAATGATGTATCCTTTATGTTGGTTGGTGAGAATTAGTTGGATGGTACTAATTATCTGTCATGGTCATATATGTTGTGTCATGTATTAGTAGCAAGAGCGTTGTTGAATATTGTGCAACTGGTTGAAAATAGTCCTACTACATCTACAAACACATCTATTGAAGGTGATGCAGTTGGTGTTGAAGATTATGATCTTCACTTTTTTTGTCATGTTGTGGATCCTATTGCACCTACTATAGAGAAACTGTGTTGGGATGGTAGAGATGCATAGGTACATGCATTGATAGTCTTGTTTGTCAAACATTCCATTATCCGTCATATTTGCTCTTGTAAGATAAAAAAAGATGCTTTGGATACTCTTACAAAATTATACCAAGCAAGAAATTAGGCTTGTCTTTCTTACCTCCAAAAACAACTAAAGAGTGAGCATATGAATGAAGGAGATTCTAAGAATAGTTTTTTTGACAAAGATCAAAGATTTGAAGGAGTAGTTGATTTTTGTTGATCAAATCTTGCCAAATAGTTAACTTGTGCGGACTATTCTTAACAATCTTCTAGATTCATATCAAAGTCTTTCTTCTACTCTTTGATTGATGATGAAAGACAATCCAAATGCCTTAACATTTGAGGAGTTCATCTTTGTTTTTTTTAGGAAGTTCATTCCAGGCAAAACAGGTCCAATATGTGTGTTGCAAATCAAGCTTTCTTAGCTAGCCAGAAGGGAAAAGGTAAATGGAGCTCATCTATGAGGAAGCAAAAATCTGATAATGTTGCACAATCAAAGAAGGAAGACAAAGATCATCAAAAAATAGAAAAGAAAAAACAATTTTGCAAGTAGTATAAGACAAATGATCATGTCATATAGAGTTGTCCTAAACTAGCTACAAAGGAGGCAAATGAGAAAGAGGTTGGAATGGTTGTTCTAGAGGCCTCTACTCCTAAAATGGAGTCTATTGAACTTGTTCATAATGAAGAATGTACATTTACTACTCTTTTCAGCTATGAATCATCTTCACATGGCAGTGTATATCTATTGTAGACTTAGATGTTCAGTGTTTTGATAATGGTGCAACTAAATATATTACCTTGCAACAAAGTTTCTTTGCTTCACTTGAGCCTTCCCCTAGTGTAGGAAATATTATCACATGTGCCAAAAACTCCTCTTATCATGTAATAGGAGTTAGAAAGATCATTTTGACCACTACTCATGGCAGTTCTTTCACATTGTGAGATGCTTTATATGTGCCACAGAGCAAGAAAAATACATTGTTAGTTTCAACATTAGCCTTATCTTGGTTGTCAAATTTTTTGATGATAAATGTACATTTGATGATCTCTCAGACGGTGATGTTATTATTGATTCTTGCATTTTATGTCGATATTAGATGCAACGCTTTGGCATGCATCCTTTGGTTATCTGAATTTTGTTAGTTTTCTATGCTTGCATAAATATGAAATGATGTCCTCATTGCCAAAACTTGAGGAACCTTCTCAACATGTCTGTGAAGGTTGTATTTTGGGCAAAATTCAACATTCCTCCTTCCTAATTTGGGCAAAATGCAACATTCCTCCTTCCCAAAGCATGGTTCAATTAGAAGTGCTCATAAAATTGTAGCTTGTTCATAAAGATGCTTGTGGTCCTATGCAGTAACTTTTCTAAGCATGCATGGTTGTATCCATTAAAAAAAATTCCAAAGTATTTATGTGCTTTAAACAGTTCTTGGCTATGGTTGAAAATGTTTCAGCATGTAAACATGTTGATCGATCAACAAAATGGATTTCCTAAAAGAAAGGATAGGCCTCTCATGCAAATGGCAAGGTGATGTTTCATTTAGTTATGTATAACTCGGCCTGATATTCAATTTGTTGTCTCTAAGATGAGGAGGTTTATGCATTGCCCAGTCGTTAAGTTGGCAAGTAGCTAAGCGCATCTTTTGCTACTTGAGTGGTACCCAGCTACTTGGATTGTTTTATCCCAAGTGGGGATGACTACCACGAGATTTACATGCTTTTTATGACTCAAAGTAGGTTGATTTCTATGACACTCGTGTCCACTAGTGGTCTCGCTTCAAGCTTGGTAGCTCATGCATATCTTGGTTGAGCAAAAAGCAGCCTACTATGAACACTTTATAGTTGTGAAGTTGATTTTAGGGTATCTTTCACAATGAGTGTTGAGTGTGTGTGGCTCAGATGCCTTTTGGTTGATTTGGGTGTTGGTCAGTCTTCTACCACAAACATATTTACTTATAGTCAGAGTGCATTGGCAATTTCAAGGAACCATGTGTTCCATGCTTGCACAAAGCAGAAGGTGCACTATCTTTATGTTAGGGAGAGGTTCTCTTCTAGAGAGATTAGTTTGGATCACATGCCCACATAGGATAATATTGTAAACCTTTTCATGAAGGCATTGCCTAGGGAGATGTTTGAAGCTTTCTGCAAAGCTTTGGGCTTATTTCCTGTTGTGGATCAATTTCTTTGGCACATCCTTATACATGAGTGGCAACTCCTTGTTCACCACATGACTCCTAAGGGAGTATTTGTCGATACATTTTGGTAGTGATGTGTATGGACACACTTACGAGCGTCGGGCCACTTTTTCCCTCTTTAGGAGGTATTTTCCCCCCAGCTTGTACATATGCCTAGAACCCTAATGGGTCACTTATCTTTGTATATTCACTTGGTAATACATTTAGTATGATGTTGTGCTCCAAGCTTCTTCTTCTTCCTTGTGTTGTTAGTGTGCTTGCATAGACCCCAAAATCGAACATTAATGTGATGATTTCTTTCTTTTAAGCCCATTTTTTTGTCAAACATATTATTTGGAAGGTATGGGGAAAAAAATTTATAGTCTTTCAATATAGCATTGGCTTTTTTTCAACTGACCAAGAGCTTATTATTTACATGAATTATAGTTTGCTTCTTTAAAGTGGGTAGTATTCATTTAAATTCATGTAGAATATATTAGGATCTATAATCTTATGATCTATAATAAGATTATTATATTCAAGTAATTTCATATTTGGTCCACTTACATGAAATAATAAATGTATTTGACCATATTTGAGGAGTTTGAGTTGATATAGATCTTACCTATCTCCTTAACTATTATGATATGTCTTCTGATTCTTAAGGGACAGAATTGTTCTCTTCCTTCAAAGTCTAACATCTTCTTTAATGGATATCATAATATTTGGCTCTATACCGAGCTTTATAAATGACTATCTTTGCGATTCCAATCATATCATTCATGTCTTCCGAGGTCTAGATTCCATTGCAGGGCAAGATCTTGATCTTTAACTTCAAGTAAGAAGATGCAAGCACGTATAAGGTTATTAGAATTAATCCATACTCCTTTGTACTCTTTCTTTTTTGTAAAGGCCTCATTTAGAGCAAACAAAATTGCCTATATCACCTACAAATTAAAGATATTTTGGTTAACCAAGTTTTTTCTTTTTTTTTTTTGTGGAGGATGTAATGCTACCTTTACTTTCATGTATAAAGGAGAGTTCTATGAGCTCAAAGGATGCGTATGACACCTTGTTGCCCATTTCTACTAGTGGATGACCAAATGTATCTCCTAGTGAGGCCAATTCTCAACCTATGCAAGATTTGAATAGGAATAAAGATCATTCATTTTTTATGTGAATTTACTAATGAAGAGTAGATATTGATGAGGTGAAATCTATGCCAAAATAGTTGGTATAGACTTTGAGATATAGTAAATTCTAGTAAATTTGATGCATCTTTGCCTTATTGTAATTGCTTAGGCTTTAATGGTGTTTCCTCTTTGGTATGCAATGTATGCCTCTATCTTTTATGATGAGCATGAGGTTCTTTTTTTATGAAGCAAAAAATTCAAAAAATTGGATGATCGATATGCAATCTGAGTTTAATGTTATTATGAAGAATGATACTTATTCTTTATGTGATTTTCCACATAGAAAGAAAGCCATTTGCACTAAATGGGTTTTTAAATGTGATGATAATGTAGCTACAAGGCTAGTCTTGTCACTAAAGGTCATGTGCAAGAAAAAGGCATTGATTTTTATGAGACCTTTACTCTTGTGTGTTGTATGGTAACCGTTCACAGCATTTGTGCACTTATATTTCACAAAGGTTGGAATGTACATCATTTGGACATCAAAGTGACAATTTTGAATGGGGGCTTGCGTGAAAAAGTGTATCTTTTTCAGTTCCATGGTTTTGTGCAAAAAGGGAAACAAGGTGTGCAGGTTAAAACAAGAATTTTTTGAATTAAAACAAGGATGCATGCTTGTTATGAGAAAATGCATGCCTATTTATTAGCACATGGATTTGAAATAGTCCAACTAAAAGCATCTTCTATGTAAAGAGCACAAATGATGTACTTCTTATCATTGTTGTTTATGTGGATGACATGGCTCAGTAGTCCTAATGAGATGCACATTTCTTATTTAATGCATGATTTGTGTTCTTCTCTTGAAATGACAAATTTGGGACATCTGCATCATGATTTGGGCATTCCATTATGATAATTGATCGATGATTTCTTTTTTTCAAACAAAATATATTAACATTTTATTGTGATCTTTTGGCCTTGAGAATTATAAGAACATTGCCACTCCCATGGAAACAAGTTTACGATTGATTTGTCATGATGTTAGAGATGCACATGATGCTAGTGAGTTGTTGTCTCTCAAGCATATTTATGCATAACCTAATCGTTAAGCATTGGTAGGAAGTTAAGTGTATCTTCTTCTGCGTATTTGGTACTCCACAACTTTGGTCGTTTTATCATAAGGGAGAACTAATTACTGCCAGATTTATATGATCTTTCTAACTCAGATTGGGTTGGTTGTTACAACACTCATGTTTTCACAAGTGGTTTTGCTTCGTGCTTGATAGCTCATTCCTATCTTCGTTGAGCAAGGAGGAGCCTATTGTGACCACATCTAGTTCTGAGCCCAAGTACAGGGCAACTTTCATAGCTACCCTTGTGTGTGTGGCTTAGAGGCCTTATGGATGTCTTGGGTGTTGGTCAAACCCCTTCCACCACCATATTTAATATTAGATTTAAGACCATGAAGATGGCACCTTGTTCAAAACTATCTCTTAAGAATCGCAATAGTTACGAGAATAGGTCAGATTTCTTAACGAATCAAAGCCCTAAAATATTGTGGAATACATTTACTATTTCATGTAAGTTGACCAAAGATGAAACTATAACATATCCTATATGAAGTAAAACGAATACTACCCACTTTAAAGATGTAAGCTATAATTCATTTACATAAGAAGTTCTTGGTCAAGTTGAAAGATGCAAAATTTTATGATACATGGAAGAGATTGAGCGCCTTATAAAAATGGATTCCCAATTCGGTTATACCTTCTCATGGGAAACTTCAAGGGGGAGGATAGGGGAAACCACCTTTTTGAGATGGTAACTATGTATAGATATGTACATGAGGATTGATTGGACAGGTTAAGAAGAGAGAGGGAAAGAGTACAATCAATTGCAAGGATGAGAATGAAAAGGAGATTACTCTTCTTAGTGGTGTTCTCAATCCATTGCTTATGAGCATCACAAAGTCCATCAAAGGTAAAAGAAGACATCATAGAGGGTATAAAAAAATTGGCATCCAACAATTATTCTATCTAAGTTTGAAAATATCAATCTCTTTAAAAACTTAATCAGATCTTTAGATCTTCCAAACTTTCTTACTCATTTGATCTCAAAGAAACGTTGAAAATCCAATGGTCTTGCTTAACATGAATTATTGGGATAAGATGCCATTTTGTATTACAAATAATTTCTAACTCATTTAGATGCCTCTACACTCTTTCCTCGTTTACATACATATTTTGCACCATGGAAGACCACATCCAAATTTGTCACTCTTTAATTGGTTCAAATATCTCTAGGAATGATGTTCCACATAGGTATTGACATCTTCTTCTCAAAAAATAAGCTCTCAAAGGTTTATATTTCATGGTTAACAAATGAAAATGGAGACTAATACTTTGGATAGGCTAGACATATTATGTAGGCAGATTGGATATGAATGATATCATGTAGACATATTGGATATGATATCATGTATGCAGATTAGTGATATCATGTAGATAGATTGCTTTGTGAGACAGATTGGATATGATATCATGTAGAAAAATTTACAAAGGACCTGCTTTGTGAGAATTTTGGCATTTTTCACAAAGCTTTGAGCTATTCCCATTTGTGGGTTCACATTAGTCCACATTGCCTAGCTTTGCGATTCCAATCATATCTATATATGGGCAGCCAAAAGTCATTCTATAAAGCGTGGAAGTTAGATTCTCATTTTGCTATTAGAGTAAGGTCCCATGGAGACCTTGGGCTCATCAACTTCTTCCTCAAGCTTCCATGGAAATCTCTTGATGAATTGATCTTTATCTTCCACATCTTCCATGGAAATCTCTTGATGAATTGATCTTTATCTTCCACATCTATACATAAGTCGAGAGCTAGCAAATCTTATGAGCACATGACTTTCCTTTTTGTTCTATGATGTATGGAAGTTTCTATGGTGTGCAGAAGCTTTTCCTTAAACTTAACTGTACAAGAGTATTTGGAGATGGAACCATGTGCACCCCCCCCCATGAGGAGTTTTGTTCAAACTTGGTGGTGCTTGTGCATGTGTTCAAACTTAGTGTGGGAGGATGAGAGCACGAACATGTTGTCTAGCACGTCCACTCCACACTCAATGTGCGGCAACTCTTACTTATGACAACTCTAGTCCTTTGCAACCAGATCATGCCCTATTGGCCTTTGATTTAACCTTTTGACAGTCACGAGCAATCAAACAATTCTTTCTTTTGGATTCACAAAAAGTGGTTATTGATAGAGTCACACCAGCAACGAGGTCCAAAGGCAACTGTGAAGGATGGTTCTGAATCATTTCCTCCCATATTCATGAACTCAAAAATGAATTTGGGGCAATTATCCTTGCTCAACTTCACATATGTAGGTAAAGGTGTACTTAATGCCTTTCCATCTTACATATTGAACCTCTGAAGTACTTTGGGTATGTACTCACTTTAAGACAAATATATGCATTTTTTATCCTATCACGAGTAACGTGCATGCCAAGAATATGCTTGGAATCCCCCACATACTTCAATCAAATGTCTCATTTAACTTCTTTGTGAGCAATGATAAAGTCATCAAAGGACTTCCCAAAAATCAGCATATTGTCAACATAAAGTATCAAGCATATCAAGTTGCCATTTAAGCATCCCTTAGGGTGGATACAATGATCCTCACTGCTTCGAGAATACCTCTAAGACTTCATAAAAGCATCAAAATTCTGGTACCATTGTCTAGGGGACTATTTAAGTCCATATAATCTCTTTTTCAACTTACAAACTAGACTCTCTTCGCTAGGAACTGCATAATGCTCTAGTTGTTCCATATAGATTTCTTTTATAAAAGCTCCATGCAAGAAAGTAGTTTTCATATTCATTTGGACTAGCTCTAAGTCCTATGTTGCAACAAGTCTAAACAACAGGCACAAAAATTTCCACTTATATAACCATTTACATGGTGAAGCTTTCTCGCCCTTTGGCAAAGGTACCAAACTCTCAAGTACCACTTGACATGATCCTTTGTCTCCATAGCCTCTTTATAAGCAAGAAAGTTCACCACCATCTGTCAACATAAAAAAATCCAAACCTAGAATATATCTATAAGATGGATTGAGACACTTGTAGAATATCTCAATGGTTGTTGAATAGCAACATTTTGCATATTGATTTAATTGGACATTCTCCTAAACATCCCTATGCATAGCAGTCTTATGCATGTTAACTCAAGGACTAGGATCCTCAAACACCACTCTTCTCACTTCAACCTCCTTAAAGGATTGTTTATGCATCTTAGACTCATTGAAAATGGCATCACTACTCCTAATCATTGATTGTGTTTCAGGATCTCATAAGTGATATCCAAATTGATTACCTAGACCATATCCAAGAAAAATGCACTTCTTCAAATTATAGTTCACCTTTTATCTAAGATTATGGGGTATATGAACATATGCACCACAGCCAAAAACTCAAAGATGATTATGGTGGCTTCCCTATCCATAAATCTTGTGCCACTTTTAGACCTTTGGCAATACTAGGTGAAAGGTTAACCACATGAGCTGTAGCCAACATTGTTTATGCTCAAAAGCCTTATGAAAGGTTGCCATGATGCAAAACAGAAACTACTCTATATTAATAGTTCTATTCATTCTCTCGGCTATGCCATTCTATATTGGGGTATAAAGAGCTATAAAATCTCTATGAATTCCTTTAGATTGATAAACAAAGATTGAATTCGTGTGAGGTATCCTCACCTCCATTATCTAAACTAAAGCCTTGAGCTTAGTTCCTTTTTTAGTATAAACTAAAGCAAGCCATTTTTTTGAAAGTAAGGAATACCTCATCCTTCCACTTGATAGGATATACCCAAACTTTTATAGTAGCATCATCTATGAAAGTGACAAAGTAAAGAGAACCACCTAATCACTTTGAGGGCATTAGATTGTATGAATGAGATGCAAAGGCTGAATTGAAGAGTCAATGTGTGTTTTATGCACATTCCTAATTTGCTTTCCACATTGACAATGCTCATAAAATAGAAAATTGGAGAAAGATAACAAGAGTAAGTAGAAAGAACCATAAAGATTTCCATTTCACTATAACATATGTGGCCAAATGATCATGCCATATACAATCCATCAATTGTTCATTAACAGCTCAAAAGTGTTCATTTAATGATACAAATAAAGGATAAAGTGATCCAACTTTACTTTCTTTTGCAATAACTATGTTGCCCTTTGATATGCAAAAGGATTGAGCATAGAAAACTACTTTGTAACTGACATCATCAAATTAACCAATTAACATCAAGCTATGTGATAATTGATGATGCCCTTTGATATGCAAAAGGATTAAGCATAGAAAACCACTTTGTAACCGAGATCATCAAATTAACCAATTGACATCAAACTACGTGATAACTAATGCACATTTTGTACATTATGCATAGTACATTTTGAACCACCTGTAAATTGCAGAACCACATCTCGAATCCCAGCAACATCACAATGGGAAGAATCAACAAGTC
The DNA here is from genome assembly GCA_020310875.1 of Ceratopteris richardii. NCBI lineage: Eukaryota > Viridiplantae > Streptophyta > Polypodiopsida > Polypodiales > Pteridaceae > Ceratopteris > Ceratopteris richardii. Next base: position 174,708,686 of record CM035427.1, on the reverse strand, counting down.
TCATGGTAGAAATAGACTTTGCTACATAAGTACAAAACCATTTTCTATGTGGTGTCACATGGAAAGAAGCACCAAAATCTAGCAGCCATGTGTGGGAAATAGAATCAACCATAAGAGCCCCATTAGGAATATTATTGTCAAGTGTCAACACATCAATGTCCTCACAAATAGCATTAGTTTCTTCTATCTTCATAGTCAAAGTAGATGGTATAGGTAATTGTTTAACATGTCCATCATGTTGTCCTTTACCTCTAGCATTTTTTAATGCATAGAATTTGTATGGGTTTTTGTCATACTCAGTTTATAGTGGTAGAGGACTATTCTAGAGGTCAAATGGCTCGTGGCTTCAGAGGACTTATATGATGTTACTTGCACACAAACTTAGTTATTGAATGAGTGGTCGAAAGAAGAATTTAGAATGAAACTTGAGACAACGCCTTAATAGAAGAGGGATGGGAAGATTAAGAACAGATGACTGTAAAATTATAGATGTAAAATCATTGTTACAACAATCCTTACACCGAGTGGCACTAGCACCAACTCGTGGTGCAACGACTATTCTCCTTTTACAAGGACTCTCAAACAAACTTATAGATGGAATTGACATGACAAAAAACTTAACTAGTCAAGATGATCTTCGGCTAGAAAGAGCTAGAGTGAGAGATCTTGAAAAGATGCAAAACCAACACACATGCGATTGATCCTACATGGAGTATAACAAATCATGGGGTTGTTCAAGGAGAAAGAGTTGCTAAAGAGGAGGGTGATAACAATCTCACAACAACAATTTCATGGCTTAGTGGCTCCTTCTATCAATCCTTCTATAGCTCTACCTTGTCCTGTCAGTTGCCACACCCACAACGACTTCTCTAGATAGTGTTCCAGTGTGGCTGTCTCTCTATTTGTCATTCCAACAAGTTCAATACTTTGTGCTCGGAACTTCTTCATGATCCTAACCTTCTAACAATTGCAAACTTCGTGTATCTGTTCATCTTGATATCTATCCCTTCTTTGTAGCTCTCGTTCTCTTCTCTGTATCTCTCTTCCTACTTGCTAGATCCTTGTAATTCCATGCAAAAATATCTTTAAAACTATGTAGGAAAGTGATTACCTTACGTAAAAGGATCAGTTCTTGCCATAGACAACATGCTAGTAGGGGTGACTTTGTTTCACCTGACTCCCCCAAATTGACTTCTTGTATTGGTTGTGTTGATTCATTATCATCGATGTATTTATTGTTAAGCTTTCTTCTTCAAACAATTCTTTGGAATAGGCACAAGTTTCTTCTATTTTGGTATCCCAAGTTCTATTTTGTAGCCAACTGAGGGTATCTCTTCGATGGGAAGCTGATCCGAATCCTTATCCTTCAGTAGCTTCCACCCTTCTATATTTCCCCCATGCTTCCCTTGTGACAGATTCTTCTTTCCCCTCCTTCTATTGCTTATGGGCTCACCTAGCCCTAAAACTTCTATTCTAGAATCTTCCTCTCCTTTGTCTGGTGAAGTTTCACTACAAGTGTTGGCAATGTAACATGGAGGGGGCTTGACTCCCATTCAACTAAGCAAATCTTCTTCTTCATAGATGCCCTTCAGACCCAGTGAATTTGGCTATGTTTCTTCTAACACCGCCAATGAGATGGTAGTGCTCATATGTGTATGGTGAAGCCTTGTCTCCATATATAGTTCTTTGAGCATATTCTAATCATGCACCTAGAGTAGCGGAAAGCCTCTCAATGAGCAAGAAAGCATGAGGACCACAAAGTCTAGTGTAAACTCCGATCCCTACACAATAAATACAACACTTTCAACTATTCCAATGGGCTACCATGGTCATGGTGAACTGTGTGTCCTTTGACGGCCGGAGTCCTAACTGCTGCATAGTTGCCTCGAGCATGAGGTTAATACCTAAGCTACCATCAATGATAACTATAGTTATCTCTTGGCTGACGACCTTTACAACTACTTGAGGGCTAAAGTAATCAGTAAGCAGATATTGTGCCACAAAGAAGGTTACATGGCCATTGCTTACAAAAGTTGGTGCACCCATGGAGTTTACAAGGTTCAACATTTTGCTTTTGAATCGGGCGACCATGCTCGATAGATCATAGCGGTTGACTTGTTGATAATCACTCTTCAATATGTTGTGAATGAGAGAGGAGACTTTGGAATGCTAATTCTTGGCTTATGAGTATCCGCATGGGTCATCCTAAAAGCATCATCTATACTTTGGCATGTGCTTTGGTCTTTGCTGATGGAGAGTATTAATCTCCAAAAGAACAAGTTATCCTTGATGTTAGAGCACCTCTATATCAAGAACAACTCAAAATCTTTACCAATTTGGAGGATCAATGCTCAATTACCAAAATCTTGAACAAACTGTGAAGTGAGTTGATACTCAGAAAGTCTGCTGCACATATCTTAGTCATTGACTAATCAAATGTGTAAAGTTTTTTATAAAACTTTGCACAAGGTGTCGCCTATAGATTGCACACCTTCTCCAAGTTAAATCATTCCAAAAGATTAAGTATATCTTGAGAAATGAATCAAATAGTTCACCTATGTATGAAACTATTCTCCTGAATAGTCGATTCATACACATGTAACTTCTAACACATAGTTCTCCCAAATTAGAACCCGTTTAAGCAAATGCTTTTAGCCATAGATGGCTTACCTTTCAACTTAGATTTTGAATCCTCATTTGTACAAGACTTTACACTGTCCACTGAGAACTGGTCACTTCTTTGACCATCGAGATTGCGCCTGTTTTAGAAGACACTCAACAGTTCTTCACATACAAATGTTCCTACTTACAATTCTCTCAGCCTGTTTACAATTAGGCTCTCAAACTTTAACCATAGACTCGTTAACTATGGATTTAGACACGTACAAAAGGATTCTTGAAATGATCAAGCACAGAAGGAGAACACTCAGAAATATCGGGCGCAACATTTCTTCATTTCTTGAAAGTTTTACATCTGAGTGATGAGAGAAATCTACAACACTTCTAAGTGTCTAATGACTTCTAATTCTTCTAGTCTCTTGCTCTCTCTATCTTTCCGCGATACTTTTCTTGTATATATATAGGCAAATATGTACAAGCTCATGACCATACAAAAGGTATAAGTGAGCTTACTACAAAGTAATGTACATATGTATACAAGTCTTCTTCTTCTGAACATGCACTATCTTCAAGCTTCATAAACCAATCTTTTCATCATATCCAAAACATCAATTGGTGATTGTCGTGCACCAACATTTGCTCCTATCCTTGTGTAGCTTAGTAGCCTATTCATAATGTTCTAGTAGAGTTCACTCACATGTTCCTTCCTTTGGAGCATCCTCTTGCAAGTTGGGTGTCACCACTCTTCTTCCTTGTTCCCCCTAAAAGATGAATGCCCCCACTCTCATACCTTGTTCCTCTCGTGGATTGGTTTTTGCCACTTTACCTCCCTCCTCCAGTGCTTGTTTGGATATAGTGCACACTCTCACCTACAATATCTCTTGTAGTTGTGCAACATGGGTAGTGGGCGATCAAAGAGGTGCACACCATGTGGGAACCGACTCCATAGAAACATGGAATGATTTATTTGTTTGACTCAAGGATGCTTGTTTCAAACAATCCTTGGTGTAGTGGTTGCATAGATTTGGGCAGTTTATGCTTGATGGCACATTTTTTGGTAGAGAGTGTCTACTCTGAAAGTATCCATACTCACCGCATCGATAACATGTGATAGAGCACCTTGTTCCGTTTTTCATTCCTCTAGTCTAGTCAACGGGACCACTCTGTATGACAAGGGTGGACTGAGAGGAGTAAAATAGTGCCCGAGGAGTGTTTCCAAGGATTGAGCTCTCTGCAATAGCCATGGGTTGCACCTTAAGGATGGGGTTATGGGAGGTCGAAGCTGGTTGTCCTCAATATGTGGTAGGATGTGATTCCACCATCCCCTTTAGATAATAAAATCCTCTTGCTTCATGCCCCATCCTCAACAGATCAATGAAGGATGCTCCCTTCTTGAGGCAAAGGTTCTCCAATTCATCGAGAGCCTATTCTATGGTATTATCCAATTATAATGTCATTGAAAACTCCTCCTTCATATTTGTCCAGGGGTCATAAAATGTAGGAAGTACTCTTGGTGAGCATAATCAATGAGCCCCACCCACCGAGCATGCCAAAATTGTATCAATTTCTATCGTACTCTACTTATAAGGGTAGTGAGGATTATTCTAGGAGATCAAAGGACTCATAGCTTTAGAGGATGTATATGACATTACTCACACACAAACTTGGTTACTAAACGAGTGGTCAAACTAAGAAATTCGAATGAAAATTGAGACAACATTGTGAATGAAGGAATAAATTATAGATGGAAAATTGTTGTCATAGCAAGCCTTGAAAAATTGTCGTCATAGCAAGCCTTGCACTGAACGCGATGAACATCAACCTACGGTGCACCAATTGTTATGCTTTCATAGGGACTCTTGAACAAAACTTATAGATGGAAGTGACACAACAGAAAACTTAACTATTCAAGATGTTCTTCAGGTAGAAAGAGTTGGAGTAAGAGCTCTTGAAAGGATGCAGAACCAACACACACGCAGTTTGATCCTACAAGGAGTACAATAGATCGTGGGGTTCTTCATGGATAAAGAGTTATTGAAGAGGAATCCAATAGGATGCATATAGAAGCAATCTCAAAGCATCAATCTCATAGCGCTCAGTGGCTCCTCCTACAATCGCTACTTTTGTCGATCCTTCTACAACTCTAGCTTGACCTTCCAATTGTAGACCCTTAGTGGTTTCTCTAGGCAATGTTTGGGTGTCGTTGTCTCTCTATCACTCATTCTAACAAGCTCAATACTATGTGCATGATCCTAACCTTCTAACAATTGCAAACTCGATGTATCTCCTTATCTCGATATCGATCTCTTCTCTATAGCTCTCAATCTCTTCTCTATATCTCTCTTCCTATTCCCTATGTGTCTCTTCTAATAATGTATATCTCCCCCTACTATTGTTCTTTAGTCTTCTTGTGTATAGGAGAAGAACTTGGTCTGCCAAGCATCTTGGTGGCATTTGCCGATAGCATCCCATGTTGTACCATCATGATTCAAGGTGCCATTACAATCATGCACGGGTGAAATGGTGAGGGAATATCCTTTAATATTGGCACATCTGTTTAGGGAGGCATAGTAGGTGAGAACAAGATCAATGGTGTGGTAGGAAGGATAACATGTAGTTAAGAGAGTGGATTTCACCAATTGTAGTGGGATTGTGGATGCCATCACAATTTTCCACGAAGGGAAGACATAGTCGTAAAATTCGATGAGGGGGCCCATTTGCACAGAGAGGCACGTGAGGGGTTCTACAAAAGTCTTTCTTCATATGTCCTTTCTTATGAAAATAATGGCACTGAATATCCCTCTTCCTTGATTTCCTTCTACTCTTATTCCATTGACCATCCTTTTCCTTGTTCTTGCTCCTACTATGTTGCGGATTCTTTCCTCAATAGGAATCACAAAAGCTATATGCATCTCCTCTCCAAGTGCCAACCATAGACTTTCTATAGATCTCTTTACTCAAGAGTGATCCACATATGTCATCATAGACCAGTTTTATCACTAGGTGCAATATTGCAAATGGTTGTTCAAAACGTATCCCATGATGATGGCAAGGTACATAACAAAAAGACTTCTTTCATTTTATTATCCATCTCCATCCTTTGAACCTATAACTAAGAAAATATAACATCAAAATCATTTAGATGCTCAAGGACACTATCTATATCCTTCATGAAAAACTAGAATACATCTCCTAAGGCAAGGCTGAGTAAGTCTTCCACCTGCATCATCAAAGATATCTCAACATTTTGGTATCTCCTAGTTAAGGAAACCTCACCATAACTCCCTTTATCAACATCAAAGGCTTTATGAAAAAACGTAACCACTATATTAATGACCACATGGGCATACCTAAGCAGTATCCATAGAAGCACACATAATGCATATATGGTATGTGACTGACCAAGCCACTATATATTTTATTAAAGAACATATACAGAAGTCTTAACAGCCATTTGGCATTTCACATGGATAGTGATGGTAACAAGGGTGATTTAGAGAGCCATGACAACCATGCGCTTCATTATGGTGCATGGGATTGGGGGAAAACTATTATATAATTACACCATGAAGCATCTTTTCAAGGAAAAAAATGTTTTTTAAGGGAGGGGAAATATTATAAAGTAGCTTGGCAAGGATCTAGATAATGATAACATTACGTACTTATGGAGTATTAGACAAGTCATTAGCTTATTCTAGTGGTTACATCTCAAGGATGGGAAGAAGGAGGTCTTGGGTTCACCCCATTAGGAGCATGGGGGTAGTATTTTTCCACTTGTGACTCAACTTGAGTTCATAGAGACTTAAAACAAGTGATAAGCGCACCTACCATTGGTGGACTCCAATGGAAGGTGGCAAAGTAGTGGTGAGGATTGCACATGCATATGAGGACTCCAACTACAATAATGGTCACAACTAGTCCCAAATCTATGTCATATGTCGTTCTTTGAGCATGGAAACTAGGTTCTCACATCCCTACAAAATGCTAGATCATTTGAGGAGCTATGATTTCGAGTATCAATTGTTTGATCCATTTATAATTCTTTAAAGTGCTCATAAACATCAAGAAAAATGAGTGTTCTCTTTAATGTACCTCTATATCCTTACAGTGCGAGGGGCCTTGGTGGGATGAAATTGGCAAGCTCATAGAACTTGCATGGGTTGCTTTGTTGATCCCATCGATGAGCTAAATTGGGGCAAGATATATATCCTTAGCCCTCTTCAAATTAGAGAATCATAAGGGGAAGGTAGAGAGTCAAGATGAATGAAGGGAGAATGCTTGTGTGCTTCTCGTGCTACCTCCCTCTTTCTTTGATATCGTGAGCAACTCATATGGTCATCTTTCTTATGTGTGCCCTAGTGGGTTGAAGTTCCTCTAACTAATACAAATGTTGGAGATCATACCTTCGGTAGCCGTTTGTGACATTTTCCTTTTACATTTGATGGGCACTAAGATGTTTATAAGACACACATCTTGAAAACCACCAAAAACATTACTCCTTTTCCTGTCAAGGCCATGGTCAATTATATTTTCTCTATTTCTGTTCCTAGCATATCCACCTCACCTCCCTAGGTAGTTCATACATGAATTTCGTTTGGCATACATGTGAGTGCCTTTATCATTTGAGGTGTTCCTAGCATATCCACCTCACCTCCCTAGGTAGTTCACACATGAATTTCGTTTGGCATACATGTGAGTGCCTATATCATCTGAGGTGACTAGAAAGGGTTCATGCCTCCTTCTAGTTTTACACTAGTTGTGTGTCTTCTTCGATTTTAAGAGCCTTTCTTTAAAACTCTATTTAAGTGGATGTAGTTAGCACCCATGTTATCTCCTTGTGTATATGAGAAAATATGGCCATACCATATGAACACTTCAAAGCAATTTACTCAAAAATTCATTTTGATCTATATTGAAAGCACCTTCTATTTTTTACAATTTTGTTTTAGACACATACTTCAATCATTGAAAAGCTCACACACATGCGACTCCCGTTACAAGAAGCACACACATGAGACTCTAATTATCTCACACAATCAAGGTTACATGAAGCCTTAGTGAAGGCTAGGACCTTCATGCAAGGTTCAATTCCATAACCGTTATACCACACCCCCTCGACCTCATTGTTTTGGAGCTCATTAGGAATCTCAAGGCTTAAAATTGATAGGCATTTTGCTTATCAAGGGCCATTTTGCCTATCAAAAATGGGTATTTTTGTTAACCTCCTCTCAAATGAAAGGTTAAGCTTGATAATTGCCTCTCTTTTTTCATACATCTATATATGTATATTATATGTATGTGTCTTCTATTGACACATCAAAATTTTTCATATAAAAGGTAGAACAAATTTTAAGCTCTGATATGACATTTTTTCTTTTCCGTCAAATTTAGGCAACATTGAATCTCCTGAAGCAAGGAAGGACCCATGAAAAGGAAGTCCAAATTTGATGCGGCACTTCGAAGTCATATGTTATTTTACAGAGTTTACGCATTATTCGGTCACCTATAAAAAGCAAGGTGGCGCTCGTAACATCCTGGCTGACCTCTCTGTGTCTGTCTGTGTGTGCGTGAGAGAGAAAGAGAGAACCAAAGAGAGGGAGAGAGGCTCAACTTGCATGGCTTTATGGGCCAGGAATCGACAATGGTATACGCTGGAGCTGTCATCTTTATGTTGCTGTGGCTCGTTTCAGCTCTTGGCTTCTCTTCCTTTTGGCTATATACAATGGCCTTTCTCTTTCTCTTCCAGGTTACTTATCCTTCGAACACTCTAATATCCCACCATACTTTATGCACTGCAATTTAAAAGTCTCATGATGGGAAGCTCATTTCTCTCTTAAGTCACGTGTGTGTGCGCGTGCGTGTGTGTGTGTGTGTGTGAGAGAGAGAGAGAGAGAGAGAGAGAGAGAGAGAGAGAGAGAGAGAGAGAGAGAGAGAGAGAGAGAGAGAGAGAGAGAGAGAGAGAGAGAGAGAGAGAGAGTTCATAATAAATTACATTTACTGCATGACTGCACATCTTGTGCCGTGTATTCTGCTCTCCTACTTCCTCCTCATGTTGCGCTTTCTAGGTACCTGATTTTCTTTCTGATCGATGTTCGGGAAACAAAATTTTTCTCGTGATTTATGACATCTCCCAGACATAAGAACACTTTTTACAATGCACTTGTGATTTATGAGATCTCCCTGACATCACGTTTTACAATGCACTTGCACAAGCATACCGAATATCTTTTTGGAAAGGTACGCAAAGAGAAATCTAGAATTACAAGTGTTTCGTGAACTTAAACTTCAAGTTTAAGAGCGAAGAAACATCGTTTATGTGTGAAATTATGTGTGAAATCTCTGGAAACCTAACTGATTGCAAAGAAGGTACAAAATGGTGGACACATTTTGTGGATCCACTCGACTTTGAGTACTTGCCCTTTGGGCGCACCCTCAAGGTATGTATGCTTCAACATGCGAAAGAAACTGAAGTAGTTTTACACACATAGAAGGAAAATATTGTTTTTCCCCATAGTAAACTCCACATATTCATTTGAGGCTAATTCCAATATTAAAGTATGAGAGATTAGAAGTGTCACTAAAAATGCTCAACAAAGAAAATGATGAGAAATGCTTCCTTGTCTTACTTGCAATACAATAGGCTAACTTTGCTTTTATTTTTCTTATAGATGCATCCAATTATGCTATAAATGCCCATATTGTGTCTCACAAAATTCTTTTGGAGACACACGTATAGACTTGGGATATCTACCCCACCATGCAGCCCCCTCAAATGACCTTCTTTTTTCATCTATTTTTAGTTTGTGACCTGTGAATTATTTTTAATCTATACCTCTCTTTACTATCTCTTTAATCTATAAAGGAAAAAAGTGTACTCTTTGATGTACCTCTATATCCTTGGAGTGTGAAGGGCCTTGGGTGGATGAAACTAGGGAGCTTTTAGAGCTTGCATGGTTTTCTTTGTTAATCCCATAGATGAGCCAAAATTAGTGGAGTGCAAGCTATATATACCATGTCCTCTTCAAATTAGAGGATCATAAGAGGAAGATGGAGAGGAAAGAGGCATAGAGGGGTACATACTATATGACAACTCCTTCCCCTCAAGTCCATTTTTAAAATGGCTTTGGTGTCCATATTAAAAGAGATCTTCTAATGGTGTTGAACCCAATGTAAGACATGTAGATAGTGAATGTGTTACTTCCTTGTGTTCTTCCTCTTAAGATGCCTCTTGGGAAGGTAACTAAAATTGGGAGACAGTATCTGAGTAGTGCTCACCTACCTTCATGTACCAATATCTTTCGAATGAATCCTTCCATTTAACCAATCACTCTTTGTACAAGTGACTTCTACTCCATTTCGCTCGTGTGTAAAATCCTCTATGGTCCATGTGGTATGGATTGAATAGAAATATGTTCTACACCTTCACTATTTGAAATGAGGTTGTTAGATTCACCCAAGATTCTATTAGTCGGATCACATGAAAGACTTGACTGATCTGGCTATCCTTTGGAAGTTGGATATGGTAAGTCATGTTTCCTATTCTTTCACTATTATGAATGGGCCACAATACTTAGAGGCTAGGAGATAACTTTGGACAAGGTGTCATCTTCATGATTTCAAATGTAAGTGGAACTCTAAGAGAGACTTGCTTTCCAACCCCTTGTTACGTCCCTAAATCCAAAGGATATCAATGATGGATGCTTGTAGTTAAATCGTTCGGCCACATGTGGAGTGTCCGTCCAAGTGTGAACAAGGCCATCTCCTTTAAAGAAACTATAATTAGGACCCATGGGCTCATTTGTTATGTCAGAAAACAATGTTAGAATGCTCAAAGTTGCCTAAAATTCTAGCAACTATAATTTTGGGACTTACAAAATTTGTTCAAAGATGGTAAACATTTTTATTGCACCATTGGAAAGTACTCATTAAGAGCTTTCTAATGATATTTGAAACTTTACCATGTGACACCTCAAATTCAACCAGAAGTCAAACCCTAATTCTACTTTTCAAGTTGCTTTTCATGCAAAACTTGCTTTTCATTAGATTTTTTGCAGCTTTTCATGCTCTTATATAAAGAGGGGTTTTAGGGCCTCATAAGACATCAATTCTTTGAAGCTATACAAGCTTAAGCTCTAGGGTTAAGAGCTAGGAGGACTCTTGGAGGTGTATATACAGATTTGAAGGAGATTTTGGCAGTTTATCTTTGTTCTTCTTCACACTCTCTAGTGTGCATGCTGATTTTGGAGAGTTGTGGCTTTTACTTTAGGGTGTCTTCAGCTCTTGCTGCCATATCAAGAGTTTACCTACCACTTCATCGTGGGAAGTGACCATTGCTATAGAGTTTGCTATAATAAGTGTTAGAGAAGCTAACATTAGAGAAGACCTAATTTCAAATTAGGGTTTGCTATAATAATTATTTTGGATAGTTTATATCCTTCTTTTTGCACATATTCACTCACATAGTATGTCTTTACTTTTTGTAATTAGAACCCTTATATTCAATCTATATTCAAATTTTTGTATCATACACACATTGTATATTGATAGTTTGATTATTTATTAGTGTATGTAGTAGCATTAAGCTTCATCACTTTTATAATTGTGTTCTCATCTCTCTATATGTCTATATGGTCATTTTGATCAAGTTAAGGTGTGTAATGTGCTAAGGTTTAGTGTTGGAAAGATCATAGTTGCTATTCGTACGCGTACGAATATGTCCGTACGTATTTTTTGCAAGGTATTGTACGGTACGTAATCGTACGAGTTCGTACGATTTTTTTTTTCGAAAAAAAGAGACCTATACTTTTTCGTTCGGTTCACTTTTGTTCACTTCAAACTCTTGCGCGTTCGGGTATTTTCTGCAGCCGCTCGCTCACGAGTCTACTACCATCTCCCATCTTCAAACACACATGTCACACACACACACTTAAGATTCCTCAAGCTCTAGCCTCTCTCAAGCTCTCTCTCAAGCTCTATCTCAAGCTCTATCAAGCTTTCTCAAGCTCGCTTCAAACCTTTCTCTTCTAGTTCAGCTTTAACCTTTCTCTAAGCAACATGGTGAGAGAAAAGCATCAGGCTTTTGATCTCCATTGTGTTGGGGTGGAGAAAGACACAAAGAAGTCCAATTCCCATCATTGGACTTGCAAATATTGTGGCAAGTGATACACAAGCGGGGCCACAAGGCTACTTCAACACATAAGCAAGCTTGGAGGGCAAGTGGCCGCATGCAAGGAAATTCCCGATCATATTGCATCTGAGATTAGGCAAAAAATGATGGGATCTCCTAGCACATTACCTACATCGGTAAGAGGATATGCAAGCCATTCTTCTCGTGCAATGGTCTCTACTTCTTCACATGAAGAGGAGTCACCTTTTCATGACTCAAATGTTGGTTCATCCTCACAATCACCATTACAAAGGGAGTCGCAATCAATGAGGCAAAGTGGATTAGGGCAAGCTCCCGGGCATGTAAAGTCCTCTCTCACATGGATCAAAGAGAAACAAAAGATAGCCGACATAGAGATTGCAAGAACGGTAATTATGGAAAATCTCTCATTTAATCTTCTTAATTCAAACCAATGGAAGACTATGGTGAAAGCAATTAGTGAAGTGGGTCCATGTCAAGGATGGAGTGGACCTAGCTACTTCGATATGAGGACAACCAAGATTGATGAGGAGAAGAAAAGAATAGATCTCTCACTTGCCCCTATGCGTGAGAAATGGTTTAGGTATGGATGCACTATCCTCTCGGATGGATGGAGAGATAGAAAAAATAGAGGCATAATTAATATTCTTGTGTCATGCCCTATTGGTACTTTTTTCCTACGTGCCGTTGAGGTTGGAAAGAAGGGAAAGAAGACAACCGGAGTGTTCATCTATTGGCATATCAAGAAGGCCATTGAAGAAGTAAGTTTTAAATTTTTATTTTATTTTAATTTCATTTTGATATTTTGACACTAATTTATGGATTTTATGCATAGGTGGGTTCATCAAATGTAGTGCAAGTTGTCACCGATAATGCAAGCAATTGTAGGCATATGGGGCAGCTTTTGGAGGGTGAGTATCCACATATTGTGTGGACTCCATGTGCAACTCATTGTCTTGATTTGCTCATGGAGGATATTGGAAAGCTAACATGGGTGAAAGTTTGCACACTACAAGCCTCGAACATAGTTACATTTTTCACACAAAAAGTGAAAGTGTTGGCTATGTTTAGAGAGCATAGCAAGCTTGAAATAAAGAAGCCCGCCACCACATGCTTTGCATACATGTGGATTGTCCTTTCAAGGTTGCTTGAAGTGAAAGTGCCTCTACGATAAACGGTGGTATCTACCTTTTGGATCGAGTGGGACGAGAGCACATCGGAGGAGTCAAAAAGCATGCAAAGGTTATGTTTGGATGAGAGCTTTTGGGATGGTGTGAGAGCTATTTTAGGTGTCATCACACCTATCTACAAAGCTCTACGCATGACGGATTGTGAAGGTGCTACTCTCGGTCTTCTCATCCATATCATGAGAAGAGCTATGCAAGAGATAAGGGAATGCACTCTTGTCACCGAGGAGCAAAGAGATGAAGTACTTGAGGTAAGATATTTTGATAAATTATGCTTTATTAATTATACCACGATTCACATTAATGATTAATCATTATACATATCATAAATGTATTTAACATTTGTATTTGGTATTTATGTGCAAATTGCAATTTGAATTTTGAATTTTGCATGTAATTATTTTGCAATCATGCATACATGATGTATCATGTAATCATCATGCATCATGCATGCATGCATGATGCAATGAGATATATATCTCACATGTGGCATGTGTATTATAATTTTCATCTCATAATTCATTCTTATTATTAAATTTTAATATTTAACCCTCTTTCTTTTTTTTTAGGCAACAATGAGAAGATGGACATGGATGCATCGGCCTATCCATGGGTTTGCAGGTTTATTGCATCCGGCATTCAAAAGCACCCGATTATATGATGATGTGGAGTTATTATCGGATCGTCTTCAATATATGTCACGTGTAGTTCCCACACATCTACATAATGACATGTTGGAGCAAATTAATTCTTATATGGATGAGAGGGGAAATCCTGCCTTTCTTTTTCCTACATGTTGGGATAGAGAATCAATGGTAAAACCACTCTTTTGGTGGCAAAATTTTGGTTTAGCATTCACTACATTATTCACATATGCTCTTAAAGTGTTATCTCAAGATTGCTCATCCGGTGCATGTGAGAAATTGGAGTGCTTTCTCTCTCATCCACACAAAGGTGAGGAATAGACTTAGTCCTCATCAAATGGAAAAGTTAATATATTGTTGTACAAATCTTAAGATGTTGCAAAATATCCCTAACATGGAGACTCTCAAACAAGTAAGTAGCTTTATCATTTGCTGCTTGCATAAAATTTCAGCTTTCAATGTTGTAGGCTTCCGTGTTATGCTAATTCATGTTTTGATTCTCTTTTTTGTTTAGGTGAATGTGGACAAATTTTGGCCTTCCGTGAAAGGCACTCCTCTTCCATCACATGATGTGCCTCAAGATGAGGAAGAGCTTCTTTTTGCCGATCTATATAGAGAGCTTTGCTCTATAGATGTGAGGCAAACAAGGGGCCATAAGAGGAAGGGTCCATAGTTGCAACGCAACGCGTTGCGTAGCGTCTGCAACGTTCGCAACGCAACGGCGTTGCGTTGCGACGTACGCAACGCGTTGCGTTGCAGACAAAAAAAATTTGCCCCCTCCTTTGAGCCCGAAACGGGCTCGCGGGAGAGGGCATTTTTCCAGGCCTTCTTCTTTGGAGCGAACGCACGCGAGAGCACTGAGCGCTCAGCCGAGAGAGAGAGAGAGAGAGAGAGAGAGAGAGAGAGAGAGAGAGAGAGAGAGAGAGAGAGAGAGAGAGAGAGAGAGAGAGAGAGAGAGAGAGAGAGAGAGAGAGAGAGAGAGAGAGAGAGAGAGAGAGAGACCAAAGTGAGAGAGAGAGAGAGAGAGAGAGAGAGAGAGAGAGAGAGAGAGAGAGAGAGAGAGAGAGAGAGAGAGAGAGAGAGAGAGAGAGAGAGAGAGAGAGAGAGAGAGAGAGAGAGAGAGAGAGAGAGAGAGAGAGAGAGAGAGAGAGAGAGAGAGAGAGAGAGAGAGAGAGAGAGAGACTCACCATGCCTAAACCAAAGCAAAGTTGTTGGAAGTATGTGAGTAGCCAAGGGAAGTTTGGATCGGGTGGGAGTGAGAGATGGACATGTAACCTATGTGGTTACAAAGGGGGTGGTGGGGCAGATCGTATCAAAGCCCACCTTGCCAAATTTAGTGGCTTGGGCATTTCAGCATGCAAGCAGCCTATGCCAGCTGATATCAAGGATGAGCTCCTTGAGTGGGTAGCTCAAAGGGAAGCTAGAAAGTATCCACAAAGCTCTCGGCCCACCTCCACCTCTATTAGCTCTAGTTATCCTCCTCCACACGATGCTCCAGCACATCAGACTCATATGGGATCCTCTAGTGGAGGGAATGATGAGCATGGACATGATACCGTCGATCTTGAGGGTGACACTCAGCCACCGGTGAAGGCACCTAGAGGATCACTTTCTTCGGCATCCGTACGTGCGGGTTTTCAGAGGCAGCGGGAGCTTGAGGCCAAACAAGGTATAATGAAGCTTTTCATACAGTGTGGCCTCTCTTTTAATGTTGCACGCACACCCGCATGGAAGGAAGCCATGGAGTTAGTGAGCACATTAGGATATCGATGGAGCGGTCCTTCATATGAGGAGTTGAGGACTAGTGAGCTACGCAAAACAAAAGATATAGTGGAGAAGCAGTTACAGCCGATGATGGGCACATGGGAGAAGTATGGATGCACTATTATGTGCGATGGATGGACAAACATCAGGAAAAGGAATGTATATAACATACTAGTGCATTGTTGCAAAGGCACTATGTTCCTTCGCGCCATCGATGCATCAGAGCCTGGACTTACAGTGACAGGTATGTATAGGTGAAATTTCAAGTTTTAATTTTAAGATACGCATTTGAATTTTGCATATGCTATATATATGTATTATGTATGTAGTATGTACTATGTACTATGTACATGGCTGATTTGGTGTAATTTTTGTGTCACAGGTCAGTTTATATATGGTCATATCCGCCAGGCTATTATGGATGTCGGTCAAAAGAATGTTGTGCAAGTCATTACCGACAATGGAAATAATTGTGTGGCCATGGGTAGATTGTTAGAGGCAGAGTTTCCCTCCATTGTGTGGACCCCATGTGCCGCACATAGCATTGATCTTTTGATAGAGGATCTTGGAAAGATCCCTTGGATTCATTCTATTTTTTCCACCTGCCATAAGGTGGTCTCTTTGTTCACAAAGAGACCAAAACTATTAGCTATTTTCAGATCATACAGTGAGTTGGATATCCTAAAGCCTGCGAAGACCAGGTTTGCTTACATGTGCATAGTGATGGAGAGACTACTTCGGGTGCGGCAGGCTTTGATGCAGACAGTTGTGTCTACAGAGTGGACTGCCTGGGATGGACACACTACCCCGAGAGCAGATTTTGTACGGATTACATGCTTGTCGGATTCATTTTGGAGGGATGTAGAGGCACTTGTGCGTGCCATACATCCATTATATTCTGTCCTTCGCATCGTTGATATGGAGGGGAGTACATTGGGACTCGTCTATGAGTTCATGGATCGAGTTGGCGAGTCCCTTTCACGTTGCCCACATTTGACATTGGACAGGTATTTATTAAGTTATTACTTATTACTTTGAATTTTTGACACTTAAAATTCTTATTATCTTAAAAATTAGTCTCTAAAATTTATAATTTCTTTGTTTATAGGATTGAGCAGCTTAAGGCTGTGTGGAGGGATCGATGGGATTGGTTTCATCGCCCGATCCATGGGATGGCACACTTATTGCATCCCTTATGGAGATCTCAGCAGGCCATCGTGGATGAGGAGCTCTTGAGTGCATGGAACACATATGTATATAGGCTTTATCCAGCTGATGTAGAGTTGTGACTTCAGTTGGAGAGAGAGCTCTTGGTATTCCAAAATGGTGGTGGCCATTTTGGAAAGGATACGGCTTGTTTGAGATCTGCTCAGTTGCGGCCAGTATCATGGTGGGAGATGTATGGTGCTAGTGCTCCTCAGTTGGTAAGTACTAAGTACTAAGTCAAAAGTCTTTAGTGTACTGTGTGACATGTGATAAATATGTATATAGATTTATGTACTAATTATTTTTTGAATTATGTTGTAATGCAGAGAGAGTTAGCTATTCGTATCCTTTCACAGGACTGCAGCGTAAGTCCTTGTGAAAGGAATTGGAGCACATGGGCCCTCTTCCATACAAAGAAGAGGAACAGATTATCTACAGCGCAGTTGGAGCGGCTAGTTTATTGCCACTGCAACTTGCGTCTCTTGGAGAGCGGCGGACATACAGGAGATGTGAGGGAGGTCAACGTGGACACAGTAGATATAGAGAGAGTCAGAGATATTCCAGATATTCCTCCAGAGGATCTGGACTTATATACTATGCTGTACCATGAGTTGACCTTACCTCAGCATGATACCAGATCATCTCGGAGCCGCAGAGGACCTAGTGGTAGTGTTGATGCATCCACTAGTAGCCGACCACATACCACTACTACTAGGGATGATGATGATGATGATGATGATGATGATGATGAGAGTGATGATTTGTCATCTGACACCATGTCAGAGTGACAAAGTTTGTATATTGACATTTGAGGCTTTGACATTTCATGTTTGACATTTGGTATTTCATGATATGTACATTTGGTATTTCATGATATGTATCATTTGCCACTTATGATTTATGCCATGCGTCATGATTCATATGATTTATGATTTATCATTTGTCATAGTGATCTCTATTGTTTTATTTTGATGTATGAACGATGATATGATCATGAGTCATGACACATGTGACATGTATGATGCCAGGTGACAGGTCTTATCATTTATGTTATAAATCATGATGTTTATTGTAATTTGTTAAAAGTTAGAAGTTAGAACTTAGAAACTAGAAACTTGAAAGTTAAGTGTTATGATCATTATGTTGTTAGAATCTAGAATCTAGATGATGATGTTATGATTATTGATGTTATGATTGTATTTGAATTTTGATACAATGATGATGTATTTGAGATAATTGTATATGATATAATCTTAAGGCTGTGTGGAGGGTTATGATATAATCACGAGTCACGACCAACTTTCAAGTTAGATTGATAATCTCTATTATTTATGATATATCTTATATTGTAATAAGTATTTTATGGTATATATAGTCATATCCCACCTTATTACATATCATATGACCCAAAATATGTGAAAAAAACATATAAAAATTTTGAAAAATAAATCACTTTATCGCAACTCCTAGGTCTAGACGTTGCCCTCGTTGCTAACCCGTTGCTAACCCGTTGCCGTTGCCGTTGCGAAAATGTTGCTTTCCACTATGGAAGGGTCAGAGGAGTCCGTGGTCGCGGGAAGGGATTGATTATCCGGCGTGCATCAACCACTTCACACGGGGATGGAGCTAGCACTAGTCGAGCACCGGCTAGTACATACACGAGGAGGAAGAGGAGTACATTATCATTGCTGCAGCCGCTTCCACTATCCCCGCGTTTTGATGACGAGGGGAACCTTGTCAGTGATCCTCCCACACCACCATCATCTACTTATGAGATGACATCATCGGATTCTCTTGATGAGAATTCTGATGATAGTGATATTGATGAGATGGATGATGAGTGATTGATGTCACTTTATTGATACTTTATTGACATTGGACATTATGATGATTGATGATGTTTTTCATTGGCTTTTAGTTTTTTAGTATTTACTATTTATCACTCTAGACTTGTGACTTATCATCTTGTTATTTTATGTATTCTTGGTGATGATTCATGAATCACGATGATCATGTTTGAAACTTTGATATGATTTGAAGCTAGATTTATCATTTTGGTATGATGGTATCATGTAGAATCTAGAGGTATGTAGTATGTACATGTGTCATGAATGAAGTTTGAAAATTGATAGCATGATTTTTGTTTTTAACATAAATCATAAATGATAGTACTAACTTCTAAGTTCTAAGTTTTAACTTCTAAGTTCTAACTTCTAAGTATATATTGATACATCCAATTCCCCGATATGACGACAATATCCCACATGATTAAATATAGCGAAATGAAGTTTTTTACCTTTATTTTGATGTATTTTATTCATAAACATGATGTTTATCATCTCAAATATAAAATATATTATTTTCAGCAAAAAAAAATCGTACCTTATGAACGTACGAATATCGTACGAGAAGCCCCAAATCTTAGGGTACGTACATAGTACCATACTAATACGTACGGTACGAATCGTACGGATTGTACCTTACTAACTATGGGAAAGATCTTGGATTAAACACATGGTTATTGTTTGGGCCTACCACACTTCCAACATTTGGTATGAGAGCATAGTTGACATACACCTTTAACGCAAGATGAGTGACTATAGAGATAGACCAGAGCAAGAAGACAAACTTGATGGAATGCCTACTTATCCAATTTGGAGTCTTATGATGATGAATTTGCTAGTTTCCAAGGACTTGTGGAACATTGTCAATGGCAAGTACCACATATCAAGGAAAGGAGACTAAGATATAGCTTCTTCATCCAAGAAGGCGTAACCCCAATTTTTGCTTAGCAAACTGAAGAGGAAGAAGAGGAGATTACATCTTTATCCACATACAGAGGGATACAATGTGGATTCAACCTACAAAAGAGCAATCCGGATGGGATTTGAGAGATGCACAACATCGAGACACTCTCATTTATTGCAATGGGAGTCGAGAGGCGTATCATTCTACGTATTAGGTTATGCAAAACCTCTCGTGAGGCTTGGATGGAATCAGAGAATCTCTATGAGAGGAGGAACCCTACTAGAAAAGCTAATCTCAAAAGACATCCAACACAAAGATGAAAGTTGGTGAGTCAGTTCCGTCACACATTTTGAATCTGAAAGACTTACATGATTAGTTACTTAATATTAAAGTCATAATACATGATGATGAGATGATATACCCTATCAACTATGCATTTTTTGTAATTTTTCCTATCTTTTGTTTGCATTTGGTGCTAGGCTTCAGTATGGCTAAGTTTGCCCATCACTTTCAGAAGTGATAGAAACTCAGTTCGCAGAGCTTCTTATGAGTTCATGCTCGTGGTGTGTGTGTGTTGCAAGGTGCATATGTGAGCATATACTCATTTGTAGCTCTATACCCACTATTGGGCGCTGATGACGTTAGTGGGGATGTCATAGTATTGAGTCGATACTGTGCATAATGGGGTTGATATGCTATATATTCTTGTGGTTGACTACCATGAGCTCATAGTTGCTGTAGGTGGTGAAGTGAAGTGTGTGGGTGCAGGGAATGCAAAATGCACTACTCCTGGAGAACATGAAAGCACATGACACATTAAATCACATAAACATAATGGACACTTATCATGAATCAATCTGAATACCAATCATTAGCTAATCATACCAGAGCTAAGCATACTACTTATCATTCAAACACAAAACAACAACTGAACACAACCCCAAGTATTCTCATATAAATGGCAAATAACATAAGCAGCATAAGTAAATAACATGAGCAAGACTCAACCATCTATTAGCTCTCATTCTCAGCTAAATTACCTGTAGAGTGCACTACACGCTCTATGTTCTATCGGATATCATATATCATCTGTGTCCTTCTCTCTTGAGGTTTCCCTTTTTATAGGGGAGAGGTGAGGAACCGGTTACAATAGGAGAGTCTGTTACATGGGAGTAATGGGAAGTTAATACACTAGGCGGTTTCATTTGTCAGCCTGGCCGCCGCCAGTACCAGACTTTGTCGTGTAATGATGAGTGGCTACCCCACTTGGCCGCCTTGTTAGGTCTGCTTGTCTGGGCATGCCTTGGGCATGCAGTCGCCCAACTCTACCATCTGGACGTCTTGGTTCCCAACTCCAGATTTTGGACGTCTGGCGCCCAACTCCAGAATTTGGACGTCTGACGCCAAACTCCAGTATTTGGACGACTGACGCCCAACTCCAGTATTTGGACGTCTGGCGCCCAATTTGTTATTTGGTTCCTTGGTGCCATCCTTTACTCTGTCCTTCAAAAATTTATTCTACAAGTTGCCTTCCACTAGTGTCTCTTCGTCTCAGAGAGATAAGGGAGTACAATACTCAGTTGTTACAACAAGAAAACATTTACAAGAAAACAAAATGCAGTTATAACTGGAGGAGGCCGCGACATAGTTGGTGGTCTCCAATATGGGTTAGGGACTTAGAGACAGGAGGGATTGGTCATAAGAGTCTAGAAGGAAAGAGGTGGAACAAGAGGTGGTTCCGATGTGTGGGTATGCTTGCCTAAATGAAGGATGATAGGAGTTGGAGAGGTCTCTAATTGACGATGAAGGGAGGTGGAGAGGTCGCCGAATTGAGGATGAGGGTAGGTGGAGAGGTTGCCCAATTGAGGATGAAGGGAGGTGGAGAGGTCGCCCAATTGAGGATGTGAGGACTTGGAGAGGTTGCCCGATTGAGGGTGAGGGGAGGTGGAGAGGTCGCCCATGTTGAGAGAAAGGAGGAGAGGAAGAGGTGAGATCGCCCAAGGAAATGCCAAGGTGAAAGTGGAGGAGAGGTCGCCCATGTTGAGAGAAAGGAGGAGAGGAGGAGGTGAGGTCGCCCAAGGAAGGGCCAAGGTGAAAGTGGAGGAGAGGTCGCCCATGTTGAGAGAAAGGAGGAGAGGAGGAGGTGAGGTCGCCCAAGGAAGGGCCAAGGTGAAAGTGGAGGAGAGGTCGCCCATGTTGAGAGAAAGGAGGAGAGTAGGAGGTGACGTCGCCCAAGGAAATGCCAAGGTGAAAGTGGAGGAGAGGTCGCCCAAGGAAGTGGAAGGGAAAAGTGGAGGAGAGGTCGCCCATGTTGAGAGAAAGGAGGAGAGGAGGAGGGTCGCCCAATTTGGCAAAGTGGAAGGATGAGGGGTCGCCCAGCTTGGATAGAGCTTGAGAGGGAGGAGGGTCACCCAATTTTGCGAAGTGCAAGGATGAGCCCAGCTCGGCCATAGAGCTTGAGAGGGAGGAGGGTCTCCCAATTTTGCAAAGTGGAAGGATGAGGGGTCGCCCAGGTTGGACATAGAGCTGAGATGGAGGAGGGTCGCCCAAGTTGGAAAATTGGAAGGATGAGGGTTGCCGAACTTGGCCATAGAGGTTGAGATGGAGGAGGGTCGCCCAAGTTGGCAAATTGGAAGGATGAGGGTTGCCCAACTTTGCCATAGAGGTTGAGAGGGAGGAGGGTCGCCCAAGTTGGCAAATTGGAAGGATGAGGGCCGCCCAACTTGGCCATAGAGGTTGAGAAGGAGGAGGGTCGCCCAATTTTGCAAAGTGGAAGGATGAGGGTCGTCCAACTTGGCCATAGAGGTTGAGAGGGAGGAGGGTCGCCCAAGTTGGGAAATTGGAAGGATGAGGGTCGCCCAACTTGGCCATATAGAGGTTGAGAGGGAGGAGGGTCTCCCAAGTTGGCAAATTGGAAGGATGAGGGTCGTCCAACTTGGCCATAGAGGTTGAGAGGGAGAAGGGTCGCCCAAGTTGGCAAGGATGAGGGTCGCCCAACTTGGCCATAGAGGTTGAGAAGGAGGAGGGTCGCCCAAGGTGTATGAGGAGAGGATCGGAGGGGTCACCAGTGCTTTGGTTTAGAGAGAGGAGGGGGTGATGTCGCCCAGATAAGTGGATGAGATGGTCTTTTGCAATCTTCGCTCTTAGGGGTGGCAATCTTCGCTTAGAGGATTGGCATCAGAAGGATAAGGGAGAAGATAGCAGAGGTTAGCATAATGCCTATGAGGAACCAGGGAGGTAGTGGTCTTGGAGTGGGTGGGAAGGACAGTAGATAAATGGGAATGGGATATATGAAGAAGATAGATGAGAAAAAAGCGACATAAGTAGTAGGAAGTACATAAGGGTATATACATTTATATACAAGGGCAATTCCTGCTTTCCTATTCTTCTACATAGGGTTTTAGCTTAGATTCATTGACTAGGGGCAGTATTGTGCCAGTCAAATGCCTCTTTAACTGGCTCCAAAATTGCCTCTTCCTCTTCCTTAAACAACATTTGCTTGGTGAGCTCCAAAATTGCCTCTTCCTCTTCCTTAAACAACATTTACTTGGTGAATGCTGGACTATCATTGATGGTGATTTCCTGGGTCTTTTCCTGTGTCCATCCTACTGGGACTTCCACCAATGGGAAAATGCTTTCTACTAGTTCTTCTTCTGTTTGGCTTGTTTCAATCCCTTTTCTTCCTTCAACTTCTTTCAAAACTTTACCTCTTCGGAAGTCTTTAGCTGGTTCTCCTAATACCACAGACTCTACAGTAGGTTCTTCTTCTTCTTCTTCCTTGATTGCTATTGTAAAGCATGAAACATTATTGGTCTCCTCAATCCAATCCATGATGTCGCCTAGATCTTCATTAGATATTTCTTCCCCTATATCAACTTCTTCCTTGATGTCCGGTGATTTTGTTTTATATGGCTGTGTGAGGCTTCCCGGATGCCCATTGGGCCGCCCAACCAATTGTAGGGGTAGCCCAAGATGGAGGATAAGCTGCCCATTCAGGTGCCCATTGTGGAAGCCCTTGAGCAGAGTATGGAGCCCAAGCCTCTGGAGTGACCCAACTACTAGGAGGCGGAGGCGCCCCGCTTGGACTAGGAGGTGGAGTCTCCAGCTCCTTGGAGGTAGAGGAGGCGCCCAATTTGGATTAGGTGGTCTAGACGCCCAACTTGAATCAGGAGGTGGAGTCGCCCAGGGAGGTGAAGGCGCCCTTTCTTGTCCTGATCTTTCTTGATTATCCAGAACCCATGGTGTAGGAGGTGTGGCCCATATGTTTCCTCCTCCTTGTCTGGTTTGTTGTTCATCTTCTCCATTGTTATCTTCCTTGTCTTCCTCTGTAGTTTGCTTTGGATGGAGAACAACCTGAGAAGTACCTAGGGCTTCATCTGTTCCTCCTTCCATCTGAAGTTGTCTCATTACCTTGTCTGGTCCAGCCACTCATAAGGTGTCACTACCCCAGTCATGTACCGCCTTACTATGGGGTAGCCACGGCCTTCCTATCAAAAGAGGAAAGCCTCCCTTCACCTTTGGGAGTGTTATTACCACAAAATCCAACACAAATTTTAGCTTATGGATGACGACTTCAACCTTTTCCACTATGCCTAGTGGGCTTACCTTGCTTTGGTCTGCCAATGATACTGTAAAATGAGCATCCTTAGTTGGTTTCAGATTTAGCAATGTCATGGTGTACTCAGGCATCAGATTAATACCAGATCCCCCATCAACTATAACTCCTACCAAGGGAGTTCCTTTGATACGTACAGTCAATCTAGGGCTCTTGTAATCGGTAAGAGGTGCCATCCTAGATGGTTCTGAGCTATAAGTTGAGGGTATAGGTATTTGTTGGGAAATTAGAGAAGTGAAGCCTTGCCCACCACTTAATATGGTGCCAGGGTCTAACCCATTTATGGCAGCCATTACTTCTCCTCTGCATCCAAGACTCATAGCTAACAAGTTATATAACGATACCTGTTGGTAGGTGCTCTGCAAGACTTGAACTGCAGTGAGAAAGCCTTCTTGATTGTTCCTTGAAGTAGATCCATTCTGAAAGTGCCTTAGGTCCTCCTTAGATACTGCATAAGCTTTGTCAATAACTTGCTCATTAGTATCTTCATTTCTTCCTACTCTTCCCAGTGAGATTTTCTCCTTGTCTTGGTTGTGGTTGACGCCCTGAGAAGGTTCATGCCCCATGGTCCTTTTTCCCTTGCCCTTTGTTGAATCTGGTGCTTCTTTGGCAGCATCTTTCAAAGCTGCCTTCTGCTTTTGTGCCCTAGTCATTACTCCAGGAAGTTCCTCAAGTTGGACTACTCGGGCACTTGGAGAGTCTACATTGCCCTCATCATTAGATACTGTAATCATATGTAGGGGGCAGGAGTTACCTGGTGTGCTTGTAGACGACATTGACTTTGGGCAGTCCTTTGTATAATGATCCCATGTCTCAGGACAGTTTTTGCATGGTGGGGCATCCTTAGGAAGTGAACATTTACTTTGGAAGTGTCCATACTCCCCACATCTGTAACACATTATTGGCCTAGGTGGTCGGTTCTGACGAGGCCTACCTTCTTGCTGTTGAGGCCCTTGATTGGTGTAAAAAGTAGTTACAGGAGGTGTTGTAGTGGATGGTAAGGGTGGTTGCCCTAACAATGAGGACTGCGCCACCCCTACCCATTGCGCTGTCGGAGGTTGTCCTTGCATCATGGCTTGATTTCCAAGACCCTTCAGAAAATAATAGTCCTTGGCCTCATGGCCACCCTTTCCACAAAACTAGCATGTTAGCCTCCTTGGACATTCTTGTGATGTGTGTCCTTGAGTACTACAGAGAGAACACCATAGTCCAGTTCTTACCTCCCTTAATGTTTTGAGTTCTTCAAGCTCTTGTCGTATTTGAGCAAGACCTTCCGAAGTACCCTTATCCTCTTCTCGATTTCTTTGAAGCTTTAAAGTCTCTAATTCCTTCCTCAAGGCTGTCACCATGTCTTCCTCTTGGGGGAAAGTCTTTCTTGGATGTGTTCCAAAATGAACCCGTGGAGCCTCAATCCTTGTGGCAGCTGCTTCAAATTCTCTCAAAGTGGCATCTGGTCTCAAAAGCTCTCTCAGTTTCTGCTGAGTAGATTTCGGCAAGGCCTTCTCCACCCACTTCTTAACAAGGAAATCCCCTGGTGGTTCCGGCAATCTTGCCACGAGTGACCTTGCCCGCGTCATAAGTTCTGAAAATGATTCTCCCATATGCAAGATTAGATTCTCAAGTTCATCTAACGTTCTTTCTGTAGAGTTACCTGGCCGAAATGCGTATGTGAATTCGGTCCTCAATGCTTCCCATGTTTGGAAATGGTTTTCCACGTACTGGCTTAACCATTTGTCCGCCAGTCCTTCAAGAGTTGATGGAAAGAGAGCAAGGAATGAGTCCTGTCGTTGCTGTAAGCCCCTACTCTTACAAATTGAAAGAAATCTTCGTACATGATCTTCAGGAACTTCATTAGCACCGCCATGAAATGAAGAAAATCTAATATCTATTCTTGACAAAAGAGTGGAAAGTTCCTCTACCATAGCCTTATTAAGAAGAGTGTCTTGAGGTAAAGTCTTTTGAGTTTTAGCCTTGTCTTATAACCCTTCTATTCTAGAGACTAGGCTCGAGACAGATAGACTTCTTATGGGTGTTAGGTAAGGATCTGGCCTTCTTCTGTGGTAACTCTTGATTGGTGTCTTCTTAGGGCTTAGCTTCTTCTCTTTGCTAGCTCTGGTGTGGGTCATGGACCATCTTTGGAACTACTTCTGATGGAGGAAATTGCCCCAATGAAGAGGTCGCCCCGGAGGATTCTTCGCCCAAGAAGAGGTTACTCCAGTGGGGGAGGAGGAGTAGACGCCCAAGAAGCCAAGAAGGAGGATAAGGAGGAGTAGTCGCCCAAGAAATTAGGAAGGAGGATAAGGAGGAGTAGTCGCCCAAGAAATTAGGAAGGGGAGGAGGAGGAGTGGCCCAAGCCAAGAGCCAAGAGAGGAGGATGAGTAGGTGCCCAAGAAGCCAAGAAGGAGGAGGAGGAGGAGGGTCGCCTAGGAAGCCAAAAGAGGAGGAGGAGTCGTCCAAGAAATTAAGGGGATGAGGAGGAGTAGTCGCCCAAGAAGGTAGGAAGGGGGAGGAGGAGGAGAGGTGGCCCTGAGCACTCAATCCTAAATGATTTCCCAAAGGAAAGGGTACTCAATTCTAAGTGATTTCTCAAGGAAGGAGAAATCTCCAGAAGCCCTGTCCCATCGGGGGTGCCAAATTTTCACCTGTAGGTGGTGAAGTGAAGCGTGTGGGTGCAGGGAATGCAAAATGCACTACTCCTGGAGAACATGAAAAGCACATGACACATTAAATCACATAAACATAATAGACTCTTATCATGAAGCCTTCAGATCATCACTAAGAACTGCACTTAGAAATAAGAGTCACAACAGCAAACTCAATCTGAATACCAGTCATTAGCTAATCATACCACAGCTAAGCATACTACTTATCATTCAAACACAAAACAACAACTGAACACAACCCCAAGTATTCTCATATAAATGGCAAATAACATAAGCAGCATAAGTAAATAACATGAGCATGACTCAACCATCTACTAGCTCTCATTCTGAGCTAAATTTCCTGTAGAGTGCACTACACGCTCTATCTCCTATCGGATATCATATATCATCTGTGTCCTTCTCTCTTGAGGTTTCCCTTTTTATAGGGGAGAGGTGAGGAACCGGTTACAATAGGAGAGTTTGTTACATGGGAGTAATGGGGAGTTAATGCACTAGGCTTCATTTGTTAGCCTGGCCGCCGCCAGTACCAAACTTTGTCGTGTAATGATGAGTGGCTGCCCCACTTGGCCTCCTTGTCAGGTCTGCTTGTCTGGGCATGCCTTGGGCATGCAGTCGCCCAACTCTACCATCGGGACATCTTGGTGCCCAACTCCAGATTTTGGACGTCTTGTGCCCAACTCCAGATTTGGACGTCTGACGACAAACTCCAGTATTTGGACGATTGACGCCCAACTCTTGTATTTGGACGTTTGGCGCCCAATTTGTTATTTGGTTCCTTGGTGCCATCCTTTACTCTGTCCTTCAAAAATTTATTCTACAGTTGCACTTTCATTTGAGGGTGAATTTGAGGTTTACTTGGATTCATTCTGGTATATATGGTGATGAGCTGGTGAATAACTTCATAGATTCACTTCTTTCTACCTATCATTCATTTGTTACTTCATTTTCTCTCTCTACAAGACATAGAGAAATATCATTTGAAGAGTTGCAATTCTCGCTACTTCAAGATGAGGACGAGAAAAAGAGTATGGAAGAGAATGATGAAGCCATGGTGTCATCATCCAAAGGAAAGAAGAAGAAGGAGAAGACAAACAAGGAGAAGAAGCATCAAAAGAACAAGAAGAAAAGAAAGTCTTTAACGTCCAAGCCTTCAACCACTTCTTCTACCACATCTAGTTCCAATACTTCTACCACTCCTAAAGAGAAGTCTACCTCCACTACATCCACTTCAAAGAAAGGTATATGTGACTATTGCAAGATACCGGGTCATTTTATAGAAGAATATGGAAAGAAGATTTTTGATGAGAAGAAAAGATCGTCACGTAACAATGTTGAAGAAGGTTCAAAGCCTAAGTCCTCAAATGAAGAATCATTTGCATGTGTCAGTAATAAAGAAATAGCTTTTGATCAAGCAACATTAAATGTAGTCTCAAAAAATCCTTGGGTTTTCGATTTTGGTGCTACTAAGCATATGATAGGTTGTAAGAAGGTATTTTCTTCCCTTACTAACTCTATTGGAAGAAGAGTGACGGTAGAAGATGGTGATGATCTCAATGTTGTAAGTGTTAGAGAAGTAAACCTAAAATTTAGAGCATGAAGAAATTTCACTATTTCTAATGTTCTATATGTACCAAGAATGAAAAAGAATTTGTTGTCCATTTTTACTTTCTTGTCGGACAATTACAAAGTCATCTTTAAGAAAGATTCATGCCAGATCCTCATTCCAAATGGCATTGTCTTTTGCAAGGTGAAAGCAAAAGTGGAATGTTTGTTTTGTCCAAAATTAGTCATCTTTCAGAAAGATTCATGCAAGATCCTCATTCCAAATGGCATTGTCTTTTGCAAGGTGAAAACAGAAGTGGAATGTTTGTTTAGTCCAAAATTAGCCATGCGAATGTTACTAGATCTACTACACCTAAAGAGGACATGAAGTTATGGCACGTTACATTTGACCAAATGAGTGAGAAG
Organism: Ceratopteris richardii; assembly: GCA_020310875.1. Lineage (NCBI taxonomy): Eukaryota > Viridiplantae > Streptophyta > Polypodiopsida > Polypodiales > Pteridaceae > Ceratopteris > Ceratopteris richardii. The sequence continues at coordinate 174,680,127 of CM035427.1, read as the reverse complement.
AAGGATCGTGGTAAGCTCGATGTAAACGCCATCAAAGCAGTATTCATTGGTTATGAAATTGAAGTAAAGGATATAGATTCTATGTACCAAAACATGTGATATCCTATTCTCCCATAATGCTTATATAGCAGAAAGCCATATTTATGATAGATATGCAAATATTCCAGGCTTTATAAAGGGAGATGATTATGCTTTTTTCAAGTCAAATTTTCATTCAACCGTACAAGGGGGTGATCAACCTTCTAAAACCCCAAAGATTATAGTTGAATAAAGGTAAAGATTTGAAGATGTTGATATCATGATGTGGAAGAAAGATGTAGAAGAAGAAAGTCCAACAATTCCAAAGGAAAAGTAAGACTTATTTCTTCTCTTATATTTTCCATATACGTTTCCCACTTTTATCCTCTACATCCAAAGATAAAAAGTCTGCGATAACATCTTATGAAGAAGATAGTTTAAAGAAGAAACAGTTTTTTGTTTTGCACTATACTTGGTCATGTTTTAGTAGGTTTTGACAAAGAATTACATTGAGAGAAAGAAAAGAAGCAGATATATGTTTTGACTCATATGTATATGAGTTATGTTTTAGTTGAAGATTTTTTGAGCAGGCAGCTTATATGTTCCCTCAAAGAATTCTTGGAAAGTCAATACAGAGCTACTTGGTATGTGACAAATTGCAGAGAAGTATTTTTTCTTCTTTATCTAACTCTTGAGGTAAAAGAGTATTTGTAACAGATGTTGAAGACTTGGAGTGAGGTTTTGTGTTTGGAAAAGGTACCTCATATTCTGTATATTCAGTAAATTCAAAAAATTCAGAGTTTTTCAGAATAAAAATTCAGAAAAATCAGTATTTTCAGAATTTCAGTATTTTCAGAAAATTCAGAAATTTCAATATTTTGAGAAAACTCAGAAAATTCAGAAAATTCAAGAAAATTCAGATTTTTTGATGAACCAATCAGCTGAAGAATCTACTTTCTATGATTGTCTAGATTTTTGGATACATGCTTGTATTCAAAAAGGTGTTCCGTTAGATCCTATCATTTGATTAAGAAGTGGAGTTAGCCAAAGAAATTTCACCCGGGTAGAATATGAAGATATGAAGTATCAACTTGCAACTTTTGGAGTTCTCAAGGTGAAAGTTTGTCCACTTATGTTTCAAGTAGGAATTACAGATTCTTGGGAAGGATTTGGTTAAAGAAAAGTTTTACAACTTTATGTGAGAAGCATGGACACTTAAAGACATTCAGGTAGCAAATCAAACATTCAGTCATGAAGGTTTGATGAGAGCAGATTCTACGCAGGTATTTTGTTAGAGAGATCTTGATGATCTTGAAGATCTTGAGTATTTATGATTCAGATGTCTATCCTTTGTTTGAAAAGTTCTTAGCATTGGAAGCAGTAAGTCAAAGATTCAGATTCTATCAGATTTGTGTTGCAGAGAAAAAGAAAAAGATACTTGTTATGTTACAGAAGATTATGGATCCTAAAATTTTGTTTCAGATACAGGTATTGATCGATGAAGAATAGATTTATTGAAAGAAGGAAGACGTTCTAGATTTCATAAAGCCTGATATAATTTGAAGAATTCTGGATACTAGTGTTAAATCATCCAAGGAGGTGATGAAACATGAAGACCTATTTTCAGCCATATGTGAAAGAATGCAGAGTCATACCTATAGGTATTCCTATATTTCCTTTGTCAGTTTCTCTTTATGTTCCAGCTTTGAAAGAAGAAGGAAGAAGGAGAATGTCTTGAGAAAGTTCCTGTTAGGTGTTCCTGTTCAGGAGAAAGTTCCATAATTCTATTGAAGAGAAATTTGATATTTCAGAGAGGTATGTTTCATAGATGCGCACATATATGTTTATACGAGACTCTGAAGGAAAGAGGTATGAAAGACTTACAGATAGAACAAGGATAAAGACAAGATGACATCATAGATATGAAATTTTGGTGAGACTCATGAGTTGAGTTGAGTTGAGTTCAGTACAGTCAGAGATGAACGAGCTAGTGTTCATAATACACTAAGTTGTGAGTTGTTAGTCACAAAGTCCCAGGATTCAGTCTCTGATTCTGTTTAGTGTATTTACATGACACAGCAGAAACACGTTGAGAAACATTTCGTAAGGTAAAAGCAAATATGTGGATCCTAGTGTATTTTTAGAGGTTTGAGAAGGCTTATTTCAGGAGGTAGCAGATTCAAAGTCAATTTATGCTACATATGTTGTCAAGCAGCGATTGCTTGATGTATACACTATTGGCTATCTAGTTTGCATATTTTCTCAGGTATTATGGTTCATATTCAGCAAGTTCAGTTTTTTGAAGTTTGAAGAAAGTCAAAATCAGTTTTGAAGAAGACTTTTGAAGAAAAGGTTTGAAGGTCAATTCGAGAGTACAAGTTTGAAGTTTATGACAATTTGCAGATGAATGAAGTTACATATCCAGTTCAGTTTGTACCAATATGATATTGCAGGGGGAATTGTTGGAAAACAATGTCACATCAGTCCAAAATCCATTTAGGGCAGAAATCCTAATTTTGGTACTTAGTCATTTTTGGCACAAAAATGGGTAAAACTTTTATGAGCCTATCTTGTAGAGCTTGAAAAGAGCTTTCCAATGGTATATGACATTCAGTCATGAGAGATCAGAGTTGGGAGAAAACCCTAACCCTAATTTTCTGCTGATTTAGGGTTTTGACCTCATGTGATAGCTCTCGACATAAGGATCATAAAAATGTTGTCAGATCATTCATCAGGTAGTGAGAAGTGTAAAAAAGAAGCTCAAGAAGACATTTTAAAGTTAGCTAAAAGCATCTTTAAAAAATAAAGCAAACTCACTTAAAATAAAGCTAAAAATATGCGATCCAGCTTTTGGCAACGAAAATCAGCTTTATTATGTGAGTTTTTCACAAGAGCTTTGGAAGGCTATAAAAGAGAGTCCTTGGGGTCACTTTTGAGACATCACACACCAATTGGCAACGCCATTTTTTGGTCCCTCATTAGAGGTTAAGAATTTAGGTACATATTCTCTTCATGCGCATAGGTACTACTTGGAGTTTATGGAGGCAGTGGCATCCATATCAGGAGTCCTATTTGGCATATCTAAAGGAGAATCAGTACATGCATGCTACATGCATTCGGATGAGGTGTTAGAGAAGGTGTGTTTACATGAGTATGAGGATTTCTGGCAGCAACATGTTAGCATTCTATGCTAATTCTGTAAATATGTGATCTTTCACACACACATCTGATTTAGGGTCTTCCATAGCCTAAAATCAGATTATGGTTTGTTGAATATCAGTTTTATATTGATCTTTCCTCTTTGTGTCACTCATATACACTCTTCTACAACCTATCGGATCATACATCTCATACATATTCAGATTTTTGTTCCTACATCTGAATATTCTTGTAAATTTTGTACATACACTCATCCATCTATTTCTATTCACATAGAGTGGTTGAGAGTTTTGCTCCCACATTGTAATTTGATATTTGTATATATGATAGTGTATATATGATAGTGTGAGTAAGCAGTGGCTTACGTAACACTTTACACATGTTGTCTAATCTCTCTCTATCTTTGTCTCATCATTTGTATGATTAAGTGTTTAGTTTTATCAATATTGGAAGATTGCTGGAATCTGTGTTGTAGATCCTGGACCTATGGAACTATGGACCTATGGACCTGTGGCATTAGTTATGGGCCTTCTAAATTTCCAACATTTTACCCTCTACTTCAGATTCTGTTTCTACTACATCTAAAGAGAAGTCTTCTAAGAAGGCGGAAGCATTATGTCACTATTGCAAGAAACCTGGACATTTCATAGCAGTTTGTCAAAAAAGGATTGGAGCAGAAAAGAAAAAGGCATCGGATAATGTTGCAGAAGATGATAAAAAAGGGAAATCTGAGGGTGATTCTTATGCCTGTATCACCATTGAGGAAGTAGCTTTTGATGAGGCAGCTTTACAAGTTCTTTCAGCAGATCTTTGGATATATGACTCATGTGCTACGAAACATATGATAGGTTCCAGAGATGTGTTTTCTTCTCTTTCCTATTCTACTGGTAGAAGAGTTACTATTGCAGATGGCAATGATTTGGATGTTGTGGGAATAGGTATAGTAACCCTAAAGTCAAGAAAAGATGGTAATTTTCAGATTTTAGATGTTTTATATGTACCTGAAATGAAGAAGAGTCTGCTATCTATATCTGCATTTTTAGGTGATGGTTTCAAAGTTGTATTTGAGAGAGATCTTTGTAAGATCTTATCACTCAAAGAAGAAAAGTGTATTTTGCAAGGTGAGCATAGAGGAGGGATTTTTATTTTGTTAAAAATCAGTCGGGCATATGCGGTCAAATCTTCGTCACAGGTGGAAGATATGAAGCTATGGCAAGAGAGATTTGGACATATTAGTTTTGGAGCTCTCAAGAATATCAAAGATAGAGATGTGGTTGAGAGTTTACCCTCATTCGAGCTACCAGATGATTCAGATATATTTGAAGGTTGTCTTGAAGGTAAGATGCATAAACTACCTTTCAAGAAACATGGTCATATTACAGCTACCAGGAAATTACAGATAATACATTCAGATGTGAATGGACCTATGAGAGTAGACTCTATTCAGGGTTTTAGGTATTTTGTTCTATTCGTTGATGATTTTACAAGATACTCATGGATCTATGGTCTTAAGTTGAAGTCAAAAGTGTTTCCTATGTTCAAGAAATTTGTAGCTATGGTTGAAAATGAAAGTCAGGTAACTATCCAGATTTTCAGAAGCGATAGAGGTGGAGAATACTTGTCAAATGAGTTCCAGACATTTCTTGAAGAAAAAGGTATTACTCGACACCTTACTATTGCTTATACTCCTCAACAGAATGGTGTTGCAAAAAGAAAGAATAGAGTAATTGTTGAGATGATGCGGAGCATGATGGCGTCCAAGAAGCTTTCACCAAAATTTTGGTTCGATGCACTACATACAACTAATCACATTTTGAACAGGTCATCTACAAAAGCTTTAAAGGTAATCACACCTTATGAAGCTTATTATGGTAGAAAACCTAATGTGAGTTACTTCAGAGTATTCAGATCACTTTCTTATGTATATGTTGAGAAAAAGAATCGAGGAAAACTAGATGTAAAGGTAAAGAAAGCTGTTTTCATTGGATATCTTGTTGAGAGTAAAGGATACAGGTTTTATGTTCCAGAGACAGGTGAAGTTATTCTTTCACGTAAGGCTTATATTACTAAAAATAAGGTTTATGATAAAGAAGCAGAAATTCCAGAGTTCATTAGTAAAAATGACTATGGATTTTTTAGAAGGAATTTGGATATACATGTTCAGCCATATCAGGAGGGAGTTAAAATTCCTAGGATTGAAGAAAGAGTTCAAGAAAAAGGAATTTCACAACCTTCTACAGAGTCAGTTCCACATGAGACTTTAGTTCTAGAAATGGAAGAAAGTACTAGAGTTCTCGAAAGGCCTAGTACCTCATAAGGACAAGTTCCAGAACCTGTGGAAGTTGAAGGGTCAGAAAGAGTTTCACCACTATTTAAGGATACACCTACCTGGTTATATCAGACGTGGAAAAATAGTGGTATAAAGACTTTTACAGGAAGAACAAGGAGTCAGACTAGACAACAACAACAAAAAGATCATGTAAGTTTTACTGAAGACTTTGAGATTCATGATATTTTGGCACTTACGACAGTTGAAGATGAACCTGCATGTGTTAAAGATGCACTTAACATTCCTATTTGGAGAAAAGTTATGCAAGAAGAGATTGATTCTATTCATAAGAATCAAACTTGGCAGCTATGTGAGTTACTAGAGAGAAAGAAAGCTATAGGTGTAAAATGGATCTTCAAAATCAAAAGGAAAGCAGATGGTACTATTGACAGGTATAAGGCCATATTAGTTGTCAAAGGATATGCACAACAAAAAGGTATTGATTACGATGAGACATTCGCTTCTACATCTAGAATGATTGTTATTAGGTCAATACTTGCTTTAGCAGCACATTTTGGTTGGCATATATATCAACTTGACATGAACACTGCTTTTCTAAATGGTGATTTACATGAGGATGTGTATATTCAGCAGCCAGAAGGTTTTGAAGAGATAGGTAAAGAACACTTAGCTCATGGCTTTCGAAGAGACAACCCACTATTGCAACTTCATCGTGTGAAGCTGAATATCGTGCAACATTTACAACTACTTTAGAGTCAGTTTGGTTGCAGAAGATTTTCAGTTATCTAGATATGAGAGTACATGAACCCATTCAGATATTTTCAGATAGCCAGAGTGCAATAGCTATAGCAAAGAATCCCGTGCATCATGCAAGGACAAAGCATATAGAGGTACACTACCACTATATTCGAGAGTAGATAGCAGAGAAGCACATTGAGCTGGTTTATGTTCCTTCTAGTGAGAATGTTCCATATATATTTACCAAAGCATTGACGAGAGATAATCATGAGAAGATGTGCAAATTACTAATGCTTGTACCAATATGACATTGAAGGAGGGATTGTTGGAAGTCAATGTACATATGGTCCACATTCCAACAATTCTATATTTTGGACTTAGCATTTTTTATATAGTTTGGGTAAAACTTTTTTAGGCTAGATAGATAGAGTTTGGCGACAACTATCTAGTGGTATGCTTCATTTCTTCATAAGAGGTCAGAACAGGGGGAAAAGTCAAACCCTAATTTAGCCCAAAATGGAGGAAAAGCATTTATGGAAGTCCAAACAGAAAAAAGCTAGGTTATGAAGTCTTTTCACCAAAAGCAAGTTAAGTTGAGCGATCAGATTTAAAATCAAGCCAAATTTAGTGATTGCAAGTTTTTAAAAGAGGAAAAGCAAAAGCAAATGTTAAAAATAACGATAGCATAATTGAAGGGCTAAAAATCAGATTTTCGCAAAATTGATCGTTGTAGCTTTATTTGGGGGTACAAACCTATATAAGGAGGTCATGCGCACACAATTTGACAATCTCAAGCTAGAGTTTTGGAGTTCTGAAGCTTTGGAGGTGAAGGTTTGGTGAAGAAGAGGCTACTCTCTTGGAGCAAGAAGTTTTCTACAAGTTGGAGGCAGCCATCTTTTGTAAGTTAACTTTAGCTTCTGTTTTTAGGGTTTCTGAACCCTAATTTCAGAATTAGGGTTTGCTGATTTTCAGATTTGTTGCACTTTCTTGTGAGGTTAGGTTCACTTCCTTGCTCATTTGCTTCACACACACTCAGATTATAACAACATAATCTGAATTTTGTATCATCATCTTCTTGGCTATTCTTCCATTAGTGACTGCACCACATCATATGGTTGAGTAGTACTCCCATGTTGTAATTTGGACATCTATTTTTTAGTGAGTAAGCATCTTGCTTACGTTCCCTATCCTTATCTCAAGATCTCTTTCTTTCTATCTCTCACATATCACCTTGATTAATTAAGTGTGTATGCTCAAAGGTTTTTAGTATTGGAATGATTCTGGGGCCCCAAATTCAAACAAAGTATCCATAAAACAAAATAGAGTAGAAGCATCTAAAGTGAATTGAAAATGAAAGCAGCGCAAAGAATGACTACGTAGTACAAGAGAGGACTACAAATGATACCATGTGTGTGGGCCGCAATGGAACCGACCAAGATGAATAGACTTATGAATGTAGTATGGGGGAGTGGATGGAGGATGTGAGACATGGGTGTCCGATGAAGAATGACCTCGTAGGGTATGGATAGTCGTCTCCGCTCCATCTGGTGCTCATGAAGTAGTTGGATCCTCAATATCTCATGCTGGTATAGCTGAGGTCTCGCATATCTAGGGACACGCGGACATCTCTTAGCTCTCTGAGTCTCTGCCTCCTCGAGAGTGAGCCCTTGGCCATTGGGATCGGTCGTAGCTCGATCCTCTGAAAGAAATGAGTGGTCCTTTGTTGTATGCCCTCACTTGCTGCCACTTTAGGTTGTATCAAAGTCTCGCATCTTTGGTATGCAACAATGAGGAATTGTCCAAGACGATATTGATGCACTCTCCTCATACACTTCTGTAATAATCCCTCTATCTGAAAGTGGACCTACAGGGCATCATATAACAAAATGCTCCTCATTCTCCACCTCTGTTTGGCAAATCGGGCATATATAATCCTCCCTTGGTATCTTGCTAGCTCGACCTCTCTCTATCTCTAGCCAGTGCGATGATACCCTAAGCGTCCCAATAGCCATTCATATTTGATGTGGTATATAAGCTCTACATGTAATGAGGCATCTCAATGAACGAAATCCATGGACATAGCTCACAATA